>VZRR01002371.1:10918-137926 GCA_013398015.1 Oreocharis arfaki | reverse complement strand
TTTTTTTTTTTTGCAATCAGAATCTGCAATAATATTTCCTAAAGCTTGTTTTTTGTGAACCAAAAGACTTGTATGCATCTGCTTTACGCAATTTAAAATGTAATATTTCTGCAGCTGAGAAGATATAGCCAAACTGAAAATGAACCCCTACATTTTGGCATACAATAGAAATCAGATTGTTTAGGTTTATGCATAAGAAATAAGTAGAAAAGGGGCCAGATTGCTTCCTAGACTAGGGCCTGAATTAAAATCTTATCAGTAAACTTTGGTTGTACATACCACAACAAATATTTTTGGGGGGTGTTTAGGACATGGATAGATTTAGTATTATTCCGACAGCTCTATTCCTACTGTCAGGAGGAAAGAAAAAAAAGAGACAGGTTTAAATTTTTAAATATTTCACTTAAAATAATGAACTTCCTAAAATTAGTATGCTACCCAGAGGAATCTGGGCAAAAATAGCAGATGTCCATCCCTGGAAGTGTTCAAGGCCAGGTTGGATGGGTCTTTGAGCAATCCGGTCTAGTGGAAGGTATCCCTGCCCATGGCAGAGGTGTTGGAAACAGATGGTCTTTAAGGTCCCTTCCAACCCAAACAGTTCTATATTTCTATGAAAATTGGGCACCTGCCTATGCATCCACATTTGCAAGTAAGTGCTTCCATATTTGCAAGCTTTGAATCAGTATATAAAAATGGCCTACAAAGCCTGGAGCTGGAAATGAGCATGGCATCAACCTGGAAAGGCAGAGCAAGGATTTACACTGCTAGTAAATACAACACCCATCTCACCACTTCCTTCACTGAAGTCCTTTAGTTGTTCCCCAAGTCTCTGGGCTGAGTGCTGGGTTCATCCCAGGTATGCTTGCTGTCCCCTCTCCTCTTCCCCCCTCATTTCCATTGATGCCTTGGGTTTTCGCTTTTATATTTTCAAATCCTGTACTGCCTAGTGTGTAACTCTGAAGTTTCTTGTAGCCTGTTAGCTGCTGTTCTGTTATACCAGGTAGACATAACAAAGCCTCTCCAAGCCTGCTCTCCAAAGACACCCAGGCTGTCCTAGGCCCAAAATGTGTAAAGCAACATCTTAAGAAGGCGGCTAAGCTTGGAGAAATTACATCATTAGCTAACGTTTTAATTGGCGAATTTATGCTGATATGCAAATGAGCCAAACCTGTAAAAGTGTAAAGAACTTGTGACTCATCGTCCATCTTGGGATCCATCTTGGCAATAGCCTTTGGCTTCCCAGAGTGTACCTGTGAAGGCCTTTCAAATAAATATCCGCCTTTATTCCCTTCCTCCTGACTAGTCTCTGTTTCTAGGTAGCCTCTCAAGGCATCACCATCACAGCCTGTGATGCAGTGCTGGTGAGCAGGGGGCTCAGATCCACCTCCAGTGGGACGGGATGGGAGATCCTGGTCCATCCACCTTCGCTTGGTGGCTTTCTGGCTGACATGTCAGTACTGGATAAAGTGAACTTCTGCTGAGGCACCTGCTGCAGCCTCAGAGGAAAACAGTTTACTGAAGGCAGCCTCAAAGCCTTTCCCGGGAGACTACAGAGCCCTATAGCACTGAAACATGGTGCTGGCCCCACACAAGCCACCTTCTCTCTCTCTCTGACTATCTTTCACTGCCTAAGGAAGCAAGGTCAAAGCATTCCTGACGTTCGCTCCTTTCCTATGAAAGTATCCAAACTGCTGGGCTGACCAACCACTGGCAAGGCAGGCACTGCCCCTGACAGCTTTTGCCCACAGTTCAGCAACACTTTTATACCTCAGTAATACCTTCACACTGAAGACTTTGAAGCACACTACTCAGAGATTTGTGTTTGAACACCCTTGCCTGCTTATGGAAGATGCCCAGATTTCCCTGTCCTCAGATCCAGGGGTGCCTGGGTGAGGAGTCCTGGGGCAGAAATAATTAAAGTCAAGCTATGAATTTATAAAAGATACAAAGGTCTGCACTGAGGAAAGCTGTATCTAGTGCAGGTAATTATTCAGACTTTTCTAATCAATGTAAAGTAGGTTAGAACTGTCCCAAGTAGGCTGAGAAAGCAGCTAAATGAGACACTGTACAAACAGCTTCCCTTTCTGTCTCTGTGTTTCCCATCTGATATTCATTTCAAAGCTATTTGGGGTGAAAAGGAAGTTTTGTTATGTGAACTGTGTACATGTACACCCTTCTCTGGTCACAGTAATGTCTCACTAGCAACAGAGAAAATATGCTCTTAAGTTTGGGAGAAAAATATCTGCCTTTCCTTTCAACAAACACTTACCACTTTGAAGCCCAGTAAATATTTTTATCCAGTTTGACCACTTTTGAGAAAGGAAAATTAAAGAACTCCCACAAGATTCTAAGATTCTATTTACCTGGTTTTCAAATATTAGGCTGAATATAGGGTATTTCTATACAGACGGGTACCAACAGGAACAAACTGCTTTGTCCACCTGAGATCAAAATGGGCCAGATACAGAGTAATTTTGAAAAAGAAGTGACTTTATTTACATTTCACAGTGCTATTCTTAAGCTATGCCCTCTGCTTTAGTCTTCACAAGTCTAAATCATGTTGAAACCAGTGATCCCTTTAATCCAGACTATTTGGAAAGAGGCTGATAATCACTTCTTTCAATATCTGTCTATTAAAAAAAAAAAAGGAAAAAACAACCTTATATTTAGTTTTACCTCCAAAAGAAGATTTCAAATTAACCATAACCTGTACTAGTGTGCATTTAATATCCAAGCTGGTTGAAGGAAGGAGACCTCAAGCTCCTTCAAGGACCTCAGGAGATCAGATGTGCTCAGCGCCAAGGTCAGATAGGGCTGCTCAGGGCTCGAGGCCTGGAACCTCCCAGACCAGAGCTGCACGGACTCCCAGGATAGTCTGAACCTCTACCCACCAGCCTCAGGGGAGAGAGTTTCTCCCTCTATCCGGTCGGCTCTTCTCTTACTTTAATTTACATGTATGGTCTCTTGTCCTTCTATCAAGTAGCACCATGAGCAGCCTGGGTCTTTCTTCACAGAGCACAAACATGCCGTGCACCACAGACCTCGAGGCACAATAAAGTTACCGGTGCTTCTGTTGTCACTGGCAGGTTGGGTTAAATTACTTTTGAGCTGGCAGCTTCTTTAAACCATGATGGTTTTTCCTAGCCATGGTTCAAGCTGGTCAAACGTGTGCAGCTCTGGAAGTGCTTACCTTTGCATACGAGGGCTGTTCCTTTCGTGTCTATGTGACTCCACACTGTGTGGGAAGTAAAACATGTATGGAAATATTTGTAGGGTCAGGCTGAGATAATGCGGAAGGGTCTTGTGAGACTGAGCAAACAATAAAACAGCAGAATAAATTCATGGATATACATGTAAGGTGATATGGGGAAAGTAATCTTAACCTCATATATAAAATAATGGGCTTTGAGCGAACTGTTGCTAGTCAAGAGAAAGACCCTGGGATTATGTTCTGTAAAAACAACTCCTTCCTAGCAATCAAAAAAAACAAATGGAAAGTTAGGAATTATTAGGGAAAGAGAAGAGAGCAAACATAGCTATGCAGCTGTATAAACTTGTGTTTCTTGAATAGTGTCTGCAGTTGTCGTTTCAGAAAGAACAGAGTAGAAATGGCAAAGGTTCAGAGGCGGGTGACAGAGGTGACCAAAGGTATGGAATGGCTCCTAGGAGGGGGAAACAGCTGGGCAGATTTGATTCTGCAGCCTGGAAAAGAGGTGAATAGAAGGGTGTTAAAGCCAAGATCCACCAGATTCATGACTGAAGCAGGATCTGCATTTTTCCATCCCTTCTGCTGAATATCATCCCTTGAAGCTAATAGGAGCCAGCTTCAAATTTAGCAAAAGAAGGAGAGCCTTGATGCACAAGGAGATCTATGGAGCCCCTTGTTCAAAGTTACCTTAGAATAGGACTCCGAAGAGAAGTCTGTCGAGAATAAAGAGAAAAAAAACAACTGAGGCAAGAAATGTCCTAACTGAAACTAGTAGGAATACGGAAAAATAGCAAATATGCTTGAATTGTCCTTACTCTTTTGGGGACATTTGCTTCAGGCCACAGTTGTAAACAACACACTGGCTTGGATCACTCCTTGCTTTGACAAAGTATGGCATTTTATATGTTTTTTTTCAGGGTCATGGTCTATTTGAAATTTTGATATCATTATGAATGCACCTTGTGACTATTATAAGGTCAAATAAACCTTCACATTAAAAAAAATGCATTATTAAAGCTCTGTAGCTTGAAAATCAGGACTAAGATTTTTTTTTTTTTAAATTATCATTAAAAGACTTACTTTGTAAGCTACTAAAGAAAGGTTTAACAAGAACCAGTGATGGCAGCTGAAGCCAGATTAGATGGACTCAACACAGGAGCAGTTAGGTAACATGCAGTGGCCTGTGATACACAGAAGGTCAGGCTAGATGATCTAATGTCCCTTCTGGCCTAAATATCTCTGAGTATAGTACTCTGGCAGCTACACAAATGTTGAAAGCAAACTCCAACTCAGTATGTTTTCTGTCAGTCACACTATATCTAGATAGATTTTCATGCCAGGTTTTTAAAAACTTGTCCTGTTGATTTTATAACTGCGTTTTATTTCTCTGGTTAAGAAGATAATATTGAAATTCTAGGACAGCTTAGAGTCATGATAACCTGCTACCATCAGTTTGCATTTATTTGTGTAAATATTTGGTTTAGTTTCAATTAATGCAGTATTTTCATCTTTCTCAGCTCCCTGGTGTTTTGCTTTTAGACTGTAGCTGCTCAAAAAATACGTTTTTTTCTCCCTCAGTGAAATTTTGATTTCCAGATTTTTTTATTTTCACCAGAACCATAAGACCAGTGAGTCACATACGGATTTCCCAATCAATAAAAGAATTACTCATTCACTGCAGAACAATGTTAAAAGCTGGAAAGTGATTCTGGCATAGCATGCAGGGCCAGGACAGGGGCCTAGGTTGGTTTTAAAAGTGGGGGAAAGAAGAAAAAAACGAGTAAACAAAAAAAATTTTTGAAAGCAAATTAGAAACTCTTTGATAACTCCTTGGCCTTTTCTAACTTAATATAGGTGATACTAGGAATTATTGTAAAGTTACTGGCTTCAGTCACCCTCCTCTACTCCCTTCCCGTAGTACATCCAGGAACCTATGCCTTCCTCTCTCCTTCGCATGCTCCCTCTGTCTCTAAGGTTTCAAAGTAATTTAAATCACATGTAAACAGATCTTCTTGTTTCAAGTTTCCTTTAGAGTATCCCACTAACTTTAATCACCTCTGATTCATAATTTTGGGTGGCATTTACAGATTTCTGCACATATACACAAAATCCACTGAAGATTTTATTAGCCCTGTCTAATAAAAACACATGCTTGAAATAAAACTGTTACTTTATCTAGCCCATAAACTCTCTCTTTGTCCACTTAGGAGACAAATTTTTTGTAGAAGTCAGTGAAAGCAAAGGTTGTATCTGAATCACTAGTACATCTTAAAAAGCTCATAATCTTATCACAAAGCATGTAAAAGGACAAAGGTTAGCAGCAGTGTCCTACTCTTTATACCATATGGATTTGCTTTCAAAGCAGTTCTCTACAATAAATTATTTTTAGGCATTGGTATCCGATTAATATATGCTCTTAATGAGTCAGTGGGCTTGATTGAACAAGCTATTGAGACTTTTTGGCTTTTTATGACCAGGAATCTACCGAAGAACTAACGAATAATAATTTAACAAAAACATGAATATAAGTCCACCGATCAGTTGATCATGCTGACTTAAAGGATTCACTTTCTCGGTACCCTGACTTAGTTCAGCTGGTTAAAACATGGTGCTAATAGCACCAAGGTTGTGGTTTCAATTCCCATATGGGCCATTCTCTTAAGAACCGGACTTGAGGATCCTTGTGGGTTCTTTTCAACACAGAATATTCTGTGCTCTGTGAAAAGTGACATAATAAAATCTTCACTCTTCAGCTGCTTCTGTAGAAAAAAAGTCTCAAAATCAATACAACAGCATGTGTGAGATATGTCAAGAACAAGAGAGCTGAAACATTCCAAAATGTGGTTTCCAATAGGGTATCACAATTTCATTGTCATTCTTAGTGACGCTCCAAGGGACCTCAGTTCAGATGGTAGTCAACAAATTAACAAGGTACAAATAGAAGCAGCTGCACATTTTGATTATGATAATGGGAAAACTTCGACTTCTAAAAACAGCAGCTACTAGTCAGACACACAAATGGCAAAGAGTATCCCAGAAACAAGTGCCTGAAAAGTACTGATGAATCAGCAGGTGGAGAGCTGAGACTGAACTTCATACACAGCCTACAAAAAAAGGGCAAATGCAATCCTACTATGTATAAAGAGGGAACAAATGCCCTGTGGGGGGAACCCATGGGATTATGGAAATTATTTTATCCTTCATATGGCACAGGTCCTGTTCATTTTAGAGCAATGCACGATGCTCTGGTGCATGTTTTAGAAAGATGGTAAAAGAGTGGGAAGGGGAAAGGAAAGAAAAACAAATCCCATTCAAAGACTGGAGAAAACGCTTTCATATACAGCTGGTGAGGGAATAAGAAGTGAAACTAGACAGCTCTGTGGTTCAGTTAAGATACACATTTGGGAGAGCAGAGACACAAATCTGGAGCCATAAGAAAATTACTGTTTAGTATCATATCACTTAATACTATGCAATTAAGTATTAATTGGAAGGAGATCAGACTTCTCCCACAAATGAAAAACTGATTCTAATGACCTGTATAGTTGTGCTTGTATTACTTGACTGCCAGCAGGCACAAATGTAAAATGGTTGCCCGTTCACACAAAATTTTGAGAGGAAGACTTTAGACAACCCAGGCCCAGAATATCCTTCAATGTGTACAACATAGGTTTGCAGTGTGGTAAGAGCTAATTCTGAGCCACTGGAGTGGAAAAAATGATAACACCAGATACAGGGTATCCACTGCACAAAGCCTGACCCAGGAGGCATGGTCAGAATTTAGGCACCGTGGTAGGTGCTGAAGCCAGGATGGACTGGTCCTCAGCCTTGTTTCATCCCAGCTGTCTTTAGACACTTAATTCTGTTACAAGACCAGCATGTAGGAAGCTGCTTCTGGTTCTTAGCTGGGTGCAGGGCGCCGGCGAGGCCTTGGGTGCCAGGAACCCATCCATGGTGTGGCATGACTGAGCACAGAGGGTGATCAGTGCTCCCAGGTGGAATTCTCAAGGCGCTGGAGCAGGCACACAAACACAGCCATCCTGCTACAGATGAGAGCTCCCAGTCTTCCTGGTCTGACTCAAGTACTTCCCAACAACACAGCAATACTCCAGCTCTGGGCCTGGTACTTGTGTGTGATGGGACCAAAGAAGGCTCCTGCATGGAAACATTCATCATGCTCTTTGACGTGTGCAGAAGATGAACTAAAAACGGTCTCTAATTAAATTTTAGTAATCTGAGTGAGAGTAAACTGGCTTCACAAAATCAGGGGAAGTACATTCATATTTAGGAGCAAAATAGTTAGCTAGCGCAATTTGAAAAAAAAAAAACACACGGAGAAAATTCAGTATTTTTTAGATATTCAGAAAGTAAGATTTTTTAATTATTATTAACAAGCGCTGTTAAGCTCTGTTAGCTGCCTTCAACCCGGCAAAAATCCACTGACCTTCACTGTCGCTTTGCCAATGAGGAAACTGCAGGACCTGATCCATAAACATGAATTAAAATTTCTATTACCTAGAGTCTGCAGTCATTAATTCCTTTAAGTCTTCCTAATTCGATCCCTGTAGGGAAATGATGGCAACACCTACCAATACCATTAAACTTAATAGTTGGTTATTGCTTTCATTAAAATTCCTTTTTTTGCCCAAATTTTAGACTACAGAAGGAACTTGGCATAGAATTTTTGAGCCTGGAAACAATTTTGGTGCTTCAGATTTTCAAAGGGATCTCCTTGGCCTCCTCTAAGTTATAGAGACATAAGAAACACACAGACACCATTCAAGAAGGGGCTTTTCTTGTGGGTGCCTTGTTGCAGCTCATGAGTGCATGGAAATCCCTTAAAAGGTGTATCAGTATATTTGCTAAGAGACCTCAGGTTCCCTCATTTTTCACAGAGCACCTGTGTGTGTTTGTAAGTGATGTACAGGCATCAGTGAGGGGCCCAACCAGCAGAGCCTGGGTCTGGATTCAATCATTCTGAGAGCTCAGTGGGTTTGGATCGAGGGATTTAATCTGAGCCCATTTCTTGTAATTTATTTTAAGGGTGAAAGGGCTTTTCTTCTGCCAAGATGAGAGTATAGGGCTGCAGGGATTTGCATTTCTCTTGCAGCTGTAGCCTTCGCTAGCAAATATGGCCTCAATTCTGGAAGCAGCTTAGCTCAGGGAGAGCTCCACTGTGACAGAGCGCCCCAGTACAGCCAGTCCTCAGAGGCAGAGCCACGCCAGCTGCAGCCTGAGGCCAGAGAGGGCCAGGAGAGTTCACTACAGCAGTGCTTCAGCACTGCCCTTCTGAACACCCCTGCAGCACCAGCCTCAGGTGGCAGTGCCCTCAGCAGCAGGAGGAGATAGATATTCAGCCTCCAGGCAGCTTATTGGAAATGTAAGGCTCCTGCCACAGGTTTATGGTGCTTTAAAACTGGATTTTCAATAGGTGGAACAACAATCAGAGTCTCTGCTCTCCTCAGCACCAAGAGCCTAGGCTGCAGGTGATGTTCTGCCCCCAGAGCCTACACAGAAGGAGGGGGTGGAGGCAGAGGAGGTCAGAGGTGGACAGGGGAGGCTGTGGTGAAGGACAGGAGGACTCAGTTAATGTTTATTTTCAGGTGATTGTTAACTGACTACCTTATTAATCTCCTTAAAATTAATCTGCCCACAGGCTACTTCTGGAAGTTTCAACTCCTGACATTCCCCTTCCCCAGAGATTGCTCCAGTAAATGAATCCCCTTACGTTTTCATTGAATTCTCCCCTTTCTGGATACCTCTTTTCCTCAGCCTTTCCTTAGCAGAGTGCAATTTTGATTAAGATCAGCACTTGACCTGAACCTTGTGAACCCATTGCCTCTGGGTACCACAAAGCTGTGCAAAGCGTGCTTGCATGTTGTCCTGATCAACCAGGGAGGCTGAATAGGGGAAACTCACAGCCTCAGAAATATTTTCATACAAAAGCTTCAGAATGAAACTTGATGGCAAACCAATCAAAGTTCCTTTGAGAAGGAGTAACAATTCCACCATTCCTATTTACTGCTGGATTTCAATCCCTCTTGTTTTACCGTATCTTTCCTGAGAAAATTATTTATCAGTTCTAAATGACACTATGAAGTTAACTAAACCACTGCCCTGGAAAAGGTATTTTTTTTTTCTTCTTTATATAGTTGACAAGGAAAAGAATGAGTTTCATGACAGAAAATCTTATTGGGGATTCATTCTTATCACAATAAATCAGGCCTTATAATTCCCGAGATTATAGTATCAGCAAAGTTATATATATTGCATAGAAATCTGCGTACAGATACATGCACATTTACACACATGCATATGTATGCAGTTCCAAAACTATGCTTACCCATGTTTGTTCTTGAAAAATAGATACTCTACAAAGGTAAAATCATATGTAACATTGATTGAAGTTTGCTTCCCTTGCATTAAAATCCAGGAAGCATGTGATGCAACATCTTACAGTCTCCGTGCTACATCTGACTAGCTCATATTGAATACAAGCTCTGTTAAGTTGAAAGGATTTCTGGTTTGTTTCAACTTGAAAGTGATTTAATATGAGGCCCAGAGAGAAAATCTGTCTCAGTAATCAAATTATAACAAGTAAGGATTAGAAGTATTAAGAAGTTTAAGCAATCTTTTAGCTGCCCTGTGTTCTTGAGGTCATTTGAAGCTGGCTGTGGGAATAAGTACAATAAAATAACAAGAAGGGAAAAAACAAAGTATTGTAGAAGGGAATCAAAGAGCGTCCTTCAGGATTAGATTATCGTACAAGAAAGGAAC
Source organism: Oreocharis arfaki (assembly GCA_013398015.1). NCBI lineage: Eukaryota > Metazoa > Chordata > Aves > Passeriformes > Paramythiidae > Oreocharis > Oreocharis arfaki. The sequence goes on along the minus strand of VZRR01002371.1, from coordinate 127,941 downwards.
TGAAACATTTTCCAGGATCCTTAATTCATTTTCCTTTGGGAAAGATAATTTTAAAAGGGTATTTTAATAACAATCTTTCTTTTCTTTCGTTCTAAAGTAGAAGGTCTACGTCTTAAAAATGTAATGTATTTATAAAAAAAAATTCAATAAATGTTGATAAATGTGAACTAATTAATGAAATAAACAGTATTACCCAAATTCACAATTTTAGGGACTCGGCATATGGTGTTCCTTTTTTATTATTAGTTATATACATACATATAAACATAAATAAAAGAGCATATTCAGCCTAAATCAATAGAGACAAATGCCTGAAGATCAAACAGCTTTACAGCAACTCAAGTTTCTCAGTGCAAAAGAAAGCCAAGCTTTTGTAGGGCATTTTAACAACCTTTTCAAAGAGGCTAAGGTACTACTAATGTCCTGGTGGCATCTCCAGCTTGATGTACGGAAAAGCTGAGGGAGAGGAAAAGAAGATAGGGGCACTGAGCCCATTCATTTATATGCAATTAAGGATTTTAATTATGTTGTGATGGGGGGATTATGAACATCTGATCATAACAAGTTTTTTTCTAGCAAATGACAACTTGTTTGCATGACTCAAAAAAGCCCAAATCTTAACCTAAGTGAGGGAGCACAGGCCAGAACGCACTGCGCAAGCAAGCTGGTGTCCAGGTTTGGTCACTGTCAATTACTATTTGATGGTCTTGGCATCAGAAGATTCCTTCCCAGAGAAAACGCTGAGTCCATGCAGAATTTTGCATACATGTGTGTGCAGAGGACTGTTTTAAAATAAGGGGGTGGGGGTGAAATTGGATGGAGCAGGCTCCTTGGGGCACAGCTGGAGTGTAAATGCTCCTGGCAGTGGGTTAAGAGTCTTGCTGTCAGGGCTATGGACAACAAATCATTTCCAAAGGTGATGAGCTATACTTTCTTGCTTTCCTCTTTTTCCCTGTAAACTGAGAATATAACTGATTTCACTTCTGACACATAAATTCAGCTAGTCACTTTCTTCCACAACGACTTTAATTTCCTTATCCACTTATTTTAAATGAAGCTGTTACTGCCAGGGCAGCTTCATTACAAAAGTCTCCAAGACACAGAGGCTAAAAGAGTTGGGTCCCGAGCTCCCCATGAAGCCGTGGAAGAGTGTCCTTCTCCTTCAGTTTGGAACAGAGCCAGACACTATGATGGATGTGGGAAGAACAGCTTCACAGTGAAACGTGAGGCAGGTGTGGGAGAGGGTGCTGGGTTCTGAGAATTTTATTCATGGCTTAAAATTATAGTATATACACCATATATATTATATATATACACATATGGGTACACAATATATTTTGGCCCAAAGATGATGCAATTTTGGTCACATTTTTGGAAAAAGATACTTTTGAAAACAGTGACAATTTTTTCTTTGATATCTTTTGTCTTTTATACTCATCCTTTTTTGGGGGGCATCATAGTCTCAAAATCTGAAAATCATCAACCTGCGCCAGACAGGCCTTCAATAAATAATTTTATTGAAACATTGAGCTGATTAGAAGAATAAAAACATATATTGTTTTGATTAGAAGAGATAAATGTGAATTTTTCTTTCAAAGCTATGGCATTGACAGTACCTTTTAAAGTTTATTTTGCTTAATTATGAAAATATTGTCACTTAATAAAAATCCCTTTTTTTTTTTTACCTAAGAATTTTAGTTTCAGTAGCTATGATGTTGGTGTGTTTCCAGTGTGGAGGTTCAGCAGAACCTGTTGTAAATTTTTGAGTAAATTTTCGAGTAAATATACACACAAAACATTATGTGGATATGTTCCTCTAGAGCAGTGAGAAGAGGCCTCACCTACTTAGGTTGTATGTGACTGCCTGAATCTCACCTTGTTCTTTTATTGCTACCATCTTGGATCCCCTTTAAAGAAGTCCTTGGTTGTGGAAGCTTTTGGGTTCATGACTGCTGGATTCAAGAAGTTGTCAGTGAGGGCCACTTGATAAACATCTGATTGCAGATCTTTGTTTAGCAATGACTTCAGAGAAGTTTTTCTTATGCTAAAGGAGTTAGCTCTTGAACGCTCATTAGGAGGTATGAAGTTCATTTATTGGAGAGGGAATCCTCTGGGAAAAGCTTTTGCTAAGTCTTTTAGAGGATGTTAAGAGTAATTTATTTTTAAACCTACTCCTGCATACCCCGTGGACCTTCACTCAGGAAGTACCAGTGATTTCAGAGAAACTGCTTCAGAGCTACAGGGGTTTAGTTTCCTTCAGTTACTCTGCGCACAGGTAGCAAGAGAGAACTATCTCTTATGCTGTCTGCCTGTTTCCTGGTTGCTGAGACTTTAGCTGTCAGATGAAAACAAGACAAGACAGTGAAGACATCCAAGAAAGCATAGGTACGAGGGTGCAGGGAAGTACACCCCTTCAGAAGAATAATCTACCTCTCAGTCAGAAGTAGTATGTCAATGGTGACTTGAACCTAGTCAGCAGAAAAACAGAGCTATAAAGCAATAACAGGGGCTCACATCCTCTGCTGATGAGAAGGTTTGAACCCAAGGGATCTCCAGGAAGAGAAGCGATCACAGAAGGAGCCTGCAGTTCTCCACTTGTTGACCCATAGTAAGGACACCACCACGATGAAAGCTGCTTGAGAGCAGCAAGAATAAAACCACTAAAAATAGCCCTAAACGTGGGTTCTGGCTTAAGAGCTGAATATTGGAATCCTTGCATGCCTTTAAAAACAGCAATATATTAACTCACCATGGGGTACTCTGACTTTCTTTTGTTTTGTGACTAGGAGGTTAGGACTTCTGAGGTCATATCTGTGAAACATTGCAAATTAGCCCAGAACCGAGATTAAAAGAAATATAATCTACTGAAAAGAGGATTTTCAAAAGCTCTACAGTCTACTGTCAGAATAAAAAAAATATGCAGCAGATGCCTGCTCCAGACATGCAGTTCCTTTTCTTATATAATCCCAGTAATTTTCACATCCTCTGCATCCCATCTGACGAGAGGGAGGCACAAACTGTGTACCCAGAGATGGTAATACACCTGTCACCACCTGCAATATGACTGTCACCACAGACGTACAAAGTAAGGCATTTCAAACTGAAGCATTTCTTTCAGTAGAAAAGCCCTCAAAACACACAAAGTTAAATTAAGATTAGAACAAAATCTATGAGGATGATTAAAATGAGAATCAAAAGGTTATAGAGCTAAATGCTTTTTCAGAGCCAGTGGTTGTCGTAGTAACCACTTGTACAACTTTTTTTCTTGGAAACACAGAGTAAACACTTATTAAAGTGGGCCTCAGTGATACAGTAAATACATGAATTTATTACTATTTGAAGTCAGAGCTGGGTGAAGAAATCCAGGAGACACCATTTCAGAATTTGTTTTCCTTCTCAAACCAAAGGTCCAATGATACAAAGTCATTCAAGTGACCAAGGAGACAGAGACGCATGTTTATTGTCTGTTTTGGCCCATCCTGGGGGCCCCAAGGCTGCAGCTAAGCAACCACCCTCATCTGGGTCAACCACAAAGACATGGATAGTGCACATAAGGCTATCATGTTGTGAAGAGTATAACATGATGTACAGTTGGCATAGCAAATTTTATTTAAAGAAACACGGTTTCTAATTAGTTTAATTTTTTTCTGTACTGATTAGGTTGTGGGTTTTGTTCGCAGTCAAGCTGTATGAGCTAAAAGTCTACTGGAAAGAATAACATATGATACAGGCTGGGTTCTCTCCAGGCTTTAGCTGAATGTGAGAAACCAGCACGCTGTTAAACAAGATAACATTAAAATTATACATAAAGTATTCCAAGGTGAATTGTTTGGGTCTGTTAACCTGTGCACTTGAGCTGCTGTGGGCATTTACAGTTTAAACTTTCAACTTACTGGGTGCTTTGGATGACTCCAAAAGAAGAAATAAGGAGGATGTGCGGACTCAGGACAAATTTATTCAATAAAGACACATGCAAATAGCAAATTCTTGATTGCATGTGAAAATACCACAAAATTAAGCCATGCGAAGATTTTATTCTGTTTTTTTAAAAAAAAATAATAAAGCATTTTAGTATTTTTAAAAATAAATTTGAAGTGTCTGTGACATCCACACTTTCTTTTTTAAACAGCAGCACTTGATAATAACTTTGGATATAGACAGTCAGCATCTACCTTAGACCAACATGAATAAGGAAAACAAAGGCAAATGATTAAAGCTGCTTAAGCAGGGGTCAACTGTTGAACTCCTAGCCATATTTATTTGAAAAATATTGCTGATATAAACTATTTAGGAGTGACACTGGGTCTACCAAAGTCAGTACCCTCATTGTAAATAACACAAAGCTGAACAGCTCTTCTCTGGGAACACCATAGAGCCTGCTATGGCTAAGAGGTTTTGGGCACTTGACTTCATCCCACTTTCCCCTTACTACATTTTTCTGTGAAGATTTTTCTTCAGCAAAATAAAGATGGACACAGCTTCACATCCAACTCAAGCCAGAGCTGCAGAGTTAGTGGAGGTACGAGAAACTCCTACGTGTTCTAAGTTTGTTTTAGGGGAATGAGATCTGTGCTTCTGCCTTACATCCCCATGAGTGAAAAAATAGAGGGATGATGTTGGAAGCAAGGCCTGGAACACCAGTTTTCCCATCACACTGATTTTTTTTCTTCACTAGGCCACATGTCAGCCTTCTGCCTATGTGCCTTTATGTTGTCTTTAGATAGAACAAATTCTCTGTGTTTGGATGCTACTCTAAAAAACAAAAATTGATGATGGCTGCCTCAGCTTCAGCATCTCAATTTTTTTCCCCTAAAGACTGTTTTGAGGGTTGCCTTGGGTTGTAATGTTTTGGGAATGCAGACTGGTGTTCCCCTAGGAACTCAGTCAGGAGGCAACTGAGTATTTTACACCAAGATAAGGTAGTGGGAGAGGGAAAAATGGAACATTGTGGATGGACATAAAGTGTCAACGATAACTTCATTTTCTGAAAATCCCAACTTTGGGAAGTGTTTCGTTTTCTCAATAACACCTACTAAACTAAGCCTCTCTGGGAGACAGACAGAGAACACATTGGCTCCATATATACTAGTAAATCAAACAAGCGTGGGACTGTTTTCTGTCACTGAGTCCAACTGGCACGGAGCAGCATCCATACTCCTAAATTCTCATCTTCCAAAACATGCTAGCAGCAGCCAAATTGCCTGTGATCTCTGAATGACCTTTGGCCTCTGGAAATCCTTACTGTACTCAGCAATTGTTTGGGATAGTGCTCGCTGGTCCGGGTCAAAACCATACTAGGAACCCTTCTAACAATTTAACAGTTAGATGACTGAGTTATTATGTCCAGGAACATTCCCAACACAGTATTTATTAACATAGATGTTGCAATATTCATTCTTCCCAAAAAAAAGGCGCAGATGTGAGTTAGGAGTTAAGCAGGCTGTCAGGACTGATGTAGTTTCGGGAACGTAGACAATTTAAGACAATTAAATTTTCAATTTGCAAGACAGAAATTTGGATTTTGACATCCAGAATTCACCTAAGACTTCACATAGGTATATGGTATTATCTTGATCTGACTTCAGAGCTCTAATATAGGAAACATTTTCTGAATGACCAAATGCAAGTTTCTAGGCTCACTTTGTTTCATAAAACAGCACGATCTCTCTCTCTTGAAACAAACAGCTGTACAGATGAATCTCAGCTGCATGAAACATAATAAAAAATTTCTTCAGGAAAGCAGAATTTGTTCCGTTTTCTCATTCTGTATTATTTTTTCTGCACAGCTCTACTTAGGACAAAATTCTAGTTAAAAGTACCTACTTCCCATTGATTGTTGACTTGTGATACTACAATCTATAGCTCTTTGCGCTATTCCTTTCACTATTTGTTCAGATTTTAAATGTCTGAAAAAGAAACTGTAAAGCTGAACCTGAATCATGATTGATTGAAAAGGACTCCCAATAAAATTTGCTGGATTTTTGATAGAGATGTGAAGCTACTGTTGCAATGCCAACTGAGGATGCAGAAGTACAGAGCCTTAGGTTAGGTGCTGAGTGTGTTATAAAACCAGAAGTGGCTGATGCAGGAATATGTCATATTCATTTTTCAGTTTTGGGTTGAAGAGCACAGGTAGTCCTCCTATGTACTGTGAGGAAAGGGAGTAATACTTAATACCTTCCTCTGGAGCACTATAGCAAAGAAAACTGGTCCCTTCTTACCACAGATCTTCTTCAGGACATGCCCGGTTGCTTCGTAATTGGACACAGAAGCCTTCCCGCTCAGTTCACACAGTGACTCACTGGCCTTATGAAGTAGGTTGTGATGCTTACTATGCTGAGAGACTGTAAAAGCAGTAGGGTGCAAAATGCTTGTTTCCTTCCATTTCCAAGGCTTTTACATGCTCTAAAATGTGAGCTATACATAGAAATAAAAGAGCCATGGGATGTTAAAGCAGCCAAAAAAGTATTGGCCAAGTTCTTTTTGTATAGAACCAGGGACAAAAATACGCTTTGAAGAAGAAACAAAGCCCAAGCATCTCCATCAGCACACTAGGAAGTGACAGGGCAGACAGGAAGGAACTGGATGGAAGGAATCGGTGAAAGAAAGGTAAAAATTCACATTACCAATCTCTCCTCTCAGTATATATCACAGTTATCTAAACCACAAGTGGAAGCTTCTGAAGTTTGTTCCTCACCTTCTTCCAGTGCTGCAATCAGCAGTAGATTGTGTACCTTCTCAGTTCAAAGGATTAGCCTGATTCCTTCAGCACTCAGTGCACAAGAATAAAAGATAAGTAGCATGCCTTTTTCACTTAGAGAAACTTCAACATCTGTACTCTTCCTTGTGCAGCTGAAGTAAAATCAACTTGGCAAGAGCCATGGGATAAATTAGGCCTTGGAAAAGAGTCCAGATTGTCAAATTAAAGCAAGTCAGGATATTCTCGTTTTACAATTTTTATGTGCACACATTGAAACCTGCTAATTTAGTTAAATCTAATTTTTCAGCAGAAACATCATCATTTGAACTCTCTTTTAATGAAAGAAAGTTTCTCACCTGTTGAACAGTATTCCAAGTATAGATAAAGGGAGGAACACACCTAACTTCAGAGAAGGAAAGCTGTATTTCATATTCCTATGCAGAAACAGGCAAAACTAATTTTCTACATCTCAAATGAGTGCCCTTAGTCCAGGTCTAGTCTGTACTTACAGTTAGGTTATTGTCTGTGAACCACTTAAAAAATTTCTGGATTTTCCTCAGGGTAGAAAAGGCCTTTTAATTAATATACTTTTTGCGAGATGAAAAAGCCTTTTTCCTACCCGGCTCCACTTTTGATTTGCACTCACTATACTGAACATTGCTACAATTGTCTGGAAAGCAGTTCCTGAGCACACAGAGGAAAATCATTGCTATGGCCTAGAGCTGATCAGTGCAGGAGAGAAAGGGAGAAATCAGGAAGATTTGGTTACGACTCTCTGATTCTCCGCCAACACTGGCCACAGAGACAGAGTGTGTTAGAGCAACTCTCAGGCTAGTCCAGCTTAGACAATATGACAATGGTCTTAAGGCAGCCAGATGGAATTTTTCTGGAGCATAGCGCCACTCAGGTCCCATCCCCTCCAACCTCTGCCTTTCTTATTTTATAGGCTGCGACTGGTAAGATTCAGGACCATGCCAATCTAATGTCTACTAAGCACTCCCTTCTTCTGGGAAATTTTCATTTGGCCAGATACAACTGAATTCCTGAGGCACAGTGAGGCCAGCATATGGAACTGAATCTGTCCCAGGGCATTTTTGGTCTATCATCTCGTTAACTCATCAGTTAAGAAAATCTTCTCAGCTTAAAAGAGCCCTGCTGTGGTGTCACATTGTGGTGATCCCACAACTTCATAGTACGCTTTGCACTGGAACTCAATGTCACTGGCACATCTCAGAGTGAGAGGTCACAGTAAGGAGCACACCAGCCAAGAAATCTGACAAGATACAGATTTCTTGGTGCTGATGGAGCCAAGATTCACGAAAAAAAAAGGCTGATTCTGAAGACTAAAAGATAACAACACTGCTGGTGATAACCACCATCTCTTACACAATTGCTGCCATGGTTACAGAAGAAAACATAGCAGAAGGAAACAGGGAGTTAAATCAAGCTTTTATAAATGCATGGGCACATGCGGGTGTGTTTACAAAATGACACAGTGAAAGTCTTTTACCTGAAAAATATTCCCCCAAAACACTTGCTAAAATAATACCTTTTCATCAAAAAAAAGCGAACTTCTATTTCTAGTCAGTATAAATGGTAGTTCAGATAAGAAGGAAGTAAGGGCTATAAAGTAACTAAAACTAGCACAAAGTTGCCAAAAGTCTCTTCCTTGTAAGAAGAAATACCTCTGATTTTCAAAGCTTATAGTTTATGCTCTCAGTAATGGGTGCCGAAACAACCACCCTGTCCAGGAGGTGTAGCAGGGCACGGAACTGCTCATCCTCCTTCCCTCGCTGACATGTCCTTCCTCAGGCAAACTGCTTAGCATCCAGCATTCTGCTAGAGATCACTTTCTAACTTTCTGGACCAAAAACTTCATATCAGAGTCTAGTTCTGAGTGGTCAGCATTACCAAATCGCTCAACTATCACAAGAATTTTAAAAGACCATATTGATATTCATTGAAATAGTCAAAGGCAAAGTAATTCATGTGCTCTCTGTACATTTAGTTCAAAGGAATATTAGGCAACAACTTTTACCTGGGCAAGAAGAAGGAACTCCTAGAGAGATTTCAGTTCACGATAATTTTCATGTGTTCTGCAAATCAATTGGTCTAATTTCCTTAAGCATAAACCTTTGCTTTCATAGAATACATATCCAGCATCCAATCTTGCAGGTGGAGCACAAAGATGTTGGTAACTGGAAATGGCAGTAAATTTAGCTTCTGCTGTTCTTGCATCTCTTTCTTTCTCACTGCACTTCTCAAAACCACCTGCTCATTGATGCAGGTCCTCCAGCAAGTTAAAGGAGAAACATAAGCTCTTTCAAAGATAGGTGGATGAATTTCTGTATAAAGTCTCCTGCAGGATACAGGGGTTTTGATGGATAGACAAGATAGTATTATCCTTCCCTGTCTGCAATAGACAACTTAATGTTAGATGTTGAATTTAAAAGGTTACACTTCTTTGTCATGAGCTTGTCTGTAGCTCTTATCACTGGTATCTGCTCCCTAAATTACTAGAAGAGAATTTACTTCCGTGCAACTGAATCATAGATGTAAAAGAAAACAAGCCATCAGTTTTTGGTGTCAAAATTAAGATTTAACTGGCCAATTTTTTCAATATACTAAGTATTGCATAAGTCTTCATATGTTGAAAGCACAGGGACCAGAAATTCCAGTGACGCATACGAGGATTCAACTTTTCTGCAAATCAGAGCTTATGCTCTTCTGTCTGAGATGGAGAGAATGAGTCATGCATGTGCAGTAACTACATGTAAAAGACGGAATAAATGAAACCTTCACCAGCTAATCCCTTTGTAGCAGAAGCAAAGAAAGAATCCAATTCTTTTTTGCAGTTAACACCTTCATAATGTAAATGTGCTTGTGATTTTGGCAGCCCTCTCGACGTTCTGCTGAGATTGGGCCTCTTAGGTAATCACTATCAAGCCTGATTAATGTCCAGAGCAGCTCCATTCAGGGTACTAAACTAACACAGATCTTCTGGAAACAGGGTTACAGACAGAGGTGAATTAAGTGGATGGAGTAACTGGGAGAAATAGAAGGCTACTCTAGTCTGTGAGAATGGGCCTCTAGACATGAATGAGAAGAACACTTTGCATCCAGCAGATACCGTTGAAATTTCACGGCACAGTGTAGTAACAGAATCTACTGAGGTGCTAGACCTGCATGGAAAGTATTCACATCACCCAGCCTTGGGCAGCTAAACCAGCCAGTAACTCCTTTCTAGGCAACTAAGGAAATTAGGCCCAGAGGCTTATTCAGAAACAGAAAAGGGCCTTAAGAGATCACCTAGCTTGTTTCTTATCCTAAAACAAAATCAGCCATTACTCATGCAGTTGTACCACCAGAACCTGTCATTGGAGGTGAAATCTTCACAACCTCCCAGGGCAACCAAACAGTTCATCCTTCTTAGTGTCAAAAAAGTTTTCCTATCCTTACCTGTATTGTCATCAATTCAACTCAAGTCTCTTTTTTAATCATCATTTTGGTCCTACCCACAATGGTCATGGGTAAAATACTCTTTTGGAGTGTAATTCAGAAGAAGAGTGAGAACAGAGAGTTTAGAGAGGTCTGTTCTGCAGTGTGGCGAGCTCAGGGTGATTCCTAGCCATGGAGACAGACCTCATTAGTGCTTCCAACTGGAACTATTCTAGCCTATTCTAGTCTAGTCTAGTCCAGTCTAGTCTAATTATTTTTAAACCTTTGTATTTCCCTTTAGGATAGAACTGGTTCCTTGTCATGGCAAGAATGAGAAAAAATCCCTATGTTTTCCAGCTCTGAAATATATAAAACCCATGGCCAGCTGAAAAGTAAAGAGCAAAGGGAAGTGGAAAAGGAAAGAAAAGCCAGTGGCACACAATGTTTTAATTAATAATAGAATGCTGGGACTGGAAATCATGAGAAGAGTCAATATCCTTTACCCCATAATAAAAATGGTCTTAAAACCTTTTAATATTATTAAACTAATGGTTTCAAATGCTTTAAAATTCTATTCTCCACTAGGCTGGAGATGTGAAAACTCATGGAGTCTCTTCCAATAGCGGGCTGGCTGATGTGACAAAGAGCATGACTCTCTCTTTTTAATTCACTACTGATGTTTTTAGCTGATTTTTCTTTATTTGAAATCATAGGAAATGAGATGCTTATAGCCTTGGGGAGAATTTGCTCACACCCTTCAGCAAGAGTACTTTCTTATTTAACTGGAATACATTAAGCGTGGCCAAAATAATCTCAATACAGAGGGCAAAAAATGAACATATTTAATGAATAGTGGCATGCTGGGACGGCTACCTCATGGGGCTTTGGGGAAACCTTGGTGGTCCTCTCACTTTTGCAGAGGAGATTCAGGGCCAAATTCTTGGAGAGGCTGCGCTCTATTTAACACAAAGCCCAGGAAAGGAACAAAAGGTGGTACCATCTAACTGTGGTAGAACTTTAAAATCCATGTCTCTGAAGACTTTTTGTGCCAAATCAATAAAATGCTATTATACCTTTAATCTCATTGTAAAAAAATAATTAAAGGGACTTTAGGTTCACAAAGCACTTGTAGTAACCATAATTTTCCTAATATTCATATCTCACCCTCATTGCCAGTTCCCCAAACACTAGAAGAGCTAACGATGTATTTATTTTGATGATGTTTGCTAAGGCCAACTTTTCCTTCATTTAATTTTTCTTGTGGGAAAAAAAAATGAGATCATTATCACTGGAGGCAGCTTTCGGTAAGTTCAAGACTTGCTCTGATCTCATTCTTTCACACAGTGGCTGTCCTGTATGATGTCTAGACTGTTAAGTGATATTTAGACTTTTAAGCAGTCCAAATACTGCTAAACTTCATGAGAGCTTTCCACTCCTCTTAGAAGAGAGACAAACACCTTTATATCTGTATTCCAAAAGTCCCATTTTCTACTCATAAAGTTAGTTTTTCAAAGATCACCTTTCCCTTTGGTTACCATTAGGAAACAAAAAGCATCACTTCATTGAGCAAAGGAAAAAAATATGTACTCAATTAACAGTTGATGAATACACTGCTAAAAATAAGTTCTATTTGTTTTCAGTTGGGGACAGTTTTGTGGTGTAGAGATACTTTTTCAAGTTTTCTCTTCTTACCAGGGAACTGATTTATTGACAATCAATTAGTGCTTTCAGATAAATCTCTCGTGTTTACAGCAATATTTCTGCCTCACTTATTCTTTAACTGTTTACTTTTATATTCTCATAGACTTGTGAAAACTACTTATTGAAAAAGCCATTTCTTCATCTTTTCCATCTTGAAGGTCAATGCCAGAGTCCTCCTTATTTTATGGTTTGAGAGCTTTGTTCAGGCTCTTTTTATATTTCCCAAAGGATGGGTATTCTACCACTTTTCTTGGAAAACTTTCTACAGCTTAATAGACTTCATTATTAACAAAAAAATCCCATAAATCAGCCTAATTTTCCTATGCTACATTTAAAACTGTTATTCTTGTTAGTTACAGTGTCCTGGCTCACTCAGCACAATCCCACATCCTTCCTTTCTTTTTAACATTTTTCAAAATTCTTGGCTTAGTTTTCTCCCCTACTAATTGTTGTTCCTTGGGATCGAATTCTTTTGTTGTCGGGAGACACACAGATAATGCTGGGGACATGCTGTCTACAGATATTTGAAAACTTCTACCAGCAGTTTTTAGTTGTTTTAAAAGCTACATAACATCACCTAATATTATACTCTAGTAATTGGGTATAGACAAACCCAGGTTTGCAGAATACTCGCCTAGTAAAATGCGATTTATTTGCACTTACTTCTGCAAAGGTGCCTGTGTTTGTTGAATCAGACTAGAAAAACTGCTAAAAAGCTGAGAGGCAACACTTTCCCCTATTCTTCCCCTCAGGATCTTTCTCTGTCAAATCACAAAACATAAAACCAAACATCATGAAGAAGGCAGTGAAGCACAACTTTGTTTTATAGGATCATAGAATGATTTGGTTTGGAAAAGACCATGATGATCACCTAGTTCCAACCCCTATGCCACGGGCAGGGACATCTTTCATTAGACTGCTCAAAGCCCCATCCAACTTGCCCTTGAACACTTCCAGAGATGGGGCATTCCCAGCTTCTCTGGGAAACCTGTGCAGTGCCTCACATTCTCACAGCAATAATATCTAACCTAATATCTAACCTAAACCCACTGTCTTTCAGTTTAAAGCCATTATTCCTTGTCCTATCACTTCATGCCCTTGCAAAAAGTCCCTCTCCAGCTCTCCCATAGCCCCCTTTATGTACTGTTCAGTACTTCTGGTGCTGAACAAACTTCCAGGGGTTTGTGATGTGTGTTTGCCAGGTTTGAACAGATGCTGTCTAAAGCCCTCAGCAGCGCTGCCACTGAGCAGCCAGAGAGGTGCTTATGGGACATAAGGCAGGACTATGAAGACACTATTTTTCCTTCCATCAGCAAAGCTGCTTCAGAGAGCAGAAAGGTAGATTAAACTATTCTCTCCCCCTAGAACTGGATATTGCAAGAGATCAGATCAGAGAAAAAACAACTCTGGCGTCTCTACACTCTTGTGTACCTCCCAAGGCAGCACACTCTGACTCCTGATACCTTAGCTTTGTCCAGTTTCAGTAGGAAAGGTAACACTGTAAAAACAAAGGCAGCTAAATTATTGTGTGAAATGCGCCAGTCTGAAAGAGCAAACATCAAAGTTGTCAGACACTTCCTGAAAGACAGGTTAGAGCAAGCAGCTGGAAAGCTCCTACAGTGAATCTGGTGCTAGAGGAATAGGAAATGTGTCTGCAGGTGAGATACACGAGCAAGGGGTGTAGGAAGCAGGGTCTTCAGCAGGAGTTTAACAACTAAACACATTCACTAGCTAATGAGAACAAACACATTTGAAAAGGTCTCTAATACACTGACAAATAAACTTTTACTAGGAAGCAGAGCGGGGGGGGAGGGGAAGATGAAATCACAAGTTTATGCGGTATAAATAGTTTCTAAGATAATCAAATTTTTATATGAACTTGCTATTCCACAAATCTTATAAGCTTTAGCCATGTTCTCTGAGAAAGCACTGACTTTGTCCAGCTTTTTCTCAGGCCAAAATTACCTTTTTTTCTGTCTTCTTGAACACAAAAAACCTCCAAGACAAATGATGATACCAATTTTTTTTTTGTCTTGCAAATGCTGTTTGAGTAAGTGAGATAAATCTGCTGCCTATAAGATAATTTGGGGGAAAATCTTGTGATCAGGCTTTCTAGAACCTTATTATATATTCATATAACTGGGACTCTAGCCAACACTTATTATGGTGTTTTTCCTATAAATCTCAAAATCCCCAAGTGAAGATGACTGTATAGACACAGCAATTGCAGGGAAAAACTGAGCAAGAAAGTTCCTTAATAATCTGGAAACAATTCTTCAATGTGCTGTTCTTTCCAATAACACCACTTATCTATAGTGCGCTGTGACAAAGGTTCCAGATTATGATTCTCTTAAAAGTCTGGCTTCCTGCATAGTTCTAAAACAAGTAGTTCTCTGGGATTTTAAAACAGAAGTACAAACTGGAGGTAATAAAATACATAAAATTTCACTTGTCTAACCAAGTTCTTGGTTACACGCTTTTTTGCCAGGATAGCAAACATTCATAGTTTATGAATTTATCCAAGTGTAGCTGTAGAGTTTGCAACGTATTTCTGCTGAGGATATTTAATACTCAGGAAGTTTAAGTGTTTAGGTTCAGATCTTCCATGATACACGGGTGTCTTCATTCCTACTTACACATTTAAATTACATTTTGGCTTCTTTTATGTTCTTCAGCTACTTGACTGCCACTTAATCCAGGGAGAATCTAAATTTCTGCTGGTCTGTATACGTGCAGATGAGCCACAGCTGGTGAGCTGCTTGAAACTCCTGCCATGCTCCAAGTGGAACACGAACTTGATCCCAAGATGCCTGGTCCCAGCTGAGAGATTTAACTGTTTGGGCAGTGGCCACTGAGGAGCAGATCCTTCTTGTTCTCTCCTGACAAATTTGTTCCATTCGTAGAAACAAATTTCTGGGCAGAGGGATTGAGTTCTTCTTCCACACTACTAATATGCAAAGACAGTTTTCCTCAGTTTTTACACACAGAAAAATTACCTTTCTGCATGTCCAGCTACACAAGAGGATAAAAATTCCCTGGAGCAGGATTTTCACCTCTGTACTCTCCATCCTTCTTCCGGAAATAGGAAAATCCCTGCTTGTTTCCCAAGATCAGATTCTTGGGTGCCTAGCTGTGCTTCAACAATTATAAAGCCTGGACACCTAACCTGGGACTGAAACTTCTACAACACGCAGTTCACTTAAGGGGTAGGCAGTGCTTCACTAAACACTGCTTCACCTAGGCACTTTAGAGACTTCACATGAACTCCTAAACCCATTAAATTCAAAGACAAAACCCTTTCAATGTCTTTGAAAGCTTCAGTATCTGTGAGATAAGCAGCAAACCACTTAAATAGGTAGTTTTAAAAGCAGTCTCTGAAAATAGATCCAAGAGAGGTCATCAGAGGGACCCATCACGGCTCATCATGCAGATCACAACACTGCCTGGCATTTGCCATCAGACACGTGGTCATAAATTCTGTTGGTAAAAGGAGTGGTAGTGACAGCGCCATTCACCATTTTCTGCTTTTAGCAGAACCCTTCTGTCAAATTCCCTATTGTCAAGGGCAAACTGTGATCCTAGTTAATTTATTGGCTGAACTCTTACAGCTCCAGAGCAGTGGATGAGAATTTTGCCAGCTCAGGGTCAGTAGCGCTGAATAAGCAAGCACACTGCAATGGATGTGCTTTCATCTCCCTCTAAATCCAGGTCGTAAAAGCAATAGGCGCAGGTTTTAGACTTTTTGTTTGTTTGTTTCTCACAGCCATAAGTAATATGCAGAGCACCTAAACTGCCTGGAAACACCAACAAGGGACCATTGCTCCTTTGAGACTGAGAGGCAGACTTCTCCAATATCCCAAAGGGATATTTCTGGTAGTGTTTGAGTAAGCTTCTGTACATGTCCACGAAAGACTACAACAAGTACATCACTGTCCGCTTTTTGCTCCATCATCTTTTATAGAAAAATTAGACCAGATTTTGTGTCTGAACATATTTTCATAGAATTTATTTTGGTTTAACTACTGAAGTTAAAAGAAAAAAAGGAGTAAAGTATCAGGTTTGTGCTGGAGTCATGCGCTGGCATCCCAAGTCCACCTCAATTCAGTAAGGGACAGTTGAGACCTATTCTTCTCTTGAAATATATGGCATTTAAATAAATGATTAGCCTTAACTCTCAAGCAAAATAATTACTTCCTTTCCAAAATTGAGAGTTTGGTATCTTCATAAACGCATGCTTATAGCATTGCACTGTAAATGCTAATTTGGATATCTGAAGAAATGTCAGTAATGCCATTATACAAAAGTTCACTATACGTCTTTCATTCGTCTATTATTGCCACTCCATCTAATTTTACTCTCTTGAATTTTTCAGAACTTGTAAGTCACTAAGGTTCAGTTCCTTCTTTAATGTTAACAAAAGAAAGACTTTGTTGCAAAAAAAGGTTCTCTTTAGATGTGAGTATTACCGTACTTTTTTTACCCTCCTAGAAGTAGGTTCTAACCACTTCCATACAATTCTACCAGCTCAAAAGGTTCACACACAGAAATAACACGTACATTCAATTTTCAGCAGAGGATGCCCTAATATAAAATATTAAAAGTTAACAGACAAAAGTATATTTTGGATGAAAAGGCAAAAATTTAATTACTTCATTGTACTTTAGCAGTCAAACTTTTTGAAATATAAACATAACAGTACCACAGAAATAACTTAGAAGAAAACATTAATTAATATTTGATATCTATTTATTAGTTAGACAAATCATCTCTGTCTTTTTTTCTTCATTACAGGCTTATCTTTTTCTACAGGAAAGATAACTCAGTTTCAGTCCTGCTCCTATACAAACTTTAAACCAAAGCAGAAGGGTGGAGACTTGCTTTTAGAGATTGCAAAGAAACAGAACTTCCTACTATTTTTTTCCAAGCAATATGTAATTCTTTCCTTGGTCTCACCATGACTACAACCTCTATAAACATACCATAAAATTTACTAAAGTCATTCAGGGGCTTGGTTTCCAAACTTACCGGATTCCCATCAGTCATATTTTGCTTGATGGCAGCTGTGAGACTGTTTGTCTCATGAGTATTACTCAGAAATTGACAGTAGAAAAATCCATTCCATCATTACAGAACACATGGTTCTATGTACAGAGAACCTCACGAGCATCTTGTGTGCTCCGATTGTCATCTTTCATGGCACCACAAAAATTAGCTCAGTAAATGTTTACATTCACTGTTTAACACAAAATGTGTAAAGAGTTATCAGTACAAGAAGCTTTTTTTCCATGAGCTATAGTGCTGTGACACGGGTTTAGCTAATTTGAACAGAGTATACGTATTCGCCCCATGCTTCTCCATAGCTGGAGATCTGGATAGGATAGAAAGTCATAAACCTCAGTACTAACAAGGACCCAAATCCTTGCAAGAAGCTGACAGGAATTTCTCTATCTGTCCTTATGTGCGAGTGATCAGTAAGGCTGAGACTTTTCAGCTACTATGCAGTGATGCCCATTGCAACATTCAAACTCTCTGTCCAAAAGATAACTCATGTGCCAATAGAAACAATATAAAATCAGCACAGGACTTCACTATGATTAATGTTTTGTGCTTTTTCCACTGTAGGTTCACAAATTTCAGCAGCAGTGATAGTTGAAGCGATTTTCTCCAGTTTCTTTCCTAACCTTCCAAGTCCTTCTGATCCTTGCACTGCACTTACTACAACAAATCAGATATCTGGTCAGATTCAAAATAAACTAAAAAGGAGAAACTTCCCAAAAAGACGTGGACCCTATGGTTTAACAGAGCTAACACATTGTCCAAGTGCACCTCTCTGTGTCACTGCATTATCACACCAGGATAGACTACCTGGATGGCAAGAGGTGTTTTGGGCTCTGATACAACCAAACTAGATGTGGCCACAAGAAACCATACCTTTTTTTTTTTCCTCCATGCTTACATTCTGAAAATTAATAATTCAATTCAAGTGGCCAGGTGATTTGCAATTTTCGGTGGAACACCAGAGGAATCTTGACATCACATGATGCACAGTGCAGCTTTCCGAAAGCTGGGATGGAATGGTGTTTTGCTGATCTTTTTTTCTCCTGGAAATTCATGGAAGTCTCCAGGTAGAAGAATTTCCCACATTTTATTCTTCAATCTAAAAACAATTCATCAGCTAATCTTTACTGCACAGAAAACTGAATCCTGCCTGGACCAGTTTCTTTTCTGTTAGGAGAAAAATATTATAATTTTGCTCATCTAAAGAAAACTATAACTCGATGGGTAAAACGTGTGGAGGAAACAGCAGCTTAAATACTCTCTTGCTGATGAGATAGCATCATCAGGATGAAACGGTTACGTGGTCTCCTTGAATAGGTGTGCACCCAGCCACTCTGACTCTTGTCATTTCCTCAAATTGACCCTAAAGGCTCACATTGTTATGTCTGTGCTAATCTGCATGATCCACCCTAGCATGCTGGCTTTGCAAGGACAGCTGTATTGCTGCAATCAGTTGAAATGGTTCTTTTGAAAATGTGGTCATTCAATACATGTTTTCTAATGAGGTATTACTATAAAGGCTGCACTGTGTAGTCCCTTTAAGGATAAACTTACTCCAGATGAAAAGGATCATCTGGTTTAAAATGGTTAAAGTCGATTTTTTTTTTTTCTGATTTACTTTCAGCTAAATATAACAGGAGATAAGATACATAACCTTTCAAAAACAGGGTCAAATCCTGCAGTCTGCACAGTCTGGTGGAAAGTGTTACATTTCAGTAAATAAATCAGTATTTGTGAACTGCACCCACAAATTCCAGAAAGGTAGACTGAAAATTATAACTGAAAAGTCTGGCGTTCTCTCACCCAGTCAGGCCCCTACAAATCATGTTGTTGACTCACACCATATCTATCAGAGCCACTGAAGCCTGTAGTATGAGAAGAAAATATCGAAGGAAAGGATCTCCTTGTAAGATTTCCATACAAAACATGAAAGTAATGCCATCATAACAGTATTATCATATGCCCACTTTTGTCATGAAGCAGAAGTGGTAATTTCAATTAAATGGCATATAATGTTCAAAATAAACCTCTTACCTGAATTGTTATTTCTCACAACAAATCAAAAATATCTTCACATTCTGTACAAAAATGGAATTGAGGTTGTTCCTCATCAAGTATTCCCTTCCCCACACTCATTCCTCCCTCCCCTGAACTTCTGAAAAACCTATGACATTAATTCACAGCAGCTTTCTCTTTTTGCACTTTTCTGCTCCTAAACTTCCTCAGGAAAAACTCAGGACTGTGCTAATTTCTTTTACTCTTTCGCTTACATTAAGATGTTGCTTCTGGAACCAAACAATAATTCTCATCCTTTGTTACTTTTTCCCATACCATCAATTCCTGAAACACATTTTGAAACTTTTACTATTTCCTTGATTGTTCTTCCACTACAAAATAGCTGAATATTTCTGGAAAGAAAGGATTTATGTATCACAAATAATGCAGTATGCGGGTAACCCAATTATTTTCTTACACCTGTTTGGCAGCAAGAGTTTTCATTGTATTTGAAAGGTGGTGTATAACCAAAAGATTTTCCTTTTTGCTGAAAAAAACCCCTAACAAAACACGCTCAGTACATTGTAAAGACACCTTCTTTCTTGACCTTCTTTTGTCAGGAAAAGTGCATCTGATTTAATTACAGAAGCTTTTCAGAGGTGGGTAGGTTAAAAGAATTTTTCCATCTGCATGTATATGACCAGAGTTCCTGTTTTAGACGTTAAAATAATTCTAAAAAGACAAAAATAATTATTTGAATTATAAAACAAAACCCCTGTAATGATAGCTATTTCCTACTATGTTATAATCCATTGATTCTGTATGCCCACTGAGAAGTAATGCCAATGAAACTTACTTAGAAAATAATATTATTTTCTGCTTGCTTTTAGCAATGTTTTTAATGCAGCTGCTCATACTATATCTAACGTGTTTAGTTACAGTAGCCATGAAAACCTCCAGATGAGTATAAGGCTTTGCAGCTTCAACATATTACAGGTTTAGAAGTCTCTGGGAATGATGAGCCACTCACTTAATTTTTACGATAGCACCCCATTAGAGTAAACACAGACATACAAACTTAAACTCAAAAAACAAAACTTTTTTTTTTAGCAGATTAACAGCTAAACTAATCTCTTCCGACTTGATATGTCTCACTATCTAGCTCTGATTGAAAGCTTTCAAGAATTCTAGTGGAGCCCAAAAACTGAGATTCTTTAGAAAAGCCAGATCCACAGCCCCAGTACTAAGAATGTCCAACTACCTATCCCTTGCATAGTACAGCATCACAGAATGGTTTGGGTTGAAAGGGACATTAAAGATCATCTAGCTCCAGCCCCTGGGCTGTGGGCAGAGACACCTTCCACTAGACCGGTTTGCTCAGGGCCCCATCCAACCTGGCCTTGAACACTTCCACAAAAGGGGCATTCACAGCTTCTCTGGCAAACCTGTTCCAGGGCCTCACCACCCTCATAGTAGAGAATTTCTTCCTTATATCCAATCTAAACTTACTTTCTTTTCAGTTTGAAGCCATTCCCCCTTGTCCTGTAACTCCATGCTCCCATAAAAAGTCTCTCTCCATTTTCCTTGAGGACTCCCTTCAGATACTGGAAGGCCGCAATTAGGTCGCACCAAAGCTGTTTCCTCTCCAGCCTGAACAAACACAGTTCTCTCAGCTTTTCCTCACAGGAGAGGTGTTCCACTCCTCTAAACAATTCGGTGGCCTCTTCTGGACTTGCTCCAGCAGGTCCATGTCCTTCCTGTGCCTGGGAGCCCAGAGCTGGAAGCAGCACTGCAGGTGAGGTCTCACCAGAGCAGAGCAGAGGGGCAGAATCCCCTCCCTTGCTCTGCTGCCCACTCTGCTCTGGGTGCAGCCCGGGACACCACTGGTTTTCTGGGCTGTGAGCACACATTGCCAGGTCATGTCTAGCCTCTCATCCACCAGCACCCCCAAGTCCTTCTTGGCAGGGCATGCCCCAGTCTGCATTGAGACCGATATCTTAGAAGAAAGAGAAAGAAAGGGAAAGAACCATCTTGCACCAGGATTTACTGAATATTTCTGCTTTGTAAGTTTTATTTCATTAAAACACTATTGCAAAATTTTTGTTTTGCTATCATCTCATTCCTCTGTCTTCATAGAGAAAAAAAAAAAACATAAACCGAAAGGAATATAACAAGGAAATCCAATTACCTCACGGCTCTGTAGCATTCGCCTCAAAAACAATGAGATTAACCACACTCCAAATGGACTGCTAATTAAAATTTGAAAAACTCTGGATGAACAAACCTACCAGTCCACGTGAGATGAAACGGAAATGGAGAAAAATTCAGATCAATGAAAAAAAACCTTCCTTTTGCTTTGAAACCATTCTAACCTAATAAAATTTATGTGTGGAAGTACAAGACTACATGATTTTTTAAAAGAGAGATTAAAACTTACAAAAACAAAACAGAACGTTTTAAACAGGACATTTAAACAGGAAAACATTTTTTAAAGGACAAAATTCATGAAAGTTTTGAAACTGGCTTAATGCTACCAGCTATGGTGTGAATGTGAGATCAATCAAAATAGCAGAAATGTAAATTGCATCACATTTACAGTAAGATGAAGAAACTCTTAACACAGTTTGCCCCATTGTAATTAATGTTTTGCTATGTCTAGACCAGCCTTCCACTACTTCTCCTCTGTACACCATGCATATTTTACTTAAACAACTGTAGTCTAGACCCATCTTTAAAATGCCATGTTTGGGAAAATTCCACTTAGTGTAACCAAAAGCCGACTTACACACTTCACTGTTTTAGGAGCTAAGGCTTAAAAGAACTGGCCTTTTAACCCAGTCTCTCAGTACATGTAGGACAAGCTCCTCATATGTCTTCTCACAAGACACAATGTTCTTAGCATTTGTAATATCTAGAAAGTGAAAATAAAAAGAACAAACCCTCTGTAACATAAACATTCAGAGAACCAGGTTTTAATACGAAACATTGAACAGCAAGACCCTCTGAATGAACCAACCTAAAATTTAACATATGATTGAAACCTTGTACATTCAGTATAGCAGCCTGGTAGAAATGGGTCTGATAGGAAATAAAGAAATACTGCTTTAGTCAGCTCATCTCTACAGAATCCTAAGAATTCTCCAGATATTTTGGATATACAGTGAAACAGAATGTGGACAGCATGTAACTATATTTAATAGAGGCAACTTAAAATAAAATTCACCTGCATGGATCTGAACACAAGACAGTTTCCAGCATCTCTTACTGAAACCAGTTAGCTTTTCCTTTCTTGTCTTCAAAACAGCAACTGTGCTCCCCCACAGCTACCACAATTAAGTCATATTCCACAGAAGAAGGATGAGAAATCCTCTCGTCTAGACCATATCTTGCTTTGATTATGATTCAATCCAAAATAACATATCCAAGTAACATATCCTGGCAAAATGAAGATGTTTTACTACCAATGACTGTAAAATCTTCTGGCACTCAAAAAATTCACTTGTATCAAGAGATGAAAAGTTGGAAGTATGGGAGTCAGAGTAAAGTCAGTCATCCTTTCTACAGAGTTTCTAATGATTCTGACTTGGACATGTGCCAGATTTCATTAATAATATCAAAAAATAACGTGGAGGAGCACTTTACTCCTTGCAAATGGCCAGCCATCACAGATCAAAATTTAGAAAATACAAATAAAACAGATCAAGACTTTTTTGGAGAGGAAGTAGACAAAATCTTTACTGCTTCACCTGAAATAAGTGAAGAAGGAAAGGGGACCTATGGAGACTGTCCAGCCTAATATTTCTGGGGTAGGAAGAGAAGTTTTGAAATTGTTCTGCCATATTCTGGATGTCAAAAGTCTCAAAACATCATTCAGCAGATAAGAATAACTCCAGCAAGAGCAGCTCATACCTCATCCTGTGCTAGGACCTTTAATGTGGGAAAGTAAAACCAGATGGCACAGATCTGGTTGTCCTCATGACCAGACTTTAATTCTTTTTGTTCATGGAATGTCATACAAGGACCTGAGTGAACTAGAGAAACAGATCAAATATCTTTCACCTTGTTGTGTACAGCAGAGAGTCTTTGGGACTCAGTGTTCAGTTTTTGAACTCAATATTCTGCATTTGCAATCTTGCTCTTTTTTTAGCTCAGAAGATGTTTACAGTTCTCAGTTATGAGAATGAAAACACAAGACTGGGATCTGAGGCTGTCTTGCCAGGATTGACATTCAATGGGCTGACTCTTATTGTAGAAGAGTACCCACAAGATATGTGTCAGCATGTATGAGTGCACTCAAGAAATTTCCCTTTATCTCACATGCAGGTTACAATACTTATGTATTTTTAAATTGTCCTTCAGCGTTGTTTCTTGGTAGGAACAATTCTCTAAACACTTTGCTCTTGAAATTTTATTACATTAAGGGTTATTACTCTAGGACACACTGAGACCAAACTGGTTGAAAATGTTATGCACTGAGCCCTTAGCAAATCAAGGACGTATGCTGCTGCAAAACTGGCTATATAAGGTCCTAGGAAATTCCCAAAAAGTTTTTTCCTCTTGCCATGAAATAGCTGATTTTACATGGCTTATGATACACCCTCATAAAACACAAAACGTAATTAAAATGCATTTATTTTGCTTTACATAAGAGAACTGTGTGATCTGAGACAAAATAATTGATATAAAATGTTTAATGATTTATGCATTTTGACGGAATCCACAAAATAAGTGTATGTCTGCAGACTACGTAATTTCCCATTTATTAACAAGCAGGAAGCAAGAGAGAAAGCATTATATGTTCTCCTTCTACCAGCCTCTTGCAGGAAAGCAAACTCCCAAACTGGTTGTAAAAGATCCAGAAGAGGAGCTGAGTTTTGTGTCTCTGAATTTGGGATGAAGCAACTGGCAGGGCTCTGTGCCAAAAAGGTATTGGCTGCCATCATGGCTGTACCCAATGTAGGTTTAGAACAGGAAAGCGTTTCTATTTATTTTCAGGTTTTTTCTTACTCCTTTTGAAGAAGTTCTTACAAAAACTTTTATCTTGTCATCATGTATAAATTATAAAGTATATTTTCAGTATTAGAGGGCTATGTCCACCCCACTGTGGGTTATATATCAAGATTCCTGCAGCTGTTCCGAAGCGTATTTTACTCTGAAGATACTCCAAAGTTCTGGTTGACTTGAATTTGGACTAAGGATTTTGCCATTATATGCTCTATGAAAGGGAGACTGGTAAATGCCTGGACCTTGGAACTGACTTTGTGATATTTGGACTGTGTGTACACATCATGTGGTGAATTAACATGTGGTGTTCTTATGCAAACAATAAAAACAAACAAAGAAAGAATTAAAAGTGCATTTAAGAAAATGAGCTTCAGCATATGATTAAAACAATCCCATAATAGCAACAACTTTGTGGTAAAGGTACATACTTGCCAAAAATATCTGCTAGCGTGGAAGCTGAGCACTCAAAACCCTCAATTTAGCAGCAGGGCAGATGCTGTTATTTAGTTAACATTGAATATCACAAATTAGGAGCAGTCTGGAAACTGCTTCAGAGAAAGACGAAGCAGTCAAAAGTACTGGGAAAAAAACCTTGTTCCCATTTTCAGCAGTATAGATCACTGTACGGCTTTGATTTTACACCAAGCCAAATGGGTAAAATTTGGCCCAGAATGTGTCCACAGACAGGAGAAAAAAAGAAAAAAAAAAAAGCTAACAGTCTTTTAAAAAAAGTTAAAAATCCTAAAAAGTAAAAATTATGGAAATTTCAAAAGGTTCACCTAAAGATTCTCTATCTCACCCAATTGATAATGTCCCTTCAGCAACTGCAATGCCCACCCAGCTGAGCCCATAAGAAAATCTAATGCCTAAAGTCAGTGACAAGAATGGCTCTTATTACTGGAAACGAGATACACAATTCTGCTTTTTTTTTTTAATGCTGATCTCTTAAATGTTAAAAACTTATGTTATTTACCTCAGTTGAACTAAGATTTGGATCCTACTGCAAAGCAGATAACAGATAAACAGAGAAAATTGATTGCCTCTCTAAATCATAACTGAGGACATAGTAATGTAAAGAAGTTATTGTCTGCAAATTTTTAGTAGTTGGTTTTCTTTCAGATCAAAAGGCTTCAGTTCTTAGAACTGCTTATATTGGAGGTTACATCTGTTCTTCCTGGACTTTTTGTAAGGGGAAGGGTTTTTCCCAATGCTTTTGGTCAAATCTCTCATCTACCTCTTATGTTCTGTACAAATACGTTATTTAACTTCAACAACAACAACAAAAAAGTATTTGGACTTCAACAAGACTCTATTATTTACTACACTTATATGTTTCTGCAGCTAAAACCAATCTGCTACTGTGAAATATTTTCCACAAGCATTAATTCAGATTTTTAAGAAGAGACATGTATTTTAGCTAAGCTTTTCCCAAGTTAATGAAATGAAGTTTATCATCAGGAATATGGATTTAAGCGATTTAAGCACGCTTCAGAAAGTGTTTACTGAAAAGCATGTTTACATCTGTCTTCTGTAAGATTCCAGCTAAGAATTATTACATATGTTCAACCAGGATGAAGAAACATAGCAAACTAACAGATTACAGACTGATTACAGACTTTTGCCTTTCAAATGGCAATCAGCAAAGACAGACGGCTGCCCAGTGAGCTAAAAACCGAGACTTACTAGGAATCACAGAATCACAGAATGGGTAGGGTTGAAAGGGAAAACTGGAGGTCCAATCTCCCTGCTCAAGCAGGGTCCTCTAGAATATTCAACAGAATATTCTACAAACAATTCTGAATGGTAAATATACTTGAAGAAACTGAATTATACATCACTAGTTCATGATAAAGAAGAAAAACTCTGCCAATTTTTTGCTCAACAATGTTTTAGACTACTGCAAGTGGAAAAAAAAATTAAATAAGATAACTTTGTGTTGAAAAGAAATATAATTGAAAAAGATGGTTAATTATGAGAATTTCAGAGATGCTACAAAATCTGATCAATCAGCACACATGACAGTCTTATAGGGCAACAAAATCTAATTCCTCAGCAGATAAACTGAAAAAAATACCTGAAATCGAAAAATATGAAAAGAGGATAAAAACTATATTTTAGTTGCTTAGGATGCCTTCTGTTGTCTTGCTCTTCTGAAACTCAAGGAATATATTGCAATGTAAATGAGCCAACAATTCTAGCATGTTTGAATAATAGATTACTGTTACCTAATAAGAGTAATTTAAACAATTTTTGGCAAGTCTCCTTAGACTCAGTGTTGGGTTCTTTTTACTCTTAATACTAAGGAATACTTTTAAAGAAGGATTCATGCACAGATTTGCAACAGGGTTCCCAAACCCAGTGATTTAGAAATCACATTATTTGCAAGATTTAAGCATGGCTAATCAGACTCTAGGTTGACTCATCTGCATGAGCTCTTTATTGCTAGAAAACTGAGTTTACAGGTTTTAGTCAATTTTTCAAATTTATCACCAATCATTGTGTTAGAGGAAAAAAAAAGATAATATACAGAAAATCATGCATTAAGTCAGTACAAATGCTGTAAGTTACAGCAAATCCATCACAACAGCAGTTACAGGATTGCACGTTGTGGGTGGGCAGAACTGCATCTTATTTACCTAGTGCTAGAATTTGAATCATGGTTCATTTCTCTGCTGGCTCCATACAAGCTCAGAAAGACTGGAGAAATAATACATTAAACTAGTGTAAAAGGACAGCTTCAAACCAGTTCAGAAAGCCTGAAGAAAAAGAAATGCTTCCCTCTTAATCAGTTACCTCCTACCATGTTGACAAGGTAGGGAGAACACTGATTCTTACTGGAAGGAAAATACCAGGAACAACCTTGCCCCAAATTCAATTTTCCGTAAGAAGCAGGCTTTTATCGTGACTTTTATCAGTCCTGCCTCAGCCTGGAAATTTGGGGTCTGGGTAGATTTATGAACAGAAAACACTGTGAACAGAGCACAAATTTGACACTGCAATTCATTCCCATGCCGGTTGCTCCACTTAATGTGCTGAACAACTCTCAGAGAAAATGTTTCGATGCATTTCTTTATATTCTCAAGAATGTCCGGCTCAAAGAGCTTACATGTCTCTGCTGTAGATTAGTTACAGACTTTTCATGCTGAT
This sequence comes from Oreocharis arfaki, assembly GCA_013398015.1. Taxonomy (NCBI): domain Eukaryota; kingdom Metazoa; phylum Chordata; class Aves; order Passeriformes; family Paramythiidae; genus Oreocharis; species Oreocharis arfaki. Next base: position 100,898 of record VZRR01002371.1, on the reverse strand, counting down.
GAGGTAATCCCCTTAATGTACTATACACCATAGGATATCCTCCTCCTCTGTTTCATGTTCTGACAACGCTAAAGGTCAGGAAAGTGTTTCATGTGATGATAGGCTCCATTTAAAAGGGAAACTACAAAAACAGAGGAAAATGTCTTTCTTTGAGGGTACAAGGAGAATAGAAGAAGCCTAGGTAAAAAGGGATTGTCAGTGCATCTTGTATTGAAACTACAGTCATGGTTTTGCCCAAAACATTATATTAACTTCTAAAGATGCATTTTCAATGTAGTGATTGGTAACATGGTGGTACTGATACAGGAAGATGAGATCCGTACTGTAACTGCTAAGTTTACTCATAGAAAATGTAGACTTCACATCAAACAGCAACGACATAAAAATAATTTACGTTGAATGCAAAAATTATGGCTCTGAACACATGACTTTTATTAAAAGTAGACTTCCTCTGTAAGACAAGCATGTAAAAATTAAATTAACTCAGAAATAAAGATATTTTGTTACACAAATTATGTCTCAAACATGGTCCACATTTCTTTTCAAGAGGGATGCAGACAAGAGTTAAACTTACTAAGCTTCAAAAAATACTACACACCATCTTTTTAACAGACATCATCATTTTACATGGAATTTGCAAAAGAAAACATGAAAAAGCTGGTATTTCAAGTGTTTCTTTACGATTAGGAGTAGTTTGCTCATTTGTGCCATTACTTCACATTGTTATTTTTCTAACAAAGGTATTAGTACCATTTATTAAGTCCCAGTGTTGGTACAGCTTTTAACATTTAGCTTCTAATTTTTAGAACTTTTCTCAAAAAGTATATATTCCTCAGAGAGAAAATATTAAAAAATTTAAACAAACTGGATTTAAATCAATAATTAACACACATGATACAATAAATTGTTTATGTTTAAATTGGACCTGATGCTTTCCTCTTTATTGCTAATAAGGAGGGAAAAAAAAAAAAGCTTTATTTGAAGGAGGGGTGAATATTTACACAAGTTTTAAGCAAAGGCAACAGCATTGCTAACAAAGGTTCATCTTGTGACTTGTCTCCCCAAAGGATCATGTAAGATTGGTAAGGAAGATAAAGCATTTCGTTCCCTCACAGTTTTCTCAGTTTAAAGCCTGCTACTTGCTGGCATTATTGCTTATGTTCCAGTACAAATCCTCTGCAGCACCACAACCATCCTCTCCTCTCCTTCTCTTTAGCATTGAAGTTAGGGGTTGGAAAAAGAGAAACAGAAAATACTGGGAAGAAACTCTGCTTAGTCTTCAAAATTAAGAATATTAGGAATGTTATGGAAATCGGAGGACTCCTCTGGGAGGTGAGTCATAATTGAATTTTCATGCTTAAATAAAGAAATATGATATCAAATATTTAGCAAAAAACCCTTTAATCTAGCAGCTCATGTAGTTAGCAAAAAAAAAAAAAAAAACCAAACACAAAGAAAACAAACAAAAACCCCCAAAACAAAACAGAAACAAAACCAAATGTACAAAAATGTAAAATAATCTACAAAAAATCCTCTCCATTCTCAAAGAGAGAGTAGCCCGATATTTTACATTGATGGGTCCTTCAGAGAATTAAAGAGCCCCAAGTCTAAGTTCCATCTGGGTCTTACGTATTAGAAAATACCTAGAATTTCTGAACTGAAAAAACTCAAGCCTTATAGAGATTTAAAATTTACATGCACAATAGTCAGTATGTACAGATGAACACTTCACACATCAGAAAAAGTGTTTTAAACTACAGGTAGTAGACACAAAATAATATGTTCTTGGTAATTTCTAAGACATCACTTTAGAGATACATGGCTTCCTGCTTCACCAGGAAGTTCAGGGAAAAAAAAGAGAGCCATAAGAGTCTTCCTCAGAAGAAAGAAGTATGCAGCTTATCCCATCCTCTCTTTTGAGTGTAAGTGGGAAAGCAAGAAATAAAAAACGCATTAGCAGAAATATCCAAGGTACAATTCAGTTCAATACATGAGCGTTTGTTTTGGAGAAGTTAGGTGTAATTAAGTATCCATTCTACCCAAGTAAAGATGATTTGGAAAGGTGTTTTCTTTTTGTTTCCAGGAAAACCTTGCAAAAGATGCTAGGTTCATGAAAATAATATGCCAAAGTAAAACTGCTGCGCTTGCACTTGTCCTGTGTTTTTACTATTGCATATTCCTCCAACTCTTGGCCATAGATGCACTGACAGCAAGACGTTTAGCAAATAAGAAAAGTTCAACAGAAGGTACAGTTGCATGAACAATAACATTAACAACAAAATTTCTTTGTGTTCACAGGTACTAACTTACAGTACAATTAACAGCTTCTCAAGCCGGTAAACTCATCCTTATTTCGTTGAGACGTAACTTCAAAAATTGCAGTCAACAAATATCATTAAACCATAGATCTCCTTGCACAGTCTCACAACATTTGTGTTCATGCTACACATACACAGAAATATCTGTGCGGGTCATCGCGGGTGACGGAGCACTGGAACAGGCTGCCCAGAGAGGCTGTGGAGTCTCCCTCACTGGAGATATTCAAGAACCATCAGGACACAACCCCGTGCCATGTGCTCTAGGATGACCCTGCTTGAGCAGGGAGGCTGGAGCAGATGACCCACTGTGGTCCCTTCCAATCTTACCCACAACGTGATTCATTCTGTGAATACTAATGCGCCTTCAAAAAGGACTGAAAGTTAATCCATCCTTTTGGCAGTACTGGACTTTTAAATGTTGTCACTGCCCTAAAATAAACTTTCACTACGGCTCTCCAGTCTTATCCAGAAATGGAAAGGGTAACAAGGGAAACAAAAGACAAAGGAAGATGAAGTTTTGTCCACTTCTGATCTGAATTTTCAAGGTTTATTCTGTATGAACTTGTGAGAAAAACTTCCAAAATAGGCTACAGGTAAATTATTAAAATTAATTATTGTGTGGAATTCTGGTGGCAATTTAGTAAGATGTCCCATATCTTTATTGGAAAAAGTTTTAGAATATTGCTACTTAGACTATACGAAAGCTACTGCCTTCTACCACCAAGACCCAATCCTCTAAATGTGGAAAATGTGGGAGCCCACAGTTTAACTTCAACATGAAACACAAATGGTGAAACTACTGAAACAGAAGAACTTATTATCTGGCCGACCTTCACTATGTCATGCGCTTATCCTTCCCTTTTCTTGACTGCTCCCTGTCTTTTTTTTTTCTTAATTACTGTCTTTTACCTCAATTTTAAGTCTAGCCAATCCTCAGGAAGCAGTAATATTTTAAATAGTTGACCAATTTTGGAAGCAGCATGATACACACATCATTTCCTCTGAAGAGCAAAAATCAACTAAAGAATTTTAAAATTTAAATGTAACCCACCATCACTTTGGTAACTTTTACTATGTGAATAACAGCTTCAACAGCTATGACTAGAGGCTTGCTTGTACTAAGATTTCAGATATGCAACAGAATTTTAAAAACTAGCTTACCTGTTACTTAAATGTTTTCCTTTATCTGGATTATTGATAAAACTTGCAGCAATTCATTAAAACTTACTATATAATATAATCTGTGTGTGTACTTACCTACTGAAGTTGAACAAATGAAAACAATTCACATTAGGCTGTCAATTTTACAGGTCAGCACCAATACAATTACACCAATTTAAACCGAATATAATGGACTGGAAACTCCAGCTAATCCAGCTCTATCCCTGGCCACATATATTTGGAAGTATTTGCCCTTTATAAATTTTGATTCAGGATCTGTCCAATTGCCAACATACCTTTCTGTGTTTTCTACATGCTTAGGAAACAAAATAGGAGTCTTTCTGTAGAGTCAGACCTAGTGCCAGAAGGTTAAGAGCAAACCAGTGACGGAGGAAGTGTTCTTGCTTTTATTTAACTGCTGCAGTCACGTTATTATCAGGTAGTAAGGTTGTGTCTACGTTTGCGGTTTTTTAAACCAGAAGTTACTTTAGGGCTGTTTAGGTGTTTTTCTACACTTCACTATGTTCTCCATGCCCTGAAATCATTCCCCCAGGAAACTGACCTTCTCAGTAAGAAACTTGATCTTACAGGTATCAAATGACCTGAAAAGATCTTTCAGCAGTTTGGTCAGGATAACATTAATAACCCAGCCCACAGGAGAATATTATGTATCAAAGCCCATGTAAATTTGATGAATGCAGACTGCAAAGAAACTGACAAACCCCCAACATCGTTCACCAAACAGTAAATGAATGAATTCCAACTGATTATGCCTGCAGAACCATAAACTGTCAGGTGGGAAGGACTCTTCAACTTCTTCAAAAAGTTGCAATTCTATATTTAGCACAACAAAAATGCCATCAGCATCTTCTCAGCCCAGAACAGAAAGTACTCAAACACTTAAGAAATTTATTCTACTATGCTCTTTTACCATATTCAAGTAAGCTATCACAGCAGCTACATTACCATTAAAGTACGATTAAAAAACATGAAGGCAGCTATATGCCAATACATATACATCATATACGGTAAGATACGTATTGAACTGAAAAACAACTACACACATTGCTTTGAAACATTCTAATGAACTTGAATTTGACACACATGTCACAGCTCTGGAAAAAGGAATTTTGATTTAATGTAATCAGCATTTTTATTTGAAATACAAGTCACACCTTCCAAATACATACTTGTAAGTCACCTCAGAACCCTATGCATTTCGGAGTTACATGCCCTATCATTAGCTGTTCTAAACTGATAAAGACTAATGGAATGCTGAGTCAGCCAATACAAGCTGTATGTTTCATAGCTAAGGCTGCTAAGTAAGCAATGTCTTGAACAAGAATTTCCTTCATAAAATTGCACATAAAACATACCCATTTCTGAAAATGAAGGTATGTTGTACAAATAACCATAGACCTCTAATTAATGATAGTGAAACATTAAGCTTTGAATAAAGAAAAATCTTCAAGATTCTTCAAAGTCTTGCATAGCTTTCACCCTCTCAGCACGGATCCTTTTTTTGATGCGAATGGCATTTTTTCTTTCTAACATTAATTGCCCTACATACGTCAGCAGTGTAGCCTCGATAGTCTTCAGAAAATATCTGAAAGTGTCACAATCTGTAACATACTTTTTAGTAGGAATAAACAGAATACTTTCTCTAATGGAAAGTTACTATAGAGAAAAAGAGTTTTCGCTCTATCCCCACCTTATGGCTAGAAAAAGAATTTTTCTATTACAGCATACATATTTCTGAATTTATTATTCCTTTACTGTAGGACTATAACCAGAAAATACTAACTATTTGTATTATGAACTTTAGATTCTTTTTCAGCACTCACTTCTCCACATAAGAACAGAATAAAACTTAAGGCATGAATGTCCTCTGTAGCATCTTTGTTGATTTTCTGACTCAAAACAACAGATGCAACTTTACATTCAAATAGAATAGTGATTATTGGGTCCTGACCCATCGAAGTATACAAGCTCATTTATTCCTGTTGACACCATTAGGAGTTAGGTCCATAGATCTAACCTTCACTGACATACCATTCTTAACATTCACACTTTTTAGAAGTTTTAAATCTAATAATATGATTAGATTTATAATACTCAGAAAATATTAAACTTACATGCTCTACAAAATCAAAGCAAAGTATGCATGAATGTATGCTGGGAGGGTGAGCTGGAATAGGGCATACTCCCCACCAAGGAGACTTACTCAGGCTGGCAAACAGCAGATCCCCTCGCCAGTCACTCTGAGGGAGATGAAACAAAAATAGCAGCAGCACCATTCTCTTCCCTCAGTCATCTGCTGATCAAGAAACATTTTCTTTCTTCTTTTGTGGCTTAACCAATTATGATACTACCCAGGCCCAGGGTCTAACACTAGCCACGTCAAAAGCTGAAAACCAAGACAAGGGCCCCCAGAAGTATTTTTACCAAATTCTATTTCTTCATTACTTTACTGCCCCCTTTCATTGATGGTCAGAGTGAAAGGGCAGGGCAGGATGTGAAACAGAACACTGAGAAAGCTGCAAAGTGAAGAGAGCAGAAAAAACGGATGTCTGAGTGAGCCTCTTATTTTTTAGGACATCCATCCTGCTTTCTGAGGAAATGAGGAGTTGTAATTGTATTGACAAAGCACCTCTCCTTCCAAAAAGATCTTGAATCTTATGTTTAAAACCAGAGGAAATTCAATATTGAGTCAGTTGTTTCAGAACTATAAATTTCTCAAGATTTCACAGAAACAGTTGAGCATCACCATGACTCTTCCCTCAAAAATCCTTGCCTTTTTCCTCCTAATGGCAAAGAATCAACACGGAATGCAAATAACACCACTTCATTAGGCCTTCTACTACAGATCTAGTTTAAAAAAACATTTTTTAGAACCACATGCTTTGATACTTTGTCATTAGAGACATAACAACAGAAATAAACTATCACTATAGCCTCCAAGTTTGTATTAATTATAAGTGTTCATGGGTATTTGGACAATACCGCTGAAAGCTTTAATTTTAAAAATCCAGTAAGGAATACTGTGTAGAGAAGAGACCCTAGGTATATACATAAAGGAGAACAGAAGAGCTGCCAAATAGGAATATAATTAACCTTACGGTGAACATTCGAGAAGATAATAGAAAAACACAATAGCATTTTATGTTTCTAAAAGCTTAAGCCCACTACATCGGCCCCATTAATTTTCAATAAGTATTTCTTTGAAGTTTAGGAGAGAATCCTGAATACCTGCCAAGCTACCCAGGTCTTCTTAATACGTGCCTGCTCCAGCTATTACAAAACATCCACAACGTACTATCAAAAGTCCCTCTCCTATTAAAAAGAGGCAGCTTCTCAACCATGAATACAGACCAAAACCACAGTACAAAGTATTTTAAAAGTATACCAGTGGTTGGTTTTAACCCTTCCTTGCCTCCCTTCCCCAATGGTAGCTGATCATCAATCAATCTACCACATGAGAATGAGAATATTCCACTAAGTTCAGAGTGGATCTTGCTCCTAGAAAAATCATAAAATGTAAAGTGGACATCAAAACAAGTTCCAAAAGAAGCTACAATTGTACAGTGAGGAAAGGTATGTGGTTATACAAGACTATAAGAAAATGTTTCAGGGAAAATCAAGAGAAAACATTTCTAAATAAGAAAAATCTAGTGTTGCAAGAAAATTGTTAAATCAAAGACAGTAATTACAAATAAAAATATAAATACCTAGTCAGATCTTCCTTATTCCTGAGAATGTATTAAGTCCAAATATCCTCTACATGTGTATGTTCTCGGCCTTCTTTGTGGATTCCAAGGGAGTAAGAGAATAAAATGCAGAATAAAGAATCTAGTCAACCCTTACAAGAAGGTGAATGCACTAAGCTCTGTGAGTTACGTAAAGCAGGAGAGTAATCCTTCCTTCCTTTCTGCATACTGGAAGAGGATGACTTTTCAAAGGTTATACAGCATTTCAAAAAGTACATGGACATGATATGAAATTAAAAGTACTGGCATTGCTACAGTTTCTTTAGACTACAAAAACATTTCTAAAACGCAATTTTTTTTGCTAAGTTTCTAGAACATACTTGGTAAGGTGTCAAAGTAAGACTACTCAATACATCACACTTCTAAAGATTCTTTAAGAATAGCTCACTGTGCATATCAAGGATCAGCTACCGTATATTCCACAAAACTCTGCCATCAGCTCGAACTGTGAGATTCATCTATAACTTTATTAATATTTATTAAGCAAAGTATTCCGTAAATGATTAAAAATATCAGAATAGGAACAGAATATGGTCTTAATTTAAGATGACATTTTCATATAATGTACATTTCCAGACTTCTGACAAGTTAACACTCAAAAGGGGGAAGGAAATAGCTTGGCACTCATGCCAACTTATCTTTGTTATTTTTACAAGATCTAACTTTGAAAATATCAGCTGTGCCAGATCTTTTCCATAAACTGCGCATCTGTCCACACCAGCTGAATTACAGACCACCAAGTTGTCTCATATACCACATCAAACAGGTCAGTTTAACAGTTCAGACAATGATTCAAAATACTAACTATGTATTCTTTCCCCAGAACATAGAAGTTTTAACCTACTTTTCAAAGTATTTTTAAATTTATCAAGACATAAATAAACTGAAGACAAGGTATTTAATATACTTGTTTCTCGAGTGACTGTTTTGAAAGCCATAATTTTGTTTAGCTAGTAAATCTGCTCTGAACTGCACAATCTATACTGAATTTAGTGAAACCTGTGGGTTTTTTATTTTTTTACTACTGTTCTCCTTTAGAAGTTTCACACTTTTAATAATAAATGCCACATTGTACCTAAAGACTATCTATGGTACAAGCATTCCTCTATCATTATGAAATAAAGTACATCGAAAGTCTTAAGTGATGACTGACACAGATTTTAAAATTATGCATGAAGTATATGAAAATATACATTCTGAGACTTTTTATTTTTTTTTAAAGGAACAGCAAGATAGTCAGTCTGGAGACAGATGTCAACCAAACCACACAGCTCCACAAGTGCTAAAGCCGGCCCACAGTATAACTCAAGTTAGTTAGAAAACATTGAAAAATGTTCTTTAAACTTCCAGTGGTCTGCTTTCTAGCCTCTGCTTTTCTTTAAAATAACCTGCAAAGAAAAAAAAAAGTATATTTATCAATACAATTCAGACAGCAGAAAGAGATTCAAAATACTAGGCTGCTCAGACCAAAGGTTCGCCTAGAAAATATATCTCCAAGAGTTGAGGTGCCAAGGGTAATACTCTAGAGAAAATATTAGAAATAAAGCAAAAGCATACAGAAAGATTTTAAATTTGAGGGGTTTATTTAAGCAAGAATATTCATAAGCAAGAATTCTGTAAAATAAAAGGCTTATTTTGAAAATTAATGCTGAGAAATGGCAATAGTGCTCTTGAGCCACCAGTAGATTCCTTGAAGTTCTTACCCTGTTGGGCCTAGACAAAAAGAAAAAATAAGGTTTGCAATAATACAGCTATCATGCTCAATTTTTGTTTGCAATGCCTTATTTCTTTCTATATCCAGAGTGCACAGACCTCTGGAAGGACATTTTTCGGTTTGGAGTTTAAATCGAAAAATGAACTTCAAAGCCCAAGTGGGACTGTCTAAGTGTTAAAATTATTAAAATACAGGCAGTTTTTCCTTTCTTCTCATCTTAAAAAAATAAATGGAGCACAAAAATGTTCAAATAGTGTTAAGGTTGCAGTTAAAAAGAAATTATAAATGTGTAAGACTCCAACTGCAACATTCACTTGGCTACCCTACATATCCTGTATATGTTTCTGTTACTATAGTAATAGAAAAGTATCAAACTAAACCTTTCAGCAGAAAGAAAAAAAAAATACTGAAGATAAACAGAAGCCACAGGACCAAAATATCAGGTAACACCAAGTTTTGTCCTCCCAATTTGCTCAGCAGAAGGTGGTTAAACAGATATATTAAAGAGACTGAATTCCTTCACGACACCAAGGATAAGGCAGACATATCCTAAGGAGTGAAATGAGTTAGAGAATAAAAAAGGATTTCAGTCATATTTTGACACTAATTCTTTCTAGGCAGACAAAACTGCATAACACCTTCCTCCTTCCCTTTGTCTGCATGCGCACAAAACTCACCATGCCCTGCAACGCAGCAAATTCCTTCTTCACAGAAGGAATACAGCAGTTTTTGTTATGCTGAACTACCCATACAACAATCCACAGTCTAATTCTCCCTCAGTTCTTTCCTCACCAAATACATCACACAGAGTATCGGTTTGTTTAAGTAGCATCCACACAATGCTGCAAGAATCCACTACTTATTTCAGACTAAGCAGGTAAGAACTGAAGGTGTAAGAAAGGTATTTGAATCTCTCTGAACTATTTCTCACTTGTTCCACAAAGCTTCACTTATATCACTGAAGTTAAGACAGCATGCTTCCTTGATGTAGTATCAGCTGAAATAAGGAGCCTCCAACTCTGGACAGCTTTTCAGGCCATGAAGGCTTGCTGGTAGACCATTTTACAGACTTACCCATATATTGAAATTATGACTTTAAACAGGGAATAATCAGGAAAAACTGGGTTATCTTTAATAGGGCAAGGAGAGTTAATTATTTTTCTCGGTAACAGTGAATTTTGTCAACGACCGACTAAAGTGTCGATAGGTTTTAGATTCTAAATCAAAAATCAACTTTAACACAGAAAGCTTTTGTATATGCTGTCATAATATATTTTACATCGCACGAAAAAGAAAAATATTAAAAGTGTTTTAATACCTTTGCTGCAGATATGGTGTGCTCGGGTTTAATTATTTTACTTTTCTTCCCAAAAGCATTTGTCCTGGCTTCTTCTGCTAGCCGATGGAGAAAAAGTAAGAAGTTCAAATGAACCTTTAAAACAGAGAAGAAAAAAAAAAAATTATGCAAACTGTTTAAACACAGTTTGGTTTTTCAGAGGTTTGTTGTTTGCAACAGAGAATCTGCATATTAGACTGCTTCCAAATTCCTGAAAGGTGTTCCCAGGAAAAATATGTATCACTCGGTTCAAGTCTCAGTAAATTTCGAAGACATTCCCTTCCTACAAGACTCCTGTATATAGAGTTTAAATTTAGTATACTTAAATCAAAAAAGTGCTTTAGAAATGATCACACAAACCACAACTGATCTGAGAGGAATTAATCTGATTTTTATTAGCAGATTTTTATTATTATTTTAACAATAAAATGTAAATATAAATATCAGAGAATTACGAGTCTTTTTGCTTACTAGTAAATATAGTCAGTTTTCAGGAACTACAACGGCCAGTCTTTTATGAACAGCAAATTCATCCCTGCCTTATCGCCAAATGGACCACAGACAAGTTCAAGGACTTCTGCCCCTTTCCAGTGTAAAGGGACATTGACATTAATTTCTCCAGAATGTGGAATTCTCCAGTGTCAGGAGGTTCCATCCATTATTTCCCAGCTCATCACTTGGCCTTTTTACATTAAAAGAACTGGTTGGGCAGTATTCCATTCCATACGGAATGCTGTTCTGCTAATACAGAGGCAGGAAAAAATTGCAGCAGGCAAGGAAGGAACTGCTCCAGCTTGGACTAAAACTGCCAGCCAGTAGCACCTTTGTGTAGTAATTAATCAGGGACCTGTAATACAAACCTCTAGCATCATACAGACATTATGCGAACTATTCTAATAGTCCAACCAGAAAAATTGATAATTGCACCTTTCATAAATTAAACATTCAAACAACATTACCTCTGCTATGTAAAGTGTACAAAAATACTTTTTCAGTCAAGATCTCGGAAAAATATTACTGAAATAAATGAAACTTTTATTTGTATGAGTAAGATTATGTATTTATTCTGACATACCTTATCTGTAAAGCCTGGAAAAAAATAACATGGAAAGTTACAAATTAAGAGTTTACAGGAAATACTTTGGCAGTGGGTTTGCAGCACTAAGAATCTGCTACAAGGCACGCTCCTCTCCTATGAACAGAGTTCATATGACAAGCAGTTTAGGTGGTTTTTTTTTAATATCCTGAACTAAATGAAGCCAGAGTGCAATAGATAAATTTACATAATATTTGACATCATTTGGAAGCATCTACTACACAAAAAGCAGATGTTCTTGCAGATTCAGTTCACAAAATATAAAAGCCGCTTTAGAACCAGTCTTTAGTTACTCACACAGAAATCATCTCCAACAGAATCAAGCAGCAGCACTAAAATAATGGTCAACATTAGAACTCTCATTATTAAACTTATCAACACAGAGATTAGATTTCTGGAAACAACCTGGAGGAGAAGTGAGAGGTGGAACAAAAGCTTCCATTCTAGCATGTCCTTCTTCTGAGATACCTAAAGGCAAAAGTGTTAATTTTAAAACTGTCTTTAAAAACTGCACCTTCTCTCAGAATCACTGTATCTTTATTTTCCTTGTTTCAAAGTGAATTGCTGCATGTGGAAAAGATTCCCCTGTACTCCAATAGATTTAAACAGTCACATAACTAAAATTGGAACATTCCACAACAGAGCACACAGGTTAATAAATATTCTGGGTTATTCAAGGCAATTGAGAAAGGCTAGTGAAAGGCAGAATGACTGAATACCACGAACAGGACAGTTACTGACAGCTAGCTGAGTAATACCATATTTGTTTAAAGACATTGCTTTACTACATATTAACTTACTGTCCTTCTGCATAAAATTTAAAAACAGTTTTGAACAAACTACTCATGAAAATCACCTAACAAAACAAAATGTTTGCTTTCCAGAACAGAAAGGCTGCAAAATTTTAAGAACATATGTAAATAATTCACAGCACTGTTTACACAGCAACTTCCACACACCTGTTCAACAGAACTGAGAAATAGCAGGGACAACCACTGTAATTTTGTTTTACTGCCGTTACTTCAAAACAGTTCTTTAGACTGATATTTTGCCTTTAACATACACTTATTAATCATTCTACGGTGATAACAAATTTAAAAGAAGCCATTCAGTGCAGTACTTTAAGCTTTTCCTGCAACGAAAACACCCATGTACCCTTCTACCATAAAAGCAGCAGCTGAGATCCTGCTTTTCTTCTATAATTGCAAGCTAGAACAAAGCTTGCATATTTTCTTCTCTGACTACTGGGGGAATATCTGAACTTCAGCACTAAAATCTTTACCTCTCATTTTCGAAAACAGCCTTGAAAAAACCTGAAACACTATTTGCATCTCTTCATCCAAAGATATTATCATACTCCTTAAAAAAAAAACAAAAAAAAAACCAAACAACTTCCTGAGAAAGACTGATGAAATTTGATAGCTACACTGTACAAAGAGATAGATGTTAACACTTAAGAAACAGGTTCTGACAAAGCTTCAGATTTCAAGAAGAGACTTGATCAAAAGTGAAGAAGAAACTTCATTCAAGTATTTAACAAAATTTCTGAATTCTTATGCCTTTCAAACTTGTTAGTTACGATCATGTAAGAAGACATTGGTTTACAGAGTGAAAAAAAAAAATCACTGAAGGTGGGAGAAAAAAGAAAGCAATCTGATTTTCTCCTAAGGCAGGCAGACCACCTCACTGGAATGGGCACATACTGCAGTAGATTCAGACACAAGCATGGATCATTCTGGAAGATAGCCCAGAAACTGAACTAGTACTTTTCTCATACTTCCCTTGAGAAGACATAAGCTCTCCGCTCATAATGTATAGGGCTCCATCTTGTTAAGACAGCTACTATATAAATTTCTGACATATGCAATCTAATCACTCTTACAGGGTTTGCAGAGAATTACACAGGCGCTAGAAAACATACTCTCAAAATTTGTTACTTGACTGATTACACAATAAACTCCCCAACACTTTTTTGTTTTCCTAAAAGAGGCATCATTTCAGCTGCGTTGATTATTTAGGCATAGAAATAAAGAGCTTTTAGACATGTGCCTAGTTGAAGAACATCATGGACAACCACCACACCTGGACATTCCTGTTTAAAGGTAAAATAAAAAAGCCAAGCCTTGTAACATAAAAGGCTGTTTAATTTGACATCACCAGCAGAGATAATCTAAATTTCTATTATTAAAATTTATTCTGACCTGATCCTTCGTGTTGTAATGAACGTTTGCATAGCCATATTTTCAGCTAGATCTGATTGTTGTTGTTTATACATTTAAGGCAATTCAATTCACTGTCTTTGCAGCTCAGAGAACTTCAGTGCGATGACCAGGAAGAGATAGGAACCAAAGGTCAAGATTTGGAGGGACGTCCCACCTACCCCTTTTCAGACAACCACACTACTCTGAAGCCAGATTTTCATTACTCTGGAAACACAGACCAACTGCTACCAAGAATTACAAAAAAAAATGTGTGATTGTGTGAGTTTGATTAGCTGACTACTGCATTCCACACAGTAAGCTTTGAGTAGGTCTAAGCATGAGTAGTAAGGGGCCAGTAAGGTCCTTAGTCCATAAAAAAATCCAAAGGTAGCAAAAACATTAGAAGAGATCATATTTTTATTAGCTCCATTAGAAGAATATTTAATGTTTATATTCAAATCTAAATACTCCCATGTCATTAGCATACCCATTCATTTTAATCTCACATTACTTATTTTAATTTCATACATTCACATTTAGCTTCATATATCCAGATGCCAATCTTCAAGATGCTGCAAGACACAACTTTTATACACATACAAACGTGGACTCACAATTCAAGTCAGGGACTATACTAGTATACAGCATGTGTTAATACTTTAATGCTCCGAGAGCCACATGCATTTGCAAACAAGAGGGCATCACAGTCCAGCAAGTTAAGTCTACTGAGTTACTTCAAAGTGTATCTTTTTTATGCACTTTTTTTTTTCAATACAGCAACCACCACAAGCTCTCCTGAGGTCAGGTTTCCTTGCTGTAGTCAAATAATTTCTTGGTGAGACAAACCCTACCTGTGCCGCAAACCCCTCAGAGCAGGTCAGAAGGAATTCAGCTTTGTTGGCCTCAGTTTTTGCAAACTTGGCTCTTTTATCCCCACCTTTTTGGCAGGCGTTTTTAAATCATGATCAGGACCCCAACACCTTATCAGATTACTAAAAAGACTTGTCATCCTACAGTTTAAGGCAGAGACTACTTAGATGGCCTTCGAAAAACATATGAGCATTCAAGACGCCATAGCGGCTTAGAAACTCATTGATCACAGCTCGGCTGACTACCTGTACACCCGAACTGATCCACGCAATCAACAAACATCTGTATCTAGCAGCCACATAATCCAAATTGCTATTTTTTAGGTGTGTCTACACCAAACTCTATGAACATCAGGGTGTATATGGAGTGGCGGAAGTCCCTGAAGGCCCAAGATCACTGTCAAAGACCTACAATACCCATACCAGCAAAGCGGAGCGCGGCAATCTCAGCTTATCCGCATTTTCTTGGACAGACCAATCGTCTGTGCCTCCCCAAGCTTTGCCTCCCCTCTGCCTGTGGGTCCCTGGAGAAGCACCATCAGTAGTCACTCTGACATCCCGCCACACCCAAAGTGTTGCAGTGCGCACAGTCCAGAACATTTAGGGAGTAAGCGTCCCTGTCTAGGGCCGGCTGCCCCCGGGGCACCAGCAGAGCTGCAGCTGCCGCTACGGCCAAAAGCAGGAGCGCTCCCGGACCCCCCGGGGCACCCGCAGCCTCGCCTCTCCCCCGCCCCTCTCCTTCCTCACCAGCAGGTCGGCGTTCGCCGCCAGGCGTAACTGCGGTTTGTGCTTCTTTATAATTTTCCGCAAAGTGCTGCGGGGCGCCGTGCGCTTCATCCTCCTACCGCTTCGCTTTCCTTCTTCTTCTTCTTCTTCTTCTTCTTCTTCTTCTTCTTCTTCCTCTTCTTCTTCTTCCTCCTGCTGCTGCTGCTGCTGNTCCCCCGCGCCCCTCCCCGCCGCTCGGAGGGGGCGGCCGGCGCTTCCCCGGGATACGCGCCCCGGCGCCGCAGCCGCGCGTCCCGGGTTCCGGACAGCCTGCGGGGAAAGCGTCCTACCGGCCCCGCCGAGCCCGGCCGCGCCGCCGATGTTGCGCACGAGCGGGGAAAGGCGCTCCCCGAGGAGCAGGTGCTCGAGGGACGGGCGGGTCCCGGTGGACACCGCTGCGGCCGTTCCCCTCGCGAGCCCCTCCGTGTCTGTCCGCTCCCCTTGCGAGCGAACCGAGAGCTGGCTTTAGGCCTGGCTGTAGCGAGTTAGCCAAACCTCCGCCCAGGCTTTTTTAATGAAGAGGACGGGAACCGGAGCGGGCAGGTCCCAGGCTGGCGCTCCCGAGCCCTTGCCGGTGCCGCATGCGGGGGTTTCTCGAAGCGCAGGGAACGCGGCGCGGGGGAGAGGCACCGGCACGGCACTGCCTGGGCAAGCCTCGGCCTGCGGGTTTCCAGGTGGCGATTGTCGCCCACGTGTGATGGTATTCCTTGCCGCAGAAGCCGAGGTAGTTGCACAGCACTCTTGTGCCCCCCTTGACTGTGTGACCCTGCTGGGAGATGGGACAGGACCGCAGGACCAGGAGCCTAATTAGCACCATAATCTTGCACTGAAATGAGCCTAGAGTGATAGCTGTGTTCCGCACGTAGATCTGGACAAAATCCTCCTTTAGTATACATACGGCTTTGACTTAATTATACACAGAAACACGCACTGGTTCTGAAACCGGCCACCACTTCACGTGTCATCCTTCCTCCAGCATCTGTCCCTGCACTTCTGCTTTAGCTGACGGATGCTGCTGACTGAAATAGAGGTTTCCCCGCAGAGGGGCCCCTGTAGCTTGGCATACTCGGTGTATTTGGACGGTGTGTACTTAGTTGGAGAAGGGGTCAGGATTTCATATTGAGGTATGGGGTTTTTCAGCGTATTTATTAGCTTTTTTGGGTTTTTCTGGCCTATGGGACGCTTGCAAATTTAAATGTTGATAAGATAAATATATTGTCTTAGTGTGTTCAAAAGTATCAGCACCCAGATAAGAATCAGTTTTATTAAAGTGTGTTCTTAAGTCTGTGATTAAGTATTTTAGTTAATTTTACAATATGCACAAAATGTAGTCCAGATAGAACTATGATATCTGACAGCAGGAGAGAATTTAACATCTGCCAGTTCTTCATACACCGTCAGATATTTGAAAATGATGCTTTGTTCTTTCAGTTTTGGCTGTCACTTGGCATTATTCGTCTACAGCAATGTTGATCTTTAAAGTCAGGGTCTTAACATTTTTTTCTGTGAAAGAATAAGCACACTAACACGTAGAACGTTTTTGTACAGTTTAATAATAATCACAGTTAATGGCTCAGCAGCACTGCTACGAGTAAACATTTGGGTTTTTTCGGTTAACTGAACGGCTCTGACTCAGGAGCTACATAGGGTCATATACTGTAATGCTCGTAGTATACACACAGAAACTTGCATCGGGATCAACAATAACTCAGCTTGTCAACAGATTCAAATCTGCAGCTGGGCTAGATCAGTAGTTCCACTGGACCTTACATGAGCTGAGAACTGGGCCTTAGTATCTCGCACTGTTGGTGGGAAACTGGGACGGGCAAACATTTTACGAACTGTAAGAATTGCAAAGGTGCCTCTAATGCAGGTCTAAAACTATTAAAATACACCACACAAATTTGAAACTGTGCAGTGACCTGCATAAAATGACAGATACAGAGACTCAAGACTAGTAACTATATCTTTTAGTCATGTGTTTGCTATGTAGACAATGACTGAAAAATGAAATCTTCTATTAAGTGTAATAGAGTTTTGTTGGTTCTGATTTATATTTCTATATGTATTTCTAGTGAACTAGGGGTTTTGTTGTTATTTTTAGCCACAGAAAATAGTAATTTAAAGTGCTGACTGAAAACTACATATTTACCACATTTCCTTACTTCTTAGGTTTTGAAAAAATTATGACAATAGTTATTTCAAGCAATTAATAACAGAGGTCAAATGTAGAAATAATAAATTACATGTTCTGATTTACTGAACAAACATGAAGTTCAGTATTTCCGATTTCTCCTCAAATTTATATTTTAGGCTATTTATCAATAAATATTTCTGTAAAAACAATTTTAGTAGCTTAACTTTAATACACAAATATTGTAGAAAAAGAAAAAAACTGTGCTTTTGTACATTATGCATTGCAATGGACAAAAAATATTTTATAAATTAACTAAATAATTTTTTTTAAAAATCACAACCATTTCAATTATTTGGTTTGTATTAACACTGTATTAAACGAGGATTAATGATTACATTACAGTGAATCATAGAAAACTCCAACCTCGTATTTCTGATTTTGAACATGACTGTTTTCTGTCTTTCTGATAGAATCCATAATGTTCAGTTATAATGATATTATGAAATATTTAAATAGCTAAAAGAAAAACTAAAGTGTATTTTAGTTTAATTCTTTGACAGTTGAAATTGCTATTTTTTTCATGCTTGTGCAGCTTTATAAAAAAGGCAGTTCTGTGCCTTGTAGGCAGATTTTCATATTTTACCTGTTCAGAAGCTGCGGGAGTTTTGAATCCTTTTTCTACAAGCAGTTGCCTTGTTTTCAAATAATGTTTCAAGAATTTTGTATTTTTCCACTTTTTAGCAACTGCAGTTTTTGAACACACGTTAGTTCATTTTGTGAACTTCAGATGCAGCACAACATCTTCCAGGTTTTCCAGCAATAGTGAGCTGTGGTTTAGAACCAAAGGCATCATCTGGGACTGATGATTAGAGCAATGAAAATTCAGCAATTAAAATAGTACCATCCAGGTCTGACTTCTTCAGGAAAACAGTCTTTCCAGGTTTGGGTTTGTTTTTTTTGTTTTTTTTTTTTGGGGGGGGGGGGTTTAATACAGGCAATTTCAGTGATATTATTTTGTCACTTTTGCTTCCAGGTTATGTGAGTTTCTTGAGAACACTTCCATACATTTCAGTGGCTAAAAAGAGGCCAAGTTTGGGGCTGAACTGCAAACCAGTAAACATTTAGTTCTCTGTTTCTGTAAGGAAAGAGATGAATTTAAAGACTAATTTTATCCACTCCTCTAGTGCACTGTAAGTTGAAGTAATGGAATATTTGGAAATGAAATTAAAAAGCCATGTTTCCTTTCTGTCCTGAAACTTTTATAAGCACATCCTAACTTGTTAAATTTGCTCTCCCCCTCTGTACTTCATAACTGTTAGTTTAATTACTTTGTTTCTGGATTTTGACATTATCTTCCGTCAAATTCTTCATCAGCTCTTCATCAAATCATAATTTTAAAGTCAGTCTTTCCCCAAGAAATGCTGAAGAATTCAATTTAAAGCGTGAGATAGCTTGAAATTAATAATCACATTTTATAAATTCTTGCTAAGCCAGAGGTCCCTCTGTTTCTTCTCTAGTCAGGTAGAGACTATTTAATACTTTCTGGTGCTAATCCAGTTCAGTGGTTGATGAAAGACTTTGAAACTTACCCTGGATATGGATGTCAAAGCCTAAAATCTTTTGATGTTTTCTTCGGTGATGAAAAGATATCTCTAAAACAGAACATAACAATTCAGCAAATGTAAACTCTTCTATAATGTGGTTGATAGGCTTGATCATAGTGATTGGGGTACACAGACTGACTCTCCTGTTACATTTGTATATTCTTTGTGTTGGATAAGTCAGGTGTGGTTGAATACTTCTGTAGAGAAACAGGAAAAGAGATAACACAAAGGAGCAAATTATATGTTTTCCTCTCCTCTGTGAAACCTAAGAAAATCTCATGCTTGAAAAAGAAGGGGGAAAGGCAATTTTAACAAGAAACTTTTGCCCTGTGGCTGTTACTATTGATGTAATGACAATAATTTAATTGCAGTAATAAATACTGCTCAAAACCGTGTCTGGCATTCGCCTTCTATTTTCACGAAGAAAGAAGAGAATTCTCTAGAATAAATTACATTCATTACTTTTGGTTTATTTATTTAGTTCTATTTCTATCTGTGTTTCAGGCCCAGAACAGTAAAAAACAAGAAAGGCAAAACATCATACATTATATTTTAAATTCTGACTGTTTGCTGATTTTAAGGCTTACAATTTAAGTTTCAGTTTAATTTTTCAGGACGTTCTGTGTGCCAGGTCTCTGCATATCAGGCTCTAAGAACCTGTCTAAAGTCAGTTGAGTTCCACAGGCCAGACACCATCTGTCTGTTGTGACTGCTGAGATTGCATTCATGAAATGAATGTCATTCATACTGAAGCATATAAATCACAGCTCAGCAGTCACTCTTACCTTCAGAGATATTCCTTGTGCGCTTGACGTGCCATCAACTAAAAAGTGTATCCATTTCACTGCTTTTGATGTAATTTGATGCAGTATCACATTGATGTGTATGTCCATTACTTTATTAAATTATGTAAGAGGAAAATGTTTATTTTAGGTGTTTTCAATGAAAACCATAAAGATGAATAAATTACATAAAAAATAATTGCTTCACATACCCGCTTCGTCTGTGTTCATGTAACTTTTCTCATTATTAGATTTGTACTTTATTTGCATTTTGCTCCTGGATCTAATACACCCGTTTAATGCCAGTCATATTTCCTCCCCCGAATTCCAGAAGGAACAGAGTGTTATTCTCTTCACATGTCATGCTTGCAACGACTACATACAAACCAGAACGATTTTCCAGCACCTCTACTCTGATCAGCTAATCCAGACCTGCCAAAAAGACCCCCTTCTTTCAGAAACTTTTGCAAACCTAGACAATATTCTGAAAAATGCCTGTTGTCTGCCTTAAAGGTATATATTTTATGGAAATGTGTTAAAAACAGAGAAGAAAGGAGAGCACAAAATTTAATTATATTCCCCAGGATACTACTTTACTAAAAACTGGTCTAATTAGCATAACATGTGACAGTAATGGCTGCCAATAAGGAACTCAAACTAAGGTTAATAGATGGATACGTATTACTCAACTGCCAACCCTCTGATTGTATTTATCAGGGAGAGCAGATCAGAGGTGTTGACCACAGGAAGGCTGGAGCATTATGGTTGGTTTTTTTTCACTTTGTTCTTCACATGAAGGGTAGCAACATTGTTTAGCCTCATCTCCCACAGGGACCATGTTTTTTCCCTGTTGACTTCTTCGATCAGAAAGAAAGCCCTAGAAGTGTGATATACAACAGCATTTTTCTACCTCTTCACTGATTTCCTTTGGGTTATGTCAGCTTTGAAACACAAACTGATGTGCTATGGAATGGTCTGCTTAGCTATACAACTTTCCACCAATTTTCTGGCCATGGCTGCAGAGGAAAATGGGCGATCACAATTTGAGATATCCACACCTGAAGCAAAAACTTTTCCTCTTGCTGATGTTTCAGATTGTCAGTAATCCTCAGCTCTCCTAAAGCTGAGCAGGAAGTGGTCATTCGGCCACTGTAAATGAAAAATGCCCACTTCTTGGCTGGTACTGCCTCCATACCCCATGAATATATTAAAAAAAAGGGATATGTGCATATTTGTTAACATTAAAGCCAGTTAGAAAACTGATCACGTGTATATCTCAAGTCAAAAAACAAATACACTTAATTATATTTTTTAAATTAATAAGTGGTAGGTGATAACGAGTGGGATGCCTGCCTGCCAGCTGGTTTGCCTCAGTGCCCCTGATGATGGACTTCAGTAAACTAAACTCAGAGAGAAACAACAGACAGGTTAGGTTTCAGGTGAGGTGAATTGATTGCTGATTACTTAAATCCCACTTTTTGTGGCAGAAGCCAAGCCATAACATTATTGTTATGAGTGAACATGATAGAAAAAATAGAGTGGCCACTGAAGTGAAGCAAGAATTTAAAGACTGACTTCAGAGTGCATGGAATGCACCTATACTACAATAGGAGTTGTCATTCGTGCACAAAGCTGGTATGTATTGTGCTGCCAAGAAGACAGGAGGAGAAAAAGAAGTAATTTGTATTTATTTCTTTTACCATTGTAATCAATAAGGGAGTTAAAAAAGAGAACATTTTAGATAAAATGCAAATGATTTAAATAGGCTGTAATCAAAATATGTTTTTTCCATGAAGATTTTCAGAAGTTATTTATTAACTGCCAAAAGGAATATACAGTCACCTGAGAATGAAGTAATGTAATTCATGCTGAACAGTCTACTGCAAATGGTTCCTCAGTGATCCACTTTCTTTAGTAAGCAGACATGAAATCATTTGTCTTCAAAATTATGTTTAGAAATTAATGATCTAATACAAACTATCAAGAGTGGGATGCAAAGTTCAACTACCTATTTTTTTCTTTGAAAAGAAAAGTGATTGAAAACATTAGGTTCGTATTAGTAAAAAATAAGCACTCTGGGGAACTACAGCATTACTCTTTAGTTTTCATCATTACAGAAATGCTTGCATTTCTTTTGAGCGCAGAGAAATCTTTGACTTTTGCCATGCTTTCTGCAAATTCGCAAACTCTTTTTTTTTTTTAACAGCAATACTTAGCAAAATATAAACCCCTGTGAAACTATTCCAGATCGTATTGAGCATCAGTAGTTTTCTGAAGGTACCTAAATGAAAGTTTTAAAATGCTGCTGCTGTAGCATAAAGGAAGGAAGAGTACTTCTGCAGAGAATATGGTGAAGTACAGGAATTACTAAATCCCTTTCCTTTCGTCTAGTTAACTGCTAATTTTATTCTTAGGAATGTAGTTTTGGATTAGTTTTTTTTTTTTTTAATATCTTGCTATATAGTGTTTAGAAAGAAGCTTCAAATATTAATTATCTATTGAGCTAAAAATTCTTTCAATAGCTTAGGATCATTCTGCCTTCTGGTGATAATAATGTTTGCAGTTTCAAATGCAATTAAATGGAAGTAAGTGGTAGTTTACAGAGTGAAAAATAGTGTATCTACTTCTCTGAATGCAAAACAACACCACAAGTATTACTAAAATAAATGTAACTTTGACCACAGTTTTGTAAATAAACAACTGCTGATACAATCTTTTTCTTTCTGTACAGAACAAATACACTTTCTTCAAACAGTGCTTGACACAAAGGAAAACAGCAAGGGTGTAACGATTCAGGTTAATAAAACTAAAAGATAGCAGCTGTAGCCTTTCACAGAGGCAAGATGCTGCTCTCTGCTGTAAGGAACTGCATCAGAACCTTAACCCAAGAATAGCCATAGTGACTGTGGGGCTGGGAAGCCATATCAAGTTTTCTTCCCCTGCCCTACAAGGCTGTGTAAGCCTGTTGTTAAGAACTACATAAATGTATGTGGAAGCACCATAGCCCATAGAACTGGTTTAGTAAACAGAAGTGCAATACTGATTTTCTAGCCACATTGAGGCTACCTACCTGAGCTTATAAAGGGTAACTTAACTACCACAAAGCTGAGAAAAATGTGTATTTTGAGATGAAAGCCACACCTCTTGCATCAGCACAAATACAATTACAACGAAACTAGTGCCATAAAAACAGAGTGAGTCATAACACAAACGCAGGATTTTTTGGAAGGAACATGCTGTAATGTGAGCTGACACTTGGAAAACAGAAGTCAGCTCTAAGGTCTCTCATTTTTACCCTGGGTATTTTACGTTTTGTATTTAGGCTACCTTGCCTGAATATTGGCAAAGGTGAAGTTTCATTTTTCAGTTTACAGTGATATCCATCATAGTAAGGTTGCTGTGATGTTTTTCAGGTATCTTCACCTGGGTAGGAGCTGTGGCTCCTTAATATAACCAGTGATGCACCAGCTATGAGTTGTACTGCGGAACAGTTCCCATGGAGCAAGTCAGTAGCCTCAATCTGCTGCTCATTGCCACCCTGACTGATGGTGCTTTGCCTCTGTGCAAACCAACTATTCAGTGCTGCCATAAAACAACACAAAGAAAAGCATAAAACTGCTGTTCAGAAGCAACTCTTTGCCTAAAGATTTGGCAGGTGTGTGCTTTTTCAGTTTGTTTTTGTTTTTTTTTAATGGTAATACATTGATATTGAATGATGCTCTTCCTTGTAGAGGGAATAAAAACATGCTTGTGCTTGTCATCAGGAGAATTTTTTCCAGCATGTTTTTCAAAGTGGTTGAGAAATATTTGCTGTTTTGAAATATGTGTTTGCAGTTGTCTTGCATTCTTCCCAGTTCTATCTGGTGATGTAGTGATATCTCTAGGCCTATTCTTGATTGCAAAGTGTCCTGGAAGAGAGCCAGGACAGGAGAATGAGGGAAAAAAGCCAAGCATGTAAAGAATATTGTAAATTGGGCCTAGATGGCCTAGTTTTTATGAGGGAATTTTTAATGTAAAAGTCATTCATTGGGAGGTTTGTGCTCATTGGTTGGCTCAACTATTCTGCACTGCTACAAGTAAGTGAAACAGATATAAAGATAGCTCAATTCTCCGATTGCATTTGAAACATCTTCACAATACCAGTGCAGAATGAAGTAGTTGGAGACAAGGAGTGGTGTTCTGATCCTAACCATACCTTTTTAGCCAGACTTTATTTAGCATTCTTAGTTTGTCTAAAATTAAATTTAGAGGCCTTTGAGAGGCCTCTGAAGACTAAAGAAAGTTAAACTTTAGAACATTGTAGTGGGCTGACCCTGGCTGGATGCCAGGTACCCACCAAAGCCAGTGTCACTCCCCTCCAAAAATGGACAGAGGAGAGAAAATATAACAAAGGGCCCTCAGTTTGAGATAAGGACAAAGAGAGATCACTCACTGAATACTGTCATGGACAAAACAGAGTAGAATTAGAGATATTTGAATTTATCACTAACAAAATCAGAGCAGGACAATAAGAAGTAAAATAAATCTTAAAACACCTTCCCCCCACCCGTCCCTCCTTCCCAAGCTCTACCTCCTCACCCAGCAGCACAAGGAGCTAGGGAATGGGGGTTATGGTCAGTTCATCACACATTGTTTCTACCATTGCTCAGGGAGAGAGTCCTTACCCTGCTCCAGCATGGGGTACCTCCCACAGGAGACAGTTCTCCACAAACTGCTTCAGTGGGGGTCACTTTTCCATGGTGTGCAGTCCTTTAGCATAGCCTGCTCCGATGTGGATTCCCCACAGGGTCACAAGTCCAACCAGGAAACCTGCTCCAGCATGGGCTCCTCTTTCTACAGCTCCCTGCCAGGACCCTGCTCCAGCACAAGCCTGCCACATGTTCAAAGCCTCCTCTCAGGCACCTACCTGCTCCAGTGTGGGCCTCCTCCAGGGTCTGCAGATGGATTTCTGCATCCCTGTGGTCATCCGTGGTCTGCAGGGGCACAGCTCCAGCACCTGGAGCACCTCCTCCCCTTCCTTCTCTACTGACCTTAGTGTGCGCAGAGGTGTTCCTCTCACACGTTCTCACTCCGCTCCTTCTCTGGCCTCAATTACTTCTGCGCAATAACTCTGGTTTCTTCTTAAAGATGCTATCACAGAGCCATTCCTATCATTCCCGATTGGCTCAGCCTTGGCTGATCATGAACTCTTAATCCCAGGGTCATGGGCTCATGCCTCACATTAGGTGCCAGAAAGGACCGCAGTGGGTTGACGTTGGCTCCGCTCCAGGTGCCCACCAAGCGCCCACCAAGCTCTTCTATCGTTCCCCCTTCCCAGCTGGACAGGGGAGAGAAAATAACTGGAACATTTTCCTGGAAAATTACTCCTTTGAGTAATTTGAGGTTGAGATAAGGCAGTTTACTAAAGCAAAAATTTGTGCATGCACAAAGCAACGAGAAAAAACACCAATATTTTTATTCTCTGCTTCCCATGAGCAAGCCACATCCAGCCACTTCCCAGGAGGCAAGGCTTCAGCACACATGGCCATTGCTCAGAGGAGCAAACATTGTTAAGTAGCAAATACCACCATTCCCTCCTCTTCCTACTTTCCTTAGTTTTTATACTTGAGCTGATACTATAGGGTACGGAACATGTTTTCTTAACTTGTGTCAGCTGCTCTAGTTGTGCCTCCTCCCAGGATCTTGCCCACCCACAGCCTGGTGTGTTACCAACCCCTTTCCAGCAACCAATGCAAAGCACAGCACTGTGAGGACTATTAGGGGAAAATGAACTCCATCTCAGCCAGACCCAATACAAACACATGTTCATAAATGCATATCCTTTAAATGGTTTTTGTAACATTATATTTTGTGCAGATTAATCCAATTTAGGGGCTTTGTGAACTCAGTACTCTCACTTATTTCAATAATTACCAGGATTGTACTTGCCTATTTTTTTTTAACGAAGAAATAAATCGATTTTTTCTTCCAAAATAAATTTAACAACTGCCTGCTGCTGCAGTTCTTACACTTGTGAATACTGTATGTGGATGACAAATCTTCATTTGCCCTTGCCTACAAGCCTGAAATATGGTTCTGAAATACATCTGTTTGTGTAAAAATCCACAGACATCAGTACCCGAATGTGTGGTTCACAGCCCTACTCCTTTCCCCAGCACAGAGGACAATTTCAAATAGCTGTCTTTTATATTTTTTTTTCATCTGTTCTTTCTTTGGGTGTCAGTTGCCTCTAGCAGACCCAGCAGAATCTGGTTGTTCATTCAGAATAAAACTCTTCTTTTTGACCTCACAGGCCAGCCCTGTACTTATGAGTATAGTGTTAGACATAGTCGTGGGTCTGAGAGCAAGAGGCATGCTACGCTCAGGTACTTATGGCAAAATGCTCCCTAAATATAGGATGATTTAGTCAATCCCCACTGCTGGGGACAGTCCCTGCCATGCACTGACCTCTGGGCTTTGTCCAGGAGTTGGCTGGCAGAGTCCTTCTAGGCTCAGACCAGGGCTGCAGGCTGCTAGTGTCATGCTATAAACACAATAGTTACTGCTATTGCACTCCAGACTTTGTGCCTGGCCCCCGGTTTGGCATTCTGTGCATGCAGCTGTGGAGCAGTGAAGTAATGATTGTGGCCCTTGTCAGTGGGGCTGAACGTTGAGAGTCCTGAACAAGGAAGTGCGTATCAAAATTAGAAAAGGTCAATGGTGAGACTTAACAAGGAGTCTGGTCCATGTCAGGATTGGTTTTGGGTTTTATTTTGTGCTCCAGCTAGCCAGGACCAGGGTCCATAACAAGAATCTCCACTGCCCTTGGAGGCTGGCTTGACCACTAGCCTACAATATCAGCCACTCGTGCTTTTTCTTTCTAGTCCTTAATCATGCTCTGTTTGCTCTGACAGCAGTATTTCAACATGCAGAATGGGAAGTAGGCATCTCTGCATGTCCACAGTCTTGTGGCATGCTTCTAGGAGATGGGGAATGTATTTTTCAGCCCCAAAATTTAATGGGAAAATGCACCAAAAATCTTTTTACTGGGACAAATATACTCACCACAAAGGTATCATAGAGACAAATACGTAGAAAATACCACTTGGCAATTGGTTATACAGAGTCTGGTCCACAGGTTCTGCCCTGTGCTTCAGTCATTGTAAAGAATTATTTTTTGTTCATCGCTTGTTTTGCCATGGTTTTGTTTAGAGAGTATCGGTTGTGGAACGAGACTGCTCTCGGTTTTTCAGCAGAGCACAGAATTATGTTGTCTAACACTCAGAGTTGCTTGATGTCAGGGAGCAAGGATAAGAAATATATTAAATCTTCTATGAAACAGCTTAATTTCAAAATTTTATTTTTCGTTACTCCAATGGGAAACAGTGCAATAGCACAGCAACAAAATTAAACCTACAAGTATATGGCTACAGGTCTGAGCATAAATTTGTGGGAGAAGGTGTTAAATATATTTGTACAGCTGTGCATACAAAAGATCTGAATTCTCCTAGCAGCAGTGTCTGGACATGAAGTCTTGATTAAGATTGTGTTCCTCTGGGGACTCTGTTCCATACGTATATAAAGCTGAATTTAGCAATTAAATGGAGTTTCTGAATTCTGTGCCCATAATTGCCTACTCATAACAAAGTACAAGATGGGGTTTGGAAGTTCTGTCTTGAGGAAGATTTGATTCCTTATTTCCAGTTCTAGCATTTCTCTGGTAGCTTGAAGTCTGCAATATATGAATTTGCTGTATTATGCATAGAAAAAAGTCTGCCTGAACCTATTGGAGATGTGAATTGCTATATGCATAACTAGATGATTAATGCATTTTTATACAGCATTACCTGTATTCTGGCATATCATAAATATGATTCATATTCAAATGATTCATAAATACGATTCTGGCATATCTTAAATACTTTTCAAGTATCAGCCCTGATTTGCCTATTATCTGCTTGGGTCAACAAATCTATGCACAGATGAAGAGGAAAACCTCTTCTTAGCATGCTTCCTGAAAAACGTTGCTCCAAGCATATAGATCCTTTTCTTAATCTCAATGAAATTTTAATACTTTTATAATTTTTTTAGTACATGAAGAATATCCTGTGATCCCAAATATTCCTCCAATCTTTAAAGTTTAGTAAGCATCTGAAAATTATTAGTGAAGTTCTCACCCTGTACCTGTGCAAAACACGATGAGGATACCTAGGATATTTTGCTAATGGCTGACTTTTCCACTCCCTAGTTAATTCTTCTCCCATCTTGAAATGCATCAAAAGATTTTATGGGGTAGTTTCTAATAATTTGAAGTGGTTTTTTTAATATATTTGACTTTTCCTCCTAGAAGCAAACAATGAAAACTATTAATATAACTTAAGAGATAAAATGCCCATGACATCTCCCTTGGTGTCTCAGAGACTTGGGCTTTTCCAGTTCTGTAAAGCAATGTGATCATGAGTTAGTAAGATACAAGATTTGTATACAATCATGTCTTGCATTTCTTGTTAATAACGTTTGTGTTTGAAATACAACCAGTCTTTCTTTTTTACTCAACTTTTAAAAAATCTACAGTCCACAAAAAAATCAGGATATTTTTTGAATTTTGTAGGATTAGTTGCAACCTCAGCATCTATTATCTTTGTAAACAAATATCTTCACTATGTCATGTGTTAAATAAATACATCTTGCCTTTTACAAGATGTCTTCTCCTATTGGCTTCCAACTGAAGCACAACAAAAATGCTAAAAAAAGAATCCTCAATAGCTGCATGAGTAGCTGTCCACTTACTCTAGAGATCAATAAAATGTTTGGCAAGGAAAGCATGAACTGAGCACTAGCACTCATTCACATGTCAAAGCCAAAATAGAAAACATAGTTCATAGTGAAGCACAAGGACAAGAATGCTGGAAAGGCATCCTTGCAAATATGTGCTACAAAGCTGTACCACGCTCCACCTTCTCTATTGCTTTCATGTGCAGCTCAACTACATTTCAGTAAAACAGTGCCCAAATGCAACTCAGGAATGTGTGTGGCTTCTGCAAACATCTGCAGAGCCAAACACCAGCCCCTGTATTCATGTGTGGATGTATTGCACAGCTGGAAGAACAGTTGCAGCTGCTATGAAAAAGCATGTGGTTTTCTTACTAGTTTATCTAAAAATTTTATTTATAGGGTGAAGCTGTGTTTTAAAAGTGATTTTGACCACATTAAGTTTTGCAAACCATGGACAATGTGAATTTAACGGTGGTGTTTAAATTTTCTGAAGTCTTAGCTGTATGACATACATTAGTAGTTAAAAGTGATTAATTCAAAATCAAGTTGTGTAGAGATCTGTAAATTTAAGTCACTGCCTGACATGTGGATGCCCACCTACTCAGAAAAAGTATTCTGGGGACCCAAACAGTGTAACAATCCTTTATCACCTGCCAAAAGAGATAGAGAAGTATGTGCTGCACTGTCAAAATCTCTGTCTAGAGAGAGTCTGAGGTTCATAGGCCAGGCTGGATGGGACTTAGAGCAACCTGGTCTAGTGGAAGGTGTCCCTGCCCATGGCAGGGGGGTTGGAGCTAGGTGATATTTAAGGTGCATTCCAACCCAAATCATTCTGTGATTTCATGATTCTGTGATTCTATGAATCATAGGAAGGAGGCAAAAAGAGGAAAGGTGGACAAAAAGAGACATTTCCTCACCCTCAAGGCACCAATAACACCTGACCTTGCCCTGTATTCCACAACTGGAAGTTGAGCTGAAAAAAATGGTGGAGTTATAACAGGGACAACAGCTGACAAGCAGGAGCCTGTAAAACTTTACAGTCTCTGGGGCACAAGCTCTCTGAGTTTGGCATTCATTGCACTTGACCGTTTGTCAGGGCTGCCTTGAGGGATGTGAGGCACTGAGCAGGCATGGGAGAATATGCAGATTTTAGGGACATGGAATTTCAGAAAGAGACCTTAGACAATCACATGCATAAAATCTACTCATTTTCTAAAACTGAGAGGGGTTAACTCTGATCTAAATTCATACACAGAAAATATTAAAAATCCATAATGGTTCTTAATTCCTTCTGAAGTAAGCAAAACTGAATGTGTTTTAATCCTTTCATGGAGTCTAGTCCTTTTTTTCCCTGCACACATGCATTGATGTCTTTAGCACTTATGAGACCTTTGCAAGCAGGTATCTAGTCACCACAGAACTAAAGCTGATAACAGAATCATGAACCTCATTTTGTGGACAAGGTACTGATTCTTAAGATACTAAGACCAAACCATTGTCCTAAAATCTGAACACGTGCAGGCATACTTAATAACAAATAGGTTATAGGGACTGGAAACCTTCGAAGTATTACTTTAGGTCTATGGAGATAGATGCCCAAGTCTGAAAACATTGTTTAAGTTAGTGTTTAGTTTCCAAACACTTAAAGCATGAATAGTAATATTTATTTATCTGAATGTTTTTAATGACATCCTAAAGTTACTTATTTTTTAGGATATTTTTTCCATGAGACAAAGTTATCTTTTTCAGCAGATTTGCCTTTTGCTTCTTCTAGAAGCAGAGTTTCTTCTGGACTAACAAATTTGCATTTAATAATGCATGAATTTTCCTTTTGTGAAGCTAGATAGTTTTTCCATCACTTGTATTTCAGTATTTCTGAAACCAGGTGTTAATTTTCAGGGGGATAGGAGGTTTCCAAGCAGCTGCCAGGACTAATACAGCAGCCAGCAGTAAACGCTGAATAAGCTTAGGTACAAAATCTATACCATCTGGTTTCAGGACTCCTTGGCCAAAAAATGCAAGACCAGTTCCTTTCATGTCCAGAAATCTTCCTGTTCGTTGGAAATTGTGAAATGGATGTTACCTCTGCATTACCTTTTAATTCACAACTCAGAGGAAGATTCATATAATGGTCTTAAGAAAACATTGCATAACTGTAAACCTGGAAACTAAATAATGTGCTCAGGTTTCATAACAAGAAAGATGAACATTATTTGACAAGCTGAGATCAAAGTCCTTGCTCAGCCTCACAGCCGTCCAGTTTTCCAAGCTGCTGTTTCTCAAAGTCAATGACAGCTACCAGTGCTCAATGCAGAAACAAAGTTCCTCACATGAATGATCTCCCAAGACCAGTGAGTCAACAAGAAGATACAAAATGAAGCCCTTAGGGTTTGATTTAAGACCAGGGAAATAAGGCATGAGGTCCATTTTGGCTGCCAGTGAGGAAACATTTCTGGTTCCTTAGGTGTCTGTAAAGATCAACTATCTTGTATATAAAGAATTGCTATACTGCAATTGTTGATAAAAGAATGGCTTCAGAGTGGCTCAGTTCAAAGATATGAGTATGAAGGCATAGATATAGCTTGGGCCACTCTGAAGATAACTGAGGAGATCCAAGCAACAGAACTTCCTCTGAAGACATGTGGAAAAAGAGTGTTTCCTGCAATGTTTTAAGTCCAAATCATTTCATCCTCTCTCTCAGGCAGTCATTTACAGCTATACATAATCCACAAGGTCACTTTGTTATCAAATCCCTGAAGGTACCAGGCTATCATCCCATCCAAAGAGTCATTAATATCTTTTAGCTTTTTATGTCTTGGTTACACATTAAAAAAAATTGCATATTATAAGAAACCATACAACCCTATTTTTCTTTTGCTATCACCACTGCTTTCAACACACTGATTAAATCATTGCTTTAAGTGGATGATTAAATGCTTTTGAGAAGGGACTGACATCCAGCTGTATTTGGCTAGAACAGAGAATTATGATTCCCCAGTCCATAGGCACTATCACAATGCAGATAAAACTGCAGTGGTAGTGCTGTTGCATTCCGGGTAACCATGAATTTGTCTACACTGCTGTATAGCAAGACTGCCCTGAGCTCCATAGAGCAAGTTGGAATAGCACTATCATCTGATCTAGTAGTAGGTTTAATTGGAGACAGACTAGCTGGAGGGCATTCTGAATTAACAATTTGACATAGCCAGACTACTTTATAATGCAGTGTAAGTAATTATTTCAGTAAAGGCAATGATTTTGCTGTGTTCATGCTGTAGAACAACAGTGCCAGTATAAATCTCAAGATAGCACTCAATGTACTTTAAGAGAGAACTTTAGTTACCTTAAAAACTTTTAAAAGGCTGTGGTCCAAAGTTCCACTTATCTCTGAATGTATGATAAATGACTGATCCACAGATAGTCTTCTGGTTTGCATCCCTGAACCATCTGTAAGTTAGACAACTGTAGTGCACTGATATTTTTCAAAATGGCAACAAAACACACGTCAAAATACTGACCAGTCACTGGCTAACCAACCATTATATCCCAGAGCAGTTTTTCCCTACTGTTGAAGCTGTAGGTTCCACACATAAAAAGTTGGACTAGTCCACTGACTGCAAAACCCCTTGGAGAAGAGACATGCCACAAAGTCCAACCCAATTCAACAGGCTTTCCTGTTACTAATGTTCATCTATTTCATTATTTATTGTATTTATTAGAATCTTCCTATTTGACTGTTTCTGATATTATGAAAGGTTCAGGGACTAAATAATACCAAAATACATGGGTCTTTGTTTCACATTATATGGTCTAGTTCCAAAAATTCAGAAATCACTCTTGATACCAGAGGGAGAATATTTCAGTGAAAGGAAGAACATGCACAGTCTCTGTCCAAGAAGGAGAAGCAGCAGAAATTTTCTCTCCGACTCTTTTTCAGTGTTAACAGTCAGAGGGAATACACTCTGGAAATCAATTTTCTTTTACTGGAACTTGATGTGGGTAGTTGCTTGATGTGTTCAGCTTCTGTGTGGCCCAGGTTCAACAAGACACTTAAAAGCGTGGCTGACTTTATTCATGTGGGTGTTTAGGTATGTGCTTAAGTACCTTGTTGAATTGGGGCTTATGTTAGGTCGTAAGTATTTACTAGGTCAAGCATCCAGCCTAAAAATTTCTCTGTTTTTCCTAGTAACAGTGCAGGTAAGTCCAGCCACAAAATACATTTGGAAGTGCTTGCAGTGAATTTATCAGGTGATGTTACCCAAGGCAATAGAGAATACATTCTTGTTCTGTTGGAGAAACACACTAATTTGTCTCCCCAGCACAAACTCTGCAGACTGCTGAGAGGAGGTACATGGGCCAAACTTCAAACATACAGCATAATAGAGTAACATTTTATTTAAATATTTATGCTACTGCAGTATCCAGGAGTTGAAGCTAGTCTTATGCCCTATTGAATTAGGCACCGTGCTCCAAGCACTGCACACCAGGGCTAAGTAGATGGAGAGCCATATATTTGCCACAATGAAACATTTACCAAGATAAATCAAAAAGCAGAAAATTTAGGAAGGAAAAATAAAGTGAATGACTGCTTTTTCCTCCTTTAACTCTGGCCATTAGCCCAGACATTAGCCTATCTAACCCACAAGTGAGTAAGTCATTTAGGAAACAATGATTCCAAGCATTGAGAGAGTATCACTAAGCAAAATTTTTCTATTTTCTTGGAAGAGAAGATGTAATTAAGATGGTGCTCTAGTCTGCTCTTCAGCCCTCTGTTACTGAATTCTAACTCCATGGTGCATTTTAGACACAAAGGTATGTGTTGCTCAAGGCCCTCTGACAGAAGAGACAATGACTCTTGCAGCTGCTGGCTGTTGCAGGCGCCATTAGGAAGTCATAGAGTCTGGCTGGAAAAACTGGTGCCTTGCTCAAGCTTTGACAGTGTTTGGAACTCATACTCACAGACTGTAAGTTCCTTTCCTTTCTCTAAGGTTCCCTTCCTTTCTCTACCATTTTCTCTGTATAAACCACAGTATCCCACTGTGTTTTAACTTTATTGTCCTGGCAAAAGCACTTCCAAAACCTTGAATTAGTGCTGTTTCTGGCTAAAAGACTGTTACGGCTCTACCTGATCAATCTGTGTATGTAGAGGAGCTGTCAGTGTACACATGGCTATAACAGAGCCTGAGCACATGGAAAAGAAAAGCTAAGGAGGCATGAAGGGGGAGCTGCAATTCCCGAAGAGAGTAGGACAGAACCTGGGGCAAAATTCCTTGTGAAACCAATTTTTATGGTTCCATTGCTCACTTATTGCATAATTATCTTCCTTGACTTGCTTTTCTTCAGCTGTAATCAACAGAAGTGTTTCTCAGTGTCTTGGGTTTACCTCAACATCAAGACTTCAATAATTTGTTTTTTTCCAAAGGAAATTATTTTATGACTGACTGCTTCTAAATAATTCACCAAGGCTGAATGTTGGTCTTGTGAGTTGTGGTGTCTTTTTCTGGAACCAACCTCCCACAATCAAAATAGCCTAATTTTAACTTTCTTAACTGAAATGTCATGTCTTCCAATTTTCATACAGGCTGTCTGTAAAATTTGATTCAGAGTGTCAGTTCATATTGTAGGGTTTATTCTCATCTTGGTGGTATGAAAAATCTTTGCTGTTTCAAAAAAGCCACAAATACATTGCCATGGATTTCAACAGTAGTTATGTACTGTTAACATTGACAAAAAATTAGTGGAGACTATTTGAGCCATGTTTCTTTTTTAGGGTAAATTGGATACAATGTTGAAAAGGGGGAAATCACCACTAGGTTAAAAAAACTTCTGTCTTACATCTCTCCCATCTTCACTGTGTTTTATTTCACTAGTGGGATCTATATATAATTTGAACTCTAAAATTAATATAAACTGTGAACATCTCTTGAGGGGAGAGAACACAGAACAATGAAATGATAGAACAGAAAAAGAATGAAGTTGAAAATTAGGCCAGAAGATTAAAATCAGGACAGATTTAAATCATTCTTTGCTATTTTGTTCATCTTGGTTGTCTGATAAACTACCAAGCAGGACAAAGTTCAGGAGACTTGATATACTGCATGTTAAGTCTTTGTTGTTATAAGGTGAACTCCTGTTCTCCAGCTTGCTCTCCTCGTCTCCCACGCTTGTTGTTTTAATATAGAGGAAAGTTCAACTCCCCCTGCTTAACTCCAGTACCTCTTAATGAGGGAACTGTAACACTATCCAGTCGTCCCACCACACAGCAATCAGAATTTCATTGCTTTGCACAGCTTGACTTATGTCAAAAAGGATGGTTAAAATTCACCCAAGTCCTGGAAAACTCCTGTTGAGTTAAACAGATCACATCATAGCTACAGGAGGATTTTTTGTTTGTTTGGGTAGGGTTTTAAATGGTCAAAGGGCAAGAAGCATTTTTTTGCAAAAGCTCTTTCACATAACTGGTTCTTAGGATGCTGGTATCAGCAAGATGATTTACACATCATAGTTAAAGAGACAAAAGCAATAGAGTTTCATGTGCCAATGAAAAGAAACATCATTTACAAAAAGTCTGATCATACAAAAGGTATCCTCTAGCCTATTGTGGTTAAGGAAATCTCTTAGAGCATCCTAATAGATTATCTTTGACAGCGTGGGCTTTACATTTACAAATAAGTAAAAATCAGAGCAGAAGGCTCAAAGTCAGCAAACTTGAATCATGGGAGGCAGTGTTATTTATGGGCAGCAGCACTTGAACCACCATTCCTGTAGCCTTCAGGACAAGCCTCATTGAAGGCTCACATACACACTCTATGGTTACTGCAGTTGCTGCAGGAGAAACAACACAAGTAAGCATCTGCAGACACTTGGCTTGTGCTTACTGTAGCTCAAGTTGTACCTTCCAAGAGTTTTTAGATGTCTTTTTTTCCTAGTTTGTTGCTTCAGTGAAACTGAAAACTCTATTACACTGTGAAATTACTGTATTGCATTACAGGAAGCCTCCAAGTTTATAGAAATAGGAATGTCTCTGATGGGGGTGGATAAAAGATTCATGTTATCCTTGTTTACAAGACAGTTCAAAGGATATCATAAACTACTGCCTCTGAAGTGACAGTGCTAGGTACATTATTGTCATAAGTAAATAGAGTCGGTACAAGGAGATGACATTTAACAATGGTAGTTCTATATCCATAAAAGATTAATTATCTAGAGAAAGGATAAATTGCTTATAAGCAACAGTCCATGTATTTTTAAGTGATGACTCAGTTGCAGGGAATGACTGAGTAGGCCAGTCTTCTTTATTCTGAAAAATAAACCACCAAAGGAAAATAGGAGGAATTTACATAATCATAAGAGGCCTAGAGGTGAATAGGGATCAGCTGCTCACTATTTCCTCCAGTGAAAAGCCAGGAAGGCATCAAGTGAAGGCTGCATATTCCAATCCAAACAAATGTGACAGCGAGGGTCTTCTCGCAGTATGGGCAGCAGTGGATGTTGTACACAGACGGGTTTGAGGGGACACTACACCAGGTAATGGAAGAAAGATCCTTTACAGAGTACTAAATGCATAGAAACTATACCTGATTCTGGAAATCTCCCAGCTGGCAATTGTATAAAACTGGGAGTCCTCATAGCACATTTATTTTCTTGCTCTGTTCTTGTTTTTCCTGAGTCATCTGCTTATGATCATTGTTCTCAATGGATTTCCCCCTAAAATCATACTTCATTCATGTCTAATACCAGCTACCCAGCCAGACAAAAGGATAATGAAATTTAAAAATCAGCAAAATTATAAGAGTCATCAAAGAGGAAGAAAGTGTCAAAACTAGAACGTGTGGGTGGTGCAGAGGCATGCCAATAGTATCACCACTCCTTCAAGGCATCCAGCTCAAAACAAAAGAATTGGCATTGCTCAGTGGTGCTCTTCCCAAAAGGAAGAGACAGAGTGAGGGAACACTAGTGATGCCTTGAAGTGGCTACCTGAAAACAGAGGCTAGACAATATTAAGAGAATAAAAGCAGGTGCTTATTTGAAGGGCCTTCAAAGGTAGGGCAGTCCCTACCCTTGAAGGCAGTCAAAAGCCTCCAAGGTGCTCCATCCAGGATGGATGCTGGGTCACGGATTTTTCACGCTTTTATAAGTTTGGTGCATTTGCATATCAGGGTTAATTCTCCAATTATAATTTCAGGTAGTGATGTAATTACTCCAAGTTTGCTCCTCTTGTCAGAGGCTTTAGTTTACATATTTTGGCGCCTGGGTCAACAAGGTGTCCTTGAGTTCAGGCCCAGAGAGGGTTTGTTATGTCTAACCAGCATGAGAGAACAGTAGCTAACAGGCTATATGAAGTTTCAGAGTTACATACTAAGCAGTATAGGGTTTGAAAAAGATAAAAATTAAAACATAAGGCATCACTAGATCCCATCAAGTTTCTTTCCCTAGAAGCTGTGAACAGCCAGCATAGACAGGGCCAGGAGGAGTTTGACAAGAAAGTCTTGTGTCTTTGTGGGTCTTCAGGTGTGGAGGTTGTAAATGAGAAGCTGAGGGAAGAAATGCAGACAGAACCTCAAGAACTGAAGGACTTAGGTGAACTGCAGGGTTGTGCACTGAACACACATATATGTCAGAGCCCCTCTCTCACTCCAAGTCAGGGACCTTACAAACCAATTTGTGTAACACTAGTCAACATCCCTATGACAGCTCCACATTCTCCCTGAATACTGCGTAGTCTGCACTTATTCTCTGCTTTAGTATTTATCAACGGCTCTTTTGGATGAAAAATCTAAGCACTAACTGGGGCCAGTCCATGTTGGGCAGGCAGCATCATCCATCTCAGTCCTGGTTCTCTTGGCACATTTCTCTCTCCACATCTCACACGAGTGAGGGCTCACACCTTCTGAGGTGAGTGAAGACTCTGGTACTCATTAGCATGTCCATTGGCGTGCGTGAAGAGAGGGAGGAAGAGGTAGTACTTGTAGCACAGTGCTCTCCACTGATGTGCAGCAAAGATAAAATCTAGCCTTCCAAATGGCCGAGACTTAAGCAGTACAGAAACTGGCCAGTCTGCCTCATTTGGTCAGAAGTCACTCTTAGGTGTGAGTGTCACCAGGAATATCACTGTAGCCTACAAATAAAAACAATAATGTAGTGGCACAGTTCCAGCACTGCAGAGTTCAAAACTCAACATCTGTACAAGGTTGTATGTGAGTGTTTCGAACTCTTGGGGGCCCCTGGTTGCTGTCACTGGACATTACTGCTCCCAGTACAGCCTGGAGGGACCCTCCTGTGGCCAACCACAGCCCAACTTCACTGTTCCCACAGGCAGGCAGCCATTCTGAGGGATCTCCCAGGTGATCTTGGAGAACATCCCAACAAGTGGCATCCCACAGCCTTGGTCTCACCACCTGGTTTGCCCAGACAGGCTGTTTGTGAGCCTCCTGCGAGGCAGCTGTGTCAGGGAGCATGCCATGAGCATGGTTTCGTGTCAAAGGTTGTGTAGACATAGGCAAAGTGATTTACAAAGCCAAGTGAAGAGAGAGCTACGTCTATTCGAATATCAGATGCCATAATTCATCCTGATTAGGCTGGGATGATTCAACAGCTGTAACCATTTAGGCTACAATTCAGAAAGGCAAATACTTTAATCTAATGCTAGCAGGGGATTGCCAAGGAAAGGGAGGAACTGAAAAGAAAATACATCAATATTTCAAACTTCATCCTGGAAACAGAATTCCAAAACTTCATTAAAATTCTTATATGGAATGTATAAAAATATAACTCATTTATACCAAAAAAAGTTGTTCCAATTTGTTTAGAAGGATCGAGAGCAGCCGGGTTGAATGCAATGCAGACAAAACTTAGGTCCAGGAAAAGTAATGAAGAATGCTGTTGTCCAGCAGTTCCTTGTCATGAAGGCATCTAAAATGCAGTGGGCACCTCTATTATGCCTTTTCATTGTCTTAAAGCTCCCTAAGTGCCTGCACATCCACAGCAGGTCCTCAGCTGTAAGGCATGTTCTCACTTATGCTCTGCCATGATGCAGAAATAAGGATATCTCTCTACAGCTGCAGTCCATTACAGCCTGCTTCCAGCACATGTAAGTGTGCTGAGGTCAGCACGTAGCACAGCATGGCCAGCTACTCACAAAAACATGGCCAGTGCAGGCAGGAGCTTTTCCTCTAGATGCTCTGACAAAGGACATAAAAGAGCACAAGATTAATGTAGCCTGGGGGAGTCTGACCACGCAGGTGAGGTAGAAGATCGTCTAACTATCAGCGTAATGCAGCTGAGTCATTGAAATGATATTAGGGCTGACTTAAGACTTAAATATGTAGTGTCCTTACGGGCTAGTTACTAATCACTATTTAAGAAAAAAAAAGAAAGTGGTCAGGTAGTGTCTTTCCTTCAATTGGCAAGGTTAGTTACTAGTCTTCAATAAAGATCAAAAGGGGACACTTATGCAGCTCTGAGTTCCAGTTGGGATGGAGACTTGACAGAGCAGCCAAGTCAGTAACTGCAGCACCACTGAGTCAAAATGCACTGATACAATCAGTGTAGGAAAAGCCATTAGGTCCTCTTTCAGCCAATTTGTTCTTATAAATTGTTTACTATTGTTAAAGTAAACAGGGTTTAAGACGAGCTTTCTGTCAAGGCAAAGCGGCTAGTTTTGGGAGGCAACTGGGATTCTTTAAGGTAATTTAAGATACTTTTCCTGAAAAATCTGTTTTTTAGTGGCAGAGCGAAAGTTGAACACCTCTTTGCGGTCAAAAGGGGTGGTTGGGCTCAGCCTCCTGGGTGTTTGCAATTGGCATTAATTGCTCTGTGCAAATACAATGGCCATGCTCACACTACTTCCTAGCTACCCTGCACGATTGTTTACTTTTTTTTTTTTTTTAAATGAGGTACCTTCCAATAGGTAGTGTGATATCAATGTATTGACATGAGTATAGATGTAGAGATCTGTGTTTTGTGTTATACGTGCAGTATAACTATATAGCTGCAGGCTTGGAAGGTCTTCCCACCAGGAACAATTTCCTAAGCCTGCAGCTTCAGTACCTCAGCAGGTTCATAGTGCAGTGGTAAGGTAGTACATTTTAAAGGGAACTGGGCACCTTAAAATTGAAATAA
Organism: Oreocharis arfaki; assembly: GCA_013398015.1. Lineage (NCBI taxonomy): Eukaryota > Metazoa > Chordata > Aves > Passeriformes > Paramythiidae > Oreocharis > Oreocharis arfaki. The sequence continues at coordinate 61,273 of VZRR01002371.1, read as the reverse complement.
TCTAGGGAAAAAAGAATCACTGAAGACTAGGTAAAACTGCATAGGTTATTTCTTTGATGTTTAGGAAACTACAGGAAAGCTCAGCAAAAGCAATGTGTGGTACACCTGTGGCAGTACTGGTACCCCTGGAAGAAGAATCAGTAAGAGTTCCAGAATGGCAACAATGTAGATTACATTTTGTATCCTCTTATGAGAAATGTCTTCCTTCATAAATTGTGTTCTTAAAAACTGAACATGATCTGATACATGTAGGGAGAGAAAATCAGATGTGACACCTACAGAATCTGATTTTTAAGCAAACTGTTTCAATATCGGTAGGGAGATTTAAATAAAGGTATTTTAATTTCTTGAGATTATTACAGAACTAAACCTAGCCAGACAATGTCAAAATACATCTGATCCAAATTATCAGATTGTACTTTGAAGGTGTGTTCAAGAAAAGTCATTCAAGTAGTACTGACCCAGCTTGGTGATATGTGGCACCACACAAACTCAGCGAATGTTCAGACTCAAACTAAGCTAGGTTTTATGTCTCTGCACAAGTTTCATAGTTAGTACCCAACCTGAAAATTTGCTTCGGATGATCAAAAGCTGACTGTATCAAAACCTGATATGACAGGGGGAAAAAAAACTATGTTCCAAGTTCTGACCAATCTAGCAGCAACAGATAAACTTCAGGGGTTCAGAGGACAGCTGAGGTTTGAAGTAAGTTTTTACAATCATCTAGTCTACTCTCCCTGCTCAGAGAAGAGTCAGCTAGAGCAGGTTGTCCAGAACCTTCCCTAGTCAGATTTTTAAATATTCAAGGATGGGTGTTTCCACAGCCCCTTTGGGCAACTTGTTCCAATGTTTGATCATCCTTACCATAAAAAAAGATTCTTCTGTGTCTAAATGGAGCTTCCTGTGCTTCAGTTTGCACCTGTTGCCTCTTGTCCTTTCACTGAGCACTAATGGGAAGCATCTGGCTCTCAACACAATACCTTGTTCCCCTATTCTCCCCTCCTAGTCAATTTTTTTTTCCTAATGTGCTCCCAAGCCACATTTTGTGCCCACTGATCTTTCTTATGCACTTTGCCACAAAAGAGAAAAGTTTGGCTCTGACATCTTTGTAACTGTATTTCTATTGTTAGTAATCACCTTTCTTCTTTGTCAGGAAGAAACAAGCCCAGCTCCTTCAGTCTCTCCTCAGAGGTGATGTGTTCTGGGCTCCTAACCTGTTTCGAAGCCCCTCTGGGCTCTCTCCAGTTTCTCCTCCTAGAACTGGGGCTAAAATGAGATGCTGTATCCCAGGTATGGCCTCCCAAACACCAAGTAAATTCTAGTTTAATTCTAACTTTCCTTAATTAACTAGCCATGCTGCTCTTAATGTAGCCCAATATGCGGTCTGCCTGATTCACTCATTTTTTCTTCAGTCAAATCCTGTCCTTGCTCTACAACATAGATACTAACCATTGTTTGAAATCAATCAGTAAGTGTAATGACATAGAGAACCTAGGCTGCTCTTCGAAGATAGACCCTAGAGTCCACCATTTCATGTTTCAGTGGCAAACTTTATTTACGTCAATATACGACCATCACAGAAAATAAAATGATTCATTCCAACTGAGCATTTCTGAGCCAGTCTGATGCTTGGCACGCCTTTAGAGTTTTCAGACTTAAGGTGCTGGTCTATGTGATGGGTCAGAGCAGACTTTTGCTATAAGAATGGAGCCCATCTGAATATCAAAGAGAAATCATCCTTACTCAAGAAGGTCAGACACTAGCACAGATTCCAGTATCAGTGTGTGGTATATGCAAGATCTGTTTCTCTCCAGAAAAGTACTTCAAAGCCAGAGCATGACTTTTAGAAGTATTGACATGCATCTCCACCCATCCCTTCAAAAACTCTCACTCAAAACCCAAACCTTCCACCCTGGTCTGGATGAAAAACCTTGGCTGAAGGCCCAGCAGTTCTTGCAGTCTGCCTAAACCAGGCTTGGGTGGACCCTGAAATGAGATACAATCTCTGTCTTTTCATTATGATGGCAATGGTTTAAAGATAAGCAGTGAAAGAGAAGGAAAATTAAGATAATTGTATTCAAGCTGAGTGTTAGGAACTTCAAGAAAGGGCTGGAGAATGAAAAAATGGAAATTATCTTTTTAGAATAATGAAGAAGGAGTAAATTGAGAAAATTACTTGCATCCTCTGCAAAGCATTTAGCAGCTTCTGCTCTCAGTAGCTTTAGTGGGAGAGGCTGTATTTTGCGTGCTGCTCCTCACGTCTTTAGCAAAACTGTGTGCCATCTGAAACACTGATCTCATGCTAAATGGTCATATGCCAACTATTGTGATGATGTCTGATCTGGCTGCCCAAGTGCAGTTGCACAACGAGCAAGAAAGGAAATAAGTAGGTGTTTAAAATTGCTTGTGTTCTTAAGGACATGGTTGTGCAAGTCCCTGACTCCTTGAGCTATGGCACTGTTTTACAAAACACTGCTACCCAAGGACACCCACCCCCTTCACTGTGATTATGGCCATAGAACCAGCAGCTTCAGAAGCATTTTCAGTACTGGAGTGTGACCCTAGGGATGCTCATCTCTTGTCTCCCAAGGAAGAAAGAGTGCTTGCAATGAAGCAGCACAGACAGAGCCTGGAGCTTGTGTCTATCATGGGATTACAAGCAGAAAGCAGCAAGAACAGCAGGTACCATGGAGTTGGACAAATCCACAGCCAAGGATCATACTCCAGTATGGATCATACCCTCACCCACAGGGCACGATACCCCACAGTCCGTAGCAGGGACCATTCACAGCCCCTAACATAAGGGATAAACCAGGCTCAGGGTCCACCCAGGGCCTCCAGTCAGGAGCAAAAGGAGAAGGAGCTGCAGACAGATCTGGAGATAAGCGGCAACATATGACTGAGGGATCCACCGAGGACTCAAGCTAGCTATAGAGTAGGACTAAGGTCTATTGTGGAGGCAGGCTGGAGATAGTCACACCTAGCTCAGGACAGAGACAGATTTTTTCCTAATGTCCTCCCAAGCTACATTTTGTGCCCACTGATCCTTCTCATGTACTTTGCCACAAAAGATAAAAGTTCATGACTGTCCAGAGAGTCCCTGGGCAGAGGAAGTGTGGGTGAACATCCCAAGTGAGGCCAGCTGGGGCCACTAAGGCCTGTTGGTGACCTCATATGGCCTTGATTCCAGGAGGAGGCATTTCACTGTGTTGTGGAAAGATGCCATCTCAGAGAGCAGGAGCAAGCTGGAAGGACAGCAGCACAAGCAGAAAGCACAGGCTATCAGCCTTGCTCGCCTCATTCATGGGGATAAGCACATGGGCCCAGAGAGGCCAGACCTGGTTTGCAAGGAATCATTAAACGTTGTCCTGAGACCAGCTGATACCAGTAAGGCCTCAGATCCCTGTTGTCGACAGCTCATTCGCATAATTCATGGCTGCCTCCAATTATCTGTGGGAGCTCTGCAGGCCAGTCTCTTCACTTGTGAAGGAGGTTCCACATGGGCAGGCACTTAATGAACAGATTGGATTATAAACACTAGCTAATCTTTCCCACATGTACACCTGAAGAGTATCACAAATGACAGCTGTTTAAATTTCCAAGGAAATTAATGATTCCTAAAGAGGCAAGACTTATCAAGGCTTTGACTGGGCCTGATAACGGACAACCACCAAAGGGCAAGTTGTTTATAATAGTCTATAAGTGCCTCATTCTATGGGTTCATCTTGGAAAGTTTTATTGACATGGTCCTTTTTATTAATGTTTGTGCTGGCAAAGACTAGAACAGCTTGGTTCAATCTACTGATGATATTAGGCTACTAAGGCCTCTAATGAGCACCTCATATCTTCAGGTCACAGTCAGTTTAAAATGGTTGGTACCGGGGCCAGGACACCATGGGCTCAGCTGAACCCTGTGAGGCAGCTGCATTGTGCCTGCCCCATGCAGCGCTCATGTCCTTGCAGGGCCCATCTGCAAGACTGCTAAAACATTAACTCGTGTGTGGTGACTCGCTGCATTCACAGTTTTGGGATTTGTGGGCTCATGAGGGCTGGTGGGAAGAGGGTGATCCAGGTTTACTGTGAGACTATAACCAACCTTTCCTAACGGACCACATATGGAAAAGGAAAGCCCTTTCTTCTGTCCCCTTTTGCCCGAAGCCTGTTCCTTTGCATTAGGACACAAACCCTCCATCTGTCACCCTGGCGTTCCTCCTTCCCCATGAAGCATGTCACAGGACAGACACATTCACATGTCCAAGGGGACTTTTCAGAGCCTGGTTCTGTTTCAAAGAAGGAATCATGAAAAAAGAGCATTCACGTTGGCCTGTGAAAGTGGCAACATGGAAAGATCCTTATTAAACTCAGGGATGAAAAAAAGTGAGTTAGATACAGCAAAGTAATTTTCCTCAAGCTACAAGTAATACAATTCCCATGCAGAACTGGGCAGCTACGGGATCATTTAAAAGTTCAAACTTCTCTTCCTGGTCAAGGAGTGTTTCAAAAAGGAGCGTGGAATTAATTTAAATTCAAGACTACAGACAAAACAAATGGGCCACAAATGGTTTATAAATGTTTTCTTGCTTAAGAATAACTCTGTGATCCATCACTGAGTTCACCACTGAAGTGTTTGGCCACAGCAAGGAACCTGTTCCTCCTGCCACGCTGGTGTAAACCAGAATTGATTCATTTGAAACAAATGGATGAAAGTGATGGTTAAAGTCAGACTAAAGCAAGTCAAACTAGGAGGAGTCTGACTGCTGTTTTATCTAAACCCATGGTAATATTACTGTCTGACCCACTGCACTCAATTAAGCCTATTTTTATGTATGTCATATATTCTGCAAAGCAGCTCTTTCCCAGTTTATGTTCATATATTTACGCTTACTCTTCTCACTGAAGAACTCACACAGTGTTTTCAACTTTAATTTCTCTGACATTCATCATCAAAACTAGTTGAGGCCTTCACTTAAAGAATATTGAAATCTCATGTGACTGGATCAATAATTTCTGTGTAGGTTATTTCTTGTGCTTTCTCCAACTAGCACAGCATTTTTCCTGGCAACAAATAAGAAAGAGAACTAAACCACTGAACTTATGATTGGATTAATAAATAATGGATATTTTAAAATACAATGTTCAGGCAAAAGATGATCTATATACTCACAGTGCACATGCATACACACACACATACATAATTTCCTCAGTTTTGTTCTAGGAATTTGCATGATTGGGATTTTTCTTGAGATGCTGAATATCTGCCACAGAGAACGTTATATTATAATCATAACATTGTGACGCTGTATTAGGAAAGGAGCTCAATTTGTGGGACATTTGGAATCTTTGTTAGCTACATTTCAAGCCTGTTTGCTTTTGTGAGGTCTAGGAACCAAGGACAGGCAGCCTCAGATGTTGCCAGCAGGTAGTAGGACTGCTCTGGTCATATTGATTGTTTACTGACTTGCTGCTGGATTTCTAACATAATAAAAGTTCCGAAGAGCACAGGTAAACATACAGGTGTACATGTGTTCCTCAGTGGCTAATACAGCACTTTTTAATCGACTTTTAATGCCTCTTCCCTTAAATAACAAAGCAACCATAAGGAACACATACAGAATGAATGTATATGTGATGTCAGTTGGTTTAAGGCAGACAAGGGAAAGGCTGAAAGTATGTAGAACAAATCAGACTTTTTCCTGAGCTGCACCTTGCTTTTTCTTTTTGTGATTCTTACATCTTCCATGTTTGTCTTGAGTGAAGACTCTGAACCCCACCTTGACCCAGGGAAGCTGTATGCCCAGAGGTTGGAAAGAACACACTGGTCCACCTGTATGGCAGTGATCCACTGACATGGCATGTAGGAGAGGAAGAAGTGAGGAAAGGGAGGATTACTTCCCTTCTCAAAATGGCTTTGCAACCTTCCCACTGTCATCAGTGGTATCACAGTCCTGTCTTAGTGCAGCTAGGTTTATAATACACCTACACACAACTCCTGGAATTTCTTTCCTTTCAAGGACTACTGTTCAGATGCCTATGCCCAATTCTCAGGGTCAGATAGCTCTATCTGGCAAAAGACTTTCTGTGGCAGACGGTCCAACAAAAAGAGCAGTGACAATATCTCATGGATCCCTTTGGGGGCATAGATCTGGGGGAAAAAAGAATCAACAAAACCCTCTTCTTCCGGGGCTAAAATTTTGCTCAAATGGGCTGAGAGAGCGTTTACAAGTTTATGTGCAACAGTGCCATCTGATGGGCTTACTCAAAAGGGTAAACAAGGTGACAAGGTATCTGCAGGCCTGGCAAGCTACCCTCAGTCCTAAAAAAAGTGAAGTGACCTTTCCAAGGAATTCTTATTGTGTAGGCTTTTCCCATTAGCCTATCTCAAACAACTCTTTAAAATAAGGTTATGGGGTTTTTTGATAAAAGTTATAGGATTAAAATAATTTCTGTGGTGAGATATTTGGTTTAGTACCATGGAACATTTTGATTGAGGCACTGCAGCATAGGAAACATTCAAGTCAAGTTAAATGCACTAATTACTGGGTAACAGACTTCAAATGAAATTTCAAACCTGAACACAATAAAAGGGAGTTGAGGGTTCAGATGTCTCAGAAAAGCTGATGTATTACAGGGCCAGACTACACAGCTCTATAGGATAACAGAAAACTTAAAAGGAAATATTCTATAATTGCTCAGCATTCATATGTTCATACACCTTTCACAATGTAAATGTCTGCTCTATCTTTTCACAGTACATTGCCCTGAAATAGTTGTTAGAAATTTGTAGGACAAATAGGTTTAGTTTACAAAGTTAACACACAGGTTTAGGGTTTTTTTATCAAATTCATTCTTCTCCAAGACTCCAGTCGAGTGATTTTGTTTTGGAGAATGAGGCATGTTTATTACATGCCTAATAAATGTAGAAATGAGGCTTCCGAATTTCTGATATGAGTTCTAAGTGCTTGGTGTGACTACTAGTCTGCCTTGTCCTAAGCCTCTCCTTCTTATAGGGGATGAAGTTTTCATTATTGTTATTAATTTTGAAAAGATTGTTCTTCTTAGATCAACTCTAAATATGAAAGTGACCTTTTAATTTATTTGCATCTTCCTTACTGTATTACAGCATAGGTAAAACAAACTAATTTCCCCAGGTCTGAATTCCTATGAACATGCAGAAGTGCACAGCAAAATTTATTTCACTTGCTGCAGTGCAATAGCAAGAGCTGTCCCTGGCCACAGAAATCAGTTCATGGCCCTGTAATGTAAACAGTTTTTATCAATGAGCCAGGAGAAAACCTTAAATCATTATTTATACAATCTCTAAATAACACAAATAGTGGTAATATACATAAATACTGGAAATATAAATATTGGAAAGAAAGGACTTTTGAAACAGACCTCGACCATCTTGGTAAGTAGGGTTCAAATCCATGTTATTTTGGTGAGCATAGGTAAATTAAAATCTTGGGGAAAACACAGTACATCTTTTCAGGACTCACTTTATCTTCAACAAAGAGACTACTAGAAATGTATAGAGATTATGATAGATAACTGGTTGGATATTACCTGGCTTCTTTTTTATTTGTTTTCAACTTCCTTCCTAACATTTTAACTTTTACAAACAAAAACCATTACCTTTTTATTCCACAAATCGGTTAGTCTCAGAATGCAAAAGTAATGCTGGACCATTGTCATGCAAAAGTAATTTTTTCCAGAGATGAAATATAATATGAAAAGTTTTGCTTTAGCTTGTGATTTTCTTTGCTGTTCCATCTTCCATCTAGGGAATGTTCATGAACAGGCTCTGTTCCAACATCTGCCTCAGAGAGGGATTAGATGGATAAGATATGAAAGGCCAGGGTAGAAAAAAGGTTTATGTTGAACCAGGAAGGGATTGTTTCGTTTATGGCTGTTTGGAGTGAGAGAAGGAAATGAAGAACAATGGCAGGGGCTGAGGGAATGAGATTGGTGAGATGTAGGCATCTCACACATGTCATTTCTGCTTTTGGAAAACTGAAATTAGATATGCAAACGCTATGGCTGAGACATCTTTGTGGATCTACCCACATCAGTCCCTGATATTACCAGAACAGCCAGTTCTATGCCAAAAGCTGTTAATAACCTTATACCATAGGAAAGCTCACTTCACAGTGGTGCCTGGAGGTAGTACTGACAGAATATTTAGATTCTATAATTTACACACTGGCCCTTATTAAACCCAGGAGCTATTTTTCAGTAAAGCCATAACTGAAAACCTGAGGTAGCGAGGGGTTTGTGTGTGTGTGTGTGTGTGTTACGTGTGTGTGTGTATTATGTGTGCAATGTAGTTGTGCAACTGAAAAGGACCAAATCCAAATGTCCATAGTGAGCATGGGAAAAAAACGTGTCTAAGAAACACCAACACTTTCTGTGAGTGGAGCCACAGTGCTGGAGCAGGGCACAGAGGCGTAAGGCATGGTGCTGTTTTTAGCTTCATGATCTGAGGAAGCACAGGAAGCAAATAGGCAGCCCCATATCTGTGCTTTTATCTGCTTTTTTAATTGATCCGTAAGTCACATGGGAGCAACTCATTCTATAATGAGTGATTGATATTTATATTGGTGTTTACCATTTAATCTTCTGGCTGGTATCTCCTTTGTCAGTAAGTCTAGATCCGGTCATAGGCTGCAAAGCAAGATGGAGATGTGAACTCCAGCCAGTAACATTGTCAGAGTTGCTCTAAACCTGCTAAATCAATAAAACCAGAGGCGAGGGTTCATAAATCTCTGTCTGTGTACATAGCTGCTGTGATCCAGCTCCTTCTGTGAGCCTGCATGTGGCCTCCAAATAGAGTTCCTGGCAGTTCATCTTTTTGGTCTAGAGGTACATCCGTGATAAAGCAGATTTAATGGGGAAGATCTTGCAGTGGAACAACATAAACTGTATGTTTTGTTTCTTCCCTCTCACCAGAAAGATAATATTCAGTTTCTCTCCTGCCCAAGTCAGATTAGCTTCCCATAACAGCACTCATCTGTGACAGTCTCCAGTATTTTCCTTGATGACAAATTGAGCTCCATGATCTAGAACACTTACTTTTGGAACTGGCTGCAGTGGATGCTGGAAGAGCCTTGAGCATTTGCATTTGGAAAGGGGCAAAGCTGTGTATTTATATTCGAGCTTTCTGCCTGTGTGTCTGAGTGTATATGTGATCTAATGCCAAACTAGAAAGTTCATATATGAATTACAAAACTAATATAATGTGCAGTGCATATGGAAAGGAACATTTTCATTTATGGACCATGACACACAGTGATATCTGTAATCCTTTGGTTTTGTTAGCCAGGAGGAGAACAAATAATACTATTTTTTATTTGTGAAGAATCAATATTTTTAGCAGTTTCTCAGTAGAGTTATTATACCTTTTATGTTATTAACACTTTTTTTTAAAAATCTACTGAGTTAGATTTGAAGAGAAGGCATTAGAATATTCTCTTTTTTTTGTCGTGTCATTTTTTTAGCTTTTCTCGTCATAAATGTAATGTTTTGCTGCATACTTAACATAAGTTCTTAAGTTTCATGGGAGCTTTCAAAACATGAAGAATTCTTATGAAATAGAGGAAGGAATGAAATAAAAACTTAACAAGGTTTCAAATGCATCACAAGCAAGAAGCATGGCAAAGAGTCTGTAGAGTTGAGAGATTCAGCTGTAAAAGAAGTTTTCCAGAAAGATAAGATCATTAAAGAAAAAGTAAATTAAATCTTTACTTAGTAAGGGAGGTTTCCACCACAGCTTTTCTTTATGGAGGGCTGAGTCTGATGGGTTGTTTTAAATTGCAGTGTCAGAAGAGATTTTTCAATAAAACTTATAAAATGAGAAGTAGGAAATCAGAAGGACCAGATGGTGTTCACACGGGTTTTCTGAAAGAACACACATGCCAATGTGAAAATGTTATGTGTAATCTGTCACTTAAAATCAATCTCATTCTTAAAGAAACAGAAAGCAACAGATGTGACACCATTTTTAAGCTATCAGGAATGATTTGGGGAAATATAGATCAATAAGTCTCACTTCCATATAGAGGAAGCTATGGAAACCAATAAAATCTAGACTTAGTAGCCACATGGAAAGATTTTATTTAGTAAGGAAAACTCAGAACTTCTTTTCTTGGTAAAAGTCAAGCTCAAATATTAAATATTACTTCAAATGAGTGAGTATGCAAAGAGCTTTCCAGCAGTGTCTGCTCTGTGTTCCAGGCACAAGGAATAGAGGGGAAAATGAAAGCTTCATTAAGCCACTGTATGAATATGTGATGAGTGCTGCATGCAGGTAGGTCTAACCCTTGAATGTCGAAGTGTACAGCAGTCTTTAAAAACATAGAGACAGCAACCCTGTTGGCACCACGAAACTGAAGAAAAGACAGCCATCTCCTGAGACTGCAGCACCACTGAGAGTCAAGCAGATTCATTTTATTAGAAAAAGCAATTTCAGACTACTGGTGACAGAAGAAGAGGAATCTTTAAAGTCTTATAAAAATGTCATGGAACACACATGCAAACTTTAGAGACAAATAAATTGCCATCTGTTTCAGTCTTTTATTGTGTTTTCACTTAAAACAGAGTCATCAGAACAAAAAAAAGTCCCCCGGTTCTCTTGAGCTGTGAACAGGGAATAATTTTCCTTAGCGTAGCAAAAGGGCTACTGTTAAATTGAGCTTGAAGGTAGTTACTGTACACCTTTTGTGGAAAGAAAGGGCAATAACTCTCCTCCAAACCAAGAGGAAACAAAGTGTGGTTCTGACATTTGTAAGAGTTAAAGCTCCAGTGAGAATGGGTGGTTGAACCAGAACTTTTATTCAACTCCACTTTTAGTGCTAGTTTCTCACATTTCCCTCCCCATCCTTCAAGATTATCTTCTGCAAAATCTGGTTCTTGCAGGCACAAGGAACCGCATGTGAGGATTTGAGGTACATACTAAGCCAGGGAACAAGGAATGGGAGTGGGTGGATCCTTGTTAGCACAAAGGAATTGATCCCATGTGTGAAAGAAAAATACTCATCTGCAGTGTAGGCAATATCTGAGCAAACCCAAAATTCCTAGGCCTTTTCCCCAGTATTGAAAGTCCATGACACTCACAGACATAGTTTCTAAAATGCTAAAAACCTGTGATTGATTCTCATGGAGCTCAAAATTATCCATAGCTGCCAGAGGAATGGAATAATAGCACCCACATTACTAAAAGGAATTAGATTTGCAGCAATACCAGATATGATTGCTCTTTCTTTCCTTCTGTCTTTATTTAGATTTATGTACGTGGGTAAGGATCTATCTGTATTGCCTAGGGGATGTGGGTTTTTTAAAGGTACTATAACAAATATATACGAGTAATGCTGCAATGAGCAATTTTAGAACTGCAGCCTGTCCTCATCTTCCAGCATTTTATCTGACCCTTTTCAGAAATGGGTCTTTTAATCTATCCTAAGGCTAGTGGCTACAACAATTATTTTTTAGAACAAAGCTTCTTATGGCCAACATCTTGAAACTGTACACATCTGTGTTTAAGAACATCATACACATATAGGCACTCCTATATCATAACACCACAGATCACATTACAAGAAATTATTTCTCCTTTCCCCATTCTTGTGCAACAGAAAACACCTCTTTATACATGCTCCACTCCCTGACATCTACAGCAATTATGTGCACAAGAGGTGGATATCCTGATAATATTTCGAAACATTTCACTTCACAGAAGGAGTTATTGCTGAGTGTTTTCCTAGCAAAAAGCAAAGCAAGTAGCCTGTCATCCTGATTAAAACCCTCTGACTTTTGGAATCTTCTGCTAAATTATATTTGCCATACAGGAAGGGTGTAGGAGGCAGGAAAAGAATTTTAAAACTTCAGTCTTCTGTCAATTATCAAATGTTTTAAATTTAGAGATTTTCCCATCAGCTAGAAACTAAATCCATTTGGGTTTTGCCAGAGAAAATGGGTGAAGATGCCATTTCTAAAGTGTGTAAAGACTTTGTGGTTCATTTCACAATAATATTTGTTGAACTTTCGTGGCACGCTTTCAGAGGAAGCAAGACAGGACTGTGTTAGTCATGATTCGCTAAATAGTACATCCTAATCCTTCCTAGTTCTTGTTTATTCGTGCCTTGCTGTGGGATTTAGCTGTTAGCTCATGGAAAGAAAAGGAAAATCCCAGCAGATAGAGGAGTGCAGCCTTCCAGTCCACTGCTTGGAGGCAGGTTTGGATATTTCTGTTAGGAAGACTTCCTTCAATTCTGACAGAAACCGAAGTGCACAGGGAATGGGGAAAAGGAGCAGAAATAGGTCATCTGTTTCTCAGGGGGAAGTGAGACTGGGGAGACCAAGCTCCACACCCAAGATGACCTGGAAATCAGAAGTACAGCTTGGTGGGGCAATGAACTACACCTTTCTCCTGAGAGCTCTTCACACCTCTGCCCACTGCTGCTGCCAAAGGAAGCTGAAGTCAGACAGAGGCCAGTTGGCTTCAGGTACCTCAGGGCACCTCCAAGCAATGACACCATGAGGAGAGAGTGCAAACTGTGCTGGAAGTGTCCCCATGAGCTCTACCTCCTGCCTCACAACATTGTTTAAAAGGTTGCTTTCATTCTCCATCTCTCCAGGCTGAGCTGACTGATATGGAATCTCCTCTTACTTTTTCTCATCTGCTCTGAAAGAGGATCTGTTCGTTGTGAGAGGCCCTTTTGTCAGAGGAGGGTGTCTCCTCTTTGTTTTATTTCCTCCTGACTCTCACTGGCCATAACCTTGGTGGAGCTGGAGGACAGAGCTGAGTCACTGCCATGGGTAGTGAAGCCCTGTCCCACTGGTGGGGAGCAGGCAGGGAGGGATGGCAAACAAGGGAGTGAAAGTGTTGAAATCCTGCCTCTTCTTTTCCGGTCCAGGTGATCCTGACAGTGACAGATCTAGTCGGAACTCCAGCTACCGCTGAGGAGGGCAAGGGCGGAGGGAGTGGAAAACCAAAGCCTGTGGTGCATAATGAAGTCCTTATGTGCTGAAAATTCATATTCGATATGCAATAGATGGAGATGTTGACAGCCACAATCTGTGCTTTGCAGGAAGAGGTTTTGAAGAGAAAATACACTGCCTTTGCAAAGGCTGGCAGAGAGCCGGCATGGGCCTGCAGAGCATTGGGTCTGTTCATTGATGTCACCCATTAGACAAATAAGGAAGAAATAATTTGATTTAATTTTTTTTTGCTCAGTTTCTCACTTGCTGAGTGTGTAGAACAAGAGCCACAGCATCCAAGAAGTCTGTATTTCTGTTCTGCAGCCTGTTACGGACTTGGTGTGGGAAGTTGTGCAAATCTGCTCTATTCTGGGCACCTTGGTTTCTTCATATCAAGTTTTCTTCATCTCGAGTCTTTGCAGCTCTTGGGAAACCAAGTATCAAATATTGTTATTAACTAAAGACATTTGATGGCATTTCTAGTCTTGGTCTATCAGTCTTCAAGAAAAGTCACAGGTTTTGCAAATCTCTCCTTTACAGTGAAAATGCTTTTTCATATACAAATTACAGTGAAAATGATGTGCTGAGACTCCATAAACAGGATGAATGTGTGTTCTGTGGCCAATGTGTGAGAAAGAAAATACTCCATTTGTTTTTTCCTGAGCTGCTTTCAAGCAACTAGGATAATAGGACTCTAAAACACAGTAAATTCATTAGTTTAGACCTGTACTTAAAAACCTCTTGAAAAGGTTTTTAAGGTCCATTAATTTGGAGGCATGTATTCTTGGTTGTAACACAGGATTTTAACATTACTTTTGAATTGCAGTAGGAACTTCTTTTTGCTCAACTGCTCCAGCACATTGTCTATCCAGTTCATACATCATCCATCAGTAGTCATTACTAAGGTTATGTCACTACATTATTTCTCTTCACTTATTCTTGTAATATTGAACTCAAATTTGCAGGACCCAATTTGTGAGCACAGGTTAGACAATCTGTCCCTAGTTGGCATGATGTTCAGTAGTTATTTTGCTGCCCCAAACTTCAACACAAGAATTTTCATATTCAAGTGGATCTTCATGTGCATCAGTTTCTGCCCATTGTCTCTTTCCTATTGCTTGGCACCACCAAGAGGAGCCCGGCTCCATCTTCATAATAGCTTCCCTGGAGACACTTGTAGATGTTGGTGAGGTCTCCTCTCAGTCCTCTCTTCCTCAGCCTGAATAGGCCCAGCTGCCTCAGCCTTCTTCTGTAAGAGAGATGCTCCAATCCCTTTATTACCTTTGTAGCCCTCTACTGGACCTGCTTCAGGAGCCCCATGTCTCTTGTACTGAGAAGACCAAAACTGCACACAGCACTCCAGATTTGACCTGACCAGGGCTGAGTAAAGCGGCAGGATCACCTCCCTCAGCCTGCTGGGAATGTTCTTCTTAATGCACCCCAGGATACCATTGGCCTTCTTGGCCACAAGGGAACAGGGCTGGCTCATGGGCAGTTTGTTATCCACCAAGATCCCCAGGTCCTCCCCACAGGGCTGCTTTCCAGCAGTTTAGTGCCCAGCCTGTACTGGTGTCTGAGGTTATTCCTCCCCCAGTGCAGGACCCTGCATTTGCCTTTGTTGAATTTCAGAGAGTTCTTCTCTTCCCATCTCTCCAACCTGTAAAGGTCCTTCAAATTTTAATTATGATCTACCTTCTCCATACTGCAAAATGTGTCACTAAAAAATTTGGTGACAAAGTGAAATAATTTCCACATTAAAACAATATTAAAAATCGTATTTCATGTTTTGTGGGAATTTCGTGGCATAGCCAGTACTACCCACCTTCAGCTCAGCTGGTGATCTTCCACCCACCAATAGTCCATCCTGCTGGGAATGTATGTTCGTGGGCATTTGAAAATCTAGACCTGAATTGAGTAGTACGAATAGAAGGGGGAAAGTTGTTATTTTGCTACCTGGACCAGAATATCAGATTCACGTCTACAATTGATACAGTAAGTTGTTGCCCAAAGTTTTCATTTTGGAAAACAGGCAATTATTTGCCAAGTTGGAAAGAGGAACAGAAAGTGGCAATGGAAATGCATCTTTATAATCTTTTCCTTGAAGTGTTCCTACTATCCAGATGTTTCTGGTGACATCTGTCTTTGCTCAGCAAACGTATGTCGTTGCAGACCCATCACCTTATGCTGAGTAATTGAAAAAAACAACATATACTCAGCTCAGCAACACCCTGTTTACAGGAGAAAAGCTCTAATTTCAGCACTTTCAACTTAGAGTGCTATTTGGAAACATTTAGCTCATAAAAAGCCTCACAGTTCATGTTTTGAACTCATCATGACCTGAACATTTTGTTAACAAAGTACCCTGTTAATGTTTTGACCAAAAGAACTAATGTACTTGGGGCTGGTTGTGTTGCCAAAGTGGTGCTTGCTCCTAAAAAGGGAAAGTTTTAATTCTATTTTCAAAAGCAATGTCTTACTCCTAACTATATATGGAAATGCCATCAATCAGCCCTGAAAACAGAGTGTGCACTGCAGTGCATTTTAACAGCTCGTGCTCCTGCCTGCGTTCAGCCTAACCAATCTCCCCACACTGGGGCTCCTAGCGGAAGTCTTTCGCTGTGTCTGTGTTCCCTCTACTAGCTTGGGTAGATGTGAATATAACTTTCGTTTTAATCACCAGCAATGAATATTAAAGGAACAAGCTAATCAAAAGTGGGGATAATAAAATACATCGCCACTCTCAGACATACTTACAACAGAATTCCTTGACTAAGGTGGTTTTGGTGGTGTTTTTTTTAATTAAGGTGTAAGCCACCTAAAGCCTTCACCTTCCATAGGTGCAACCTTCTAATGTTGTCCTGGTTTTAATGCAATAAAAATTAATGTAGCTAAAAATGGTTTCTAAACATTTTAATCGGTGCCTTATTAATACCTACTGAAGGACTTCCACAAACAAAAAGCGTCTTCTGACTTAAAGGGGTACATTATTTAAGCATTAGATCTACCAGGAATGGTAAAAAGTAGTTGTTTCTTAAGTAGTTAGTGAGGTCAGATGTTTTGGTTTTCTAAACCAAATCCCAAGAAATCTCTGAGAGATAAATTCAGCAGCAATGAAAGTAGCACTCACTTGCAAATACTACAACAGAAAAGAAACACAATATTTAAGGGTTAATAAGAAGTGTTGTATTCAACAAATCAGAGCAGAATCCTAAAAAACACAGTGCATCGGGAAGTACTACATGTGCAGTTGTCATTTACAAGCTACTTAATTGTATTTCATTTCTATCTTTTGGCTTTGTGGTAAGTCTTGATCAAAACTGAAAAGTAATATATATTGTGCATATTTTAAAACAGTCATATTAGCTTCTATTTTGTTGGGTTTTTTTGGATGAAGATCATCAAACATTTGGGTTTGTTTTTTTTTCATTGCCAGTCATCTAACTTACTACTGTCTCCTTCATAGGAAAATAACAAACTCTTCTCAATACTTTCAGAATTGCATTTTAGGAACTGAAAACAGTCATATTTGATTTGGTTAATGTGGAAAATGGATTTCTACAAGCCTCTGGTAGAAGAGTTCACATAGGAGAAAATATCAGTCAAGTAGACAGGATGCAGGGAAAAAAGCAAACAAGGACAATAAATGGGAGGCTTTATGGCTTCTTAAAATACTTCCAGCTAAATGTAGGACAGCAGAGATTTTTTTCAAAATTAGCAGTGAACATGATGTAAGTGTGTAGGATAAAATCTATTTTGTTGGTGAGGAAAAGAAGACTATTGTAACTTAGCTACAGGATATTGTTTCTGACACTTCGTCAGCATGCTGTTATTAATACAGAGGCTGAACATTATTTGTGTCAAAATTGTCACTTGGAGCCCTTGCTTCCCAGCAGACTTCAGCTTCTTTGTCATACGCAAACTCATGCAGTGATTTTTATTTTGGGATTCAAACTCTATTTGAGGCCAGAGTAGTGGCAGATAAACAGAGAAACAAAAACCTTCCACAGAGCTCAAACTACTGAGCACAGATTTCTAAACTTAGGGTGTTTTGGGTAGGAAGCCTGATGATCTGTAAGGGACAATTCACGTTATTAGAAAACAGGATGCACAGTTAGAAGGACTTACTTGGTCTCTACCCATGTTTACAACATCTTCTTTCGAAGAGATGATGCTATATGTTTCAGAAAGTTCAGCTACTTATAATGCTTACATTAAATGCTGACTATCTTGAATTACAGTAAGCAGTCATAAAGCTTTATGAGAACAGTTGGATATGTTTTAGATTTAAGCCAGTCTCTGTTAACCAGGGTTTGGGGAAAATCTCCTTCAGTGAGTATATTTTAATGAACAGTCTACGTGATGGAAAACAGAAAGTCCTTACCAAATCTGCAGACAATAGGAAGGGTGGAGCTTCAGACATGCTGGAAAACCCAAAACTCCTGAAAGCTGAAGTTACATGAAAAAAAACAAACAAACCAGGATGGTATTCAAGAAGGAAGAACACAAAGTTCTACATTTGGCCAGGAGGAATCAGCTTCTCAGATGCTCGATGGGGAACAACTGGTTGGGTGGACAAGGACAGAAGAGGATCCTGGGATTATAAAGCACTGCTGGCTGAGTATAAATCAGCCACGTCATCCTGCTCTAGACAGGCCAAACGCTAAGCTAAGACTTATAAACACAAGAAAAGACATGCAGCAGCTTCTGTTCTACTCAGAAAATAACACCTGCTGTTCTGCTTTAGCCAGTTTTGGCATCTCCACTTCTCAATCCACTCTAGCTCTATTTTCTAGGATAATTTTTTCTCTAGACTTTGGAATACCTTCTTCAGAAGACATGGGGCTAGCCACTCTTGGTGAGGACATGCAGAATGAGCAGGCCTTCTGCCATTCTTCCATACTCCGCTGCTCTGCTGTACACAGTGCCCCGAAGGGCACTGGGCTGCTCATTTTGCATAGCTTTTTTGGGTTTTTTCATTTTCATTTGAGGAGTTAGGCCTGAACCCCACATCAGACACTAGTTCTGAAATGTTTCTGTTCCTAATTTCTCCAGAACTCTAGGCTCACCTCCAAGCCCTTCAGACAGGAAAATGTCATATCACATCTGTATTGTCTTTACCTCAGCAGTTCTGCAGCACCGCCAGGCCAAACATCCGTGGGACAGAAGGGGAGACAGAGGAAGGGATAAAAGGTCGGGTCTCCAAGTATTGCACATAACTCATTCAGGGGAATGAAGATCTTTTGCATTCATAATTTTACTTGAGTTCAGGCCAGTGAGTAAACATCCTTGTTCTGAAAAATATGTTGAACAGCTATTGAAATCTCACTTTTCTGCTGCCGGCTTTTTCTAATTTGTTTCTGATGAGAACTAAGACATTTACTTGGTCTGACATAATTTTTCTTTATTCTGTAAACAGTATGCCCTTCAGAAAGCATAGATAGTCACAAATGAATCATCATAGATTGCATGGGGAATGGCTTTGCGTGGAAAGCAGCCACTGCTGAAGTCCAGTATTCCCTTTTGCCTACAAAAGACTTAAAACTTTGATATTTCTACTGCAAGCTAGTCACAACACTGGTTTCAATTCCACCATCCAGACAACACACCACCTCCCTCAAGCGGTCAGCAAATTTAGGGTTGTTTTTTCTGCTCCAAGGGCTGTTTTCTGACACTGCCCAAAGAATGTGTTGAAGAACGCACTTTTTATAAACATTAATAGATCGAGTTTAAACCGTTCTGCAAAAAAATAGTATTTTGAATTGTATAAAGAGATAAAAATCTCACAGAAACAAACGCATAGCTGGCATCATTTCGGCACTGTAGGCTTTTGATGAGAAGAAAACTGAAATAGCTGCTTTTTTGTGGATGGTCTCTAATAGCTTTCTGCCTGCGGTTACAGGCATTCGGTTACGGTCACTGCCACTGCAGGGATTGTATAAGCACATAAGCTAATCAAAACAGTGGCACATTTGGAAAAGCAGCACTGTTAATTCTGATGGCTTGCTCAAATCCTCATTGGAATAATTACAGTTTTCTTCTTTTGTTCAAAATGCTCTCCATTTAGAAACAGCTCTTTTGTAATTTGCTGCCTAATATGTGCTTGCAGAACAAACGGAAACAATGTTGAGGAAGAGCTCACGGGAACTCAAACCAGAATTGCATAAATTAAAAAACCAGCAATAATGATAGTAAGACTTTTAAAAGCGAGGAAACAGAGACCTTCATACTTCAGGAAGCAACCCAGGCATCGCTGCTAGGGTTCAGGATAAAGTTCTCTCATGGAACAATGTGCTATAGAAATACCTTACAGAGAGATGTACACTCAACACATGAAGCAATGCCTTTGTCCGCACACTGACAATATCCCCCACGGCAATGGGTAAAGAAATTCCTGCCATGCAGCCAAGTCATGCTCATCTACACATCACCGGACACCTGTGACATTCTGCAGGTATTACCCAAGATGAAACATAATAGTCACACAGACCGCTACTCCCCTGTCAGTGACCAAACACTGCGATATTCAGTGTTACCTCATATGAGCAAAGACTGACAGCAAACACAAAAGGAAAGCAGTTCACGTAGAACTGGGCTAGGAATGAAAAATTAAGAGCACCATAAAAAATATTCGAATTTGTAGACTCACAAAAAATATCTAAATAAATCTGTCCAACAAAAGTCCACACAACACAGAGGTTTAGAGAGGAGGCAAAAAAACTCAGTGATGCCAAATCACCAAGAAGTTTAAGTAGTTCGTACAGGAAACACAATCCTCATTTCGAGGCCTAAGTCAGTCCCCAGCAGGAGTCAAGAATAAAATTAGGAAGCATGACACATATAGCCAAATATATTATGAGCATTGCTCTTGCTAAAGGCAATGTTCTGTTCTAGAAAGTAATTTTTGTGTTTGTTTTGCTGGGTAAAACTGCAATCAGGTAGCTCCAACCACTTCTTTTAACAAAAGCCTGTAATTAAAGCAACACTACTCAGCCTCCTTCTTGGCATTAATGAAGTGCCAGAGGAAGGAAGCCTTAAGCACTTACTTTCCTCTCAGAGCATCTAATATCCCACACTACAGCCGCTAGAAAAATGGTAACACATTTCCTGACTAGGGAAAGAGAGAGAGAGAACATATTTATCCCAAAAACTTGAAGTACAGTGTTTCTTTTAGCGGTCTGTCTGAAAGCTGTTGAAAGGATAATGTCCTCCACATATTTGAAAGAAACATAAGTGTATGAAAAAAGGTCCTTCTTGCCTTGCTACAGCACCAGGGTGGTTTAGGTTGGCTGTTGAAGGTCTCTGAAAAATAAGGCCAAATCAGACTGTACAAAACTTGCAGGTGTTGTGCTGGAAGCAGGGCTAAAAACAACAGCCTGTAACTTGTAGTACAGATGTACTACAAGAGAGGAAGGAGATAACTGCAGAAAACTTGCAAGGTCATAATTGCTAACTTCATGTGATTAATTGACAACTACAACCCCCATCCAGTTGCCTGCTATTTTGTCTTATTCTATGGCTCCACCTTGAGCTGCCTTTCATTCACTCTGGTGTCTAAGAAGCCTTTAGGCAGAAAAGTGAATCTTTGGCACTAGACGTGAGCCAAACCAAACTCCCACCTCTAAATATCCCTGAAGTTTAGAATTGCTTGAAATTTAAACTTATAGCTAGATCCAGATTTGGCTACTTGAGGTCATCTTTACACCTTTTTGTTTTAAAAAATAAGCTTATCTGATTTCCCCAACTTTTTTTGCTTCAGCCCTTCGAGTCATGGTCAGATTGGCTTACCAGAGGCCCTGGTAACCTACCATATACATCCCACTCCCCCGCCTCTTCACTTCATGATCTTCCAGAGATGAAATTCAAGATCACCCACTAATTATAACAGGACAGCTTCTCAGACAGATGACTTTCCAAGTAACCTTCTCATTCCACTCATATTCAGGGAATGAAAAAGTATGCCAGAGCGTTATGTGATGACGGATGAGAGCCAACACTACAATTTATGTTTGTGACCTGGCACACATATAGAAACAGAGAGTATGATTCAGTGGTTTTTGCAGCCTTAATCCCTACTAAAGAGTGGCTCTGCCAAGGTAAACGTGACATTTTAAATGAAACTGCTTTGCATACACTGCATGGAACCCGAGATCCCACTTTTGTGCTGCGGTTTCCTTCTAAAATGTAGCTACTGCCTGACAGGGCAGAGTAAGTGTGCAGTCTGGGCTCCCCTGTGCCAAGAGTGTTTGGTCTGCTTCAGCAAATGGCAGTGATGAGCAGACTGCGCAGAAGGAGCGAGACAGATGTTTTTTGAACATGTACATTCCCAAGGCTAAGAAAAGGAGTAAAAATAAAGGCTGGATCCCACTTTCCTTCCCCACCCAGGCAACTCCCAAGCAACAAAATCCAAATTAGGCCCCACATTTGTAATAACAGCACATTTCCTGGTAAATCAATCATTAATCTACAGAGCTAGGAAAGGCAATGCATCTCGTCATTATATCCACAACTCAAACCAAGGTTTTAGCACTGGGACCAGTTTCCTCTTTCCTCTCGCCATTGCTTCCTTTGTGCTCTATTTATTTATATTTTAAAATAAAATATTGACCACTTTAAAAAAGGAGGAAGAGAAGGAATAAAAATAATTTAGTGCTCCTTATAGCCCCAATCCAAGCCAGCACAAAAAGCCAGCCTCTGCTTAAGTATATTATTAGCCAAAATCAATGAGTTTTATCCAAGAACTTAAAGGTAATTGAATAAAAGCCTGATATATCCAAGAGCCTGTCTGCACCAATGTGGCAGGAATGGCATCAGTTTCCGTCAGGCAAAACCCCACCAAAATACCTCACATGCAGCAGGCTGAGGAGTACCACAAAATACAGCTCATCTCCCACTCCCTTGCTCTCCCAAAGAGCCTGCTGTGAGAGATTTATTTAGACTAACAGCAAATCATTTCACCCAAACATCCCACAGTCATCAAATGTCATCAGTCATCATAATATCTGACTGTCACTGGCCAGACCTGGACTACCATAGGTACAACCTGTGTAGTGTATAAATTACATGCTTCCAAATGCTGCATAAACCTGGGAAGAGAAGAGCACAGAGTCAACAAACAGCTGACATGGGTTTCCTCAGCATGCTCATCTCTGCCTGGAAAGAACAAGGAACATTTAATTATTCCCATGCCTCAATTCTCAGCCTCACCCCCAGCCACTTTCCTTCACTCAGACATAGTTTATACGTAAACAGGAGAAAATTTGAAGCCCCAGTAAAGGGGCTTTGGACTCTTGAGACTGAAAATCCCAGGCTCTGTCAGAAAGGAAAGAAAGAGTTCTATTTGTCTGTGAAAATGTGACTGTCCTACAGGAACCTATTGTTGGGACTCAGGTAAGTGGTTTGTCTTTGAAATTGGTTTATCCTTATGCTCTGCTGTTGCCACAACGAAATATAGTGAGTTTTCACATGCATCCTCAGCACAAACACACACACACACACATACACACCCACCCTTCTCCCTTTCAATTGCCCCTGCTGGACAATGAGATTTGTCCTAGCATAAGACCACCAGGTGGGAAGAAGAGCTGTCTGGATGCTCACATACTGAATGCATTCCAGAGCTGGTGAGCTGTGATGATTGTGATTGACTCTGCCTGCAAAAAGGGCTTAAAACGCTGCTGGAGTCTGGGCCAGCTGGGCCAACTGGTCTCCCAAGACTGCAGGCAACTTCTGGGTGGGTTCACACATGCACACCCCGCAGTGTTCCCAGGCAGAGACACCTGCAGGGTGCAACCAGCCCAGACTGGGAACACTCACTTTTGGATGGGTAAAAGTGCTAAGGTCACTTAGTGCTTAGGGGTAAAATCCTGAAGTAGCTCCATAGGTGCTTTGTTGCTTTGCAACTGTGCACTCTGTAAGGCCAAAAGCTGTACACCCATACAGAATACCCATACAGTTCTAGCTGAACCTGCTTGTATTATAACCCTTTAGGCCTGTTTATATTAAGTTTTTATATGGCAATATTTATTTAAATATGGTATTAACAATAAATTTAATCATAATCATCCACATAATCAGTGTCATATTTTTTGCATCCAACTGAGTGTCTTCTCTCTACTGCTCTGCCACATCTACTTAATATGTAGGTCTGAAAACAGCTGAAGTAATAATTTCTACATTTCTTTGTTTAAATATAGCCAGAACAAGACTATTTCAATGATCTATTTGATGTAAGCCTGCTAATGAAAATTCTACCACCTGGGCTTTTCACCCTCTTAATGCTAATAGGAGAGAAGAGTTCAGAAATTCCTGTTCCTTCAGAAGAGAATGGGTGGAGAAATGGCAAAACATTTCACGGAGAAATAAAAACCAGAAACATTTGAAAAACATGATTTTCCATTCACATTTCTTAAAAATATTTTGAAGGACAGGAAAGGAGAAAATCCCATGGATTTTTCTAGTGAAACAGATGTGAAACGGGCCCTTCCTTATATCTCAGAGGTTCCAGGGAGGCTGGTTATCTGCATTCACCATCCTATATATTTTAGCTTAGCCACTGTTACTCCCCTGCTTCTTTACTCCTCTAGCTTCCTCAGTAAATAAGTCTCTGACCAGATGTATGCAAATACCACCTAGCAGGGATAGCACGGATTTCTCATCCTTTTAGCAAGGTCAGTGTGGACTTTGACCACATTTCTAGGCAAGTAGGAACAGCATCCTCTCTCATGGAGCTGTAAGATTTTCCTAATGCAGTGGAATCTTCTACTATTTAAATATTTTTTCTAGAATATAATTTAAACAGGATTGACCATAATAATATATGTTTTGGAAATTGTAAGAAACGTATGATAGGAAATGGATGTTTCCTGCTTTTCATCAGCTTACTTTGAGGTTCTTCAAAGAGGTCTCAAAAGCTTTGAAAAGTTCTCTTTTGCTTCTACTGATCACATCTCTTTGATATTAGAAGCCAAATTGCTGGAGTTTACAAGTCAACAAGTCCATCACATTTTCCTCTCTATACAACAGCACAGCATTGCATTGCAGGAGTAGCAATAAGACAAGGGGTCATGGGTTTAAACTGAAAAAGAGTCAACTTAGACTGGATATAAGGATGAATTTTTTCACAGTGAGGGTGGTGCAACACTGGGACAGGTTGTCCAGAGTGGTGGTAGATGCCCCATCCTTGGAAACATTCAAGAACAGGTTAGACTGTCGTTTGAACAACTTGGTCTAGAGGAGGGTGTCCCTGCTCATGGCAGTGGGGTTGAAACTAGATGACCTTTATAGGTTGCTTCCAACCCAAACTAGTCTGTGATCCTACAGTTCTGTCAATCTTTAGAAAAGTAGTGCAGGAAAAAATGAGAAGTAAAGCAACTGGCAGCAAGGAGGAGAAATAGTATAGTGATTTAAAAAAAAAAGAGGAAAAAAGACACAGGGACATGGAAGCACATCCACATGTGTCTCTCCAACTTCCAGTAGATCATTGCATCTAAGAATACTTCACGTTAGAAGGAGAGAAAAACTGAAAGCAGCTTTGAAATGTTGTTAGCTGTAAAGGATATCTGGGTATAAAGATGTTTAATTTATTCAGGACACTCTCAGCTCATTATTCTATAAATATTTCTGCAAAGATAGAAAGAAATTAAAACACATTGTAACATAAGAAGATGATTTTATTTGGCTAAGCTATAGTATTAACTTTGCAAACATTGAGAAAGAAGATGTTAAAAACTTTCAGATTGTGTATCAACTTCCTTTAACCAACTAGTTACACAGGAACTTTGGAAACATACTACACATCACGGATTTAGGATCAGATTTAGCCATTTTTTATTGATATAAGGACCCAAAAGATTCACAGGTCACTTGTAATTTTTATTCCCAAGGAAAGAAAAACAAGAAGGTTGTGAACAAAAGTCCTGCCAGTATTCAAACAAAGAGAAATGTAATCAAAGTAGTGGAAATCAGAAACCACACACTGTAGTCATGTGAAGGTGCTGGCATACAGAAATAGTTCTCCAAAGTATGTGCTGCCTCTTTTTAAACCAGAAAGAACTTGTGTGGGTTCCTGAGGGACTAAAACAGTGACAGCTGCTCCCAAGGACTTGGGAGCACTTCAGGATGACATTCTGAGCAGCATTGTCTGTTAAATTCTGCAGATGATCAAGGTGGCAACCTGTTCTTCAAATCTTACCTGCAGGCACAAGCAGGTTTGCACAAATGCTAATCCAATCCTCTTTCCACTATTTAGCCGAGATTCGTTTGTTCCATCTTAAATGTTTTTGGGGTATTTCTATCTTTATTCCCTCTAAGTCCTAAAGGCCATGCTCTGTGGTCATCATTTCAGTGCATGACTACTGCACCTGAACACTGCACAAGTCTTTAGGAGAAGCACGAAGAATTAAAGACAGTCAGAAGCAGTGTTAGTATCTGCCTCTGGACAGCAAAGAGTTAAAGCAGAAAGCAAAAGGGACTGATCAGCCTAAGAGGGATTAAGCCCACTCACTCTCTAAAAAGTGCTCTAACCACCAGGACATGGGGTAAGCTGGTAAAGAAGAGCATTCCTCCTTGTCCCTCTTGAACCTGAGCCACAGAGCAGCTGGGCATGCAAGAGCTGCAGAGACAGACAGAGAGAAGGCAACAAGGAATATCATTGCAAGCAAGTGGTTAGGGCACTCCTCTTGGAGGCAGAGGCTACAAAGACCTAGCCCATTCTCGCAGGTCTGTTCTGCAGTTTTTTTAACCCACGACTATTCCGGTGGCAAACTGAAGGGAAATTCATACCCTCCCAAGAAGTAGAGTGTAACCCCACCTTCACAGTCAGGTAACTATTCAGCTGAAGTCACACGTCTCTCGCTGCTGTTGCCTGTGGTTCACCTCCAACAGAAGAGATACTCTCATGGACATACTGGGTCTCAAGTGGGATACAGTATGGCCTTGCAGCTCAGTTGCTTCTGTGAAACGAAAAGAAAAATTTGGTCCTTCTCCAGCTAGGTGGACCCAGCATTCAAGGCATCCCACTGCCGGTGAGAGCACTGAAAGGAGCATCCCTGCGCTCCCCTCTCCCATAACGTACCTGTCCTCACAAGAAAGTTATGCAGATGAGCTGGTTGAGTACAGACTAGCACCCAGTATTTCTCAAAGGTCTGCTATTTTCTTAGCAGAAGATGTGGGTACCTAAATTAGGTGACCTGACTGACCATGAGAGGTTGTATTGTTCACATAACTGACGCTGAATGGGAGGTGGAGGCTAAGCAGATGGATAATACACCTAATGTTGGTGTGTGTATTTAAAGAAACTTCCAGTTTCTTGAGCAGCTTCCAGTCCAGTACTCTCTCAGCTAATGTCAGGAGAAGTTAAGACACACAGGCACACAGACACAGAATAATGATCCAGCCAGACTGCTATAAGCTTTTGGTTTCTGTTGATACAAACCAGATGTTGGTGAGATCTGAATTTCTAAGTTTGTTTAACTCCTTGGAGCATCGTTTTAGAATAAACACAAGAGGCATCTTTTCTCACAGCCCTCTTTGCCCTTGCATCAGACTTACCTCAGCTTAACAGGTTATTTATTGTCCAGTCAACTGGGAAATGTCAATTACATAGCATCATTTGAAAACTTGGATGGAGGAGGGGAAAGAAAATCACTGTGAAATTTTCCAGTCAAAACTCCATTTTTGCCTGTCATTTGATCTGATACAGTGGTTTGCCGCTGTCAGCCATAGACCCATTGATAAGTTGAAGCAGACCAGAGAAAAATCTTGCACTATTCAGAATAGTAAGATAAATGTAGATTTAATGTCTGGCTCATTAGAAACTGGTTTAGGATTTTAGTAAAAGAATAATATTCTCATCTCCCTTTTGAGTTATTTACTGCGTGTGGAACAGGTGCTCAGAGGAGTACTCCAGCGAGAGTGTACCTGGTTAGAAGAAATCAACAACTGTCCTGTTGTACTTGTGTGAGTTAGTACACAAACAAAACATGAAATTTCAACACCACCTGGAGCGAATTTATGTAATTTCACAACCAGTATAAAGTGCCTTGTGTTCTGCCATCACGAATGTAGCACAACTGATGCCACAGTGAAATTTGGGAAGGGGAGGTCATGAAAGGAATGTTTTGAAATTTTAGCTTGCTGCCATGCACTTTGCTCCTACACAACAAAGGTACACCTAGGAGTCTACCCAAAGCCACTCCATGGGACTCAGGAGTGAAAAGAAGGAAGTGTGCCCCTGGCAATGCCACCGTGATCAGCAAGAACAAGTGTCCCCAAGGTCTATCTCCTCTTATAGAGCAGGGATAGCTGAGCTCTATATGCTGTTCCATGATGCTCCCCACTATTCTTTAAAAATCTCAGTCCCAAAAGTCCTGAGAGGAGGAACACGGAAGAGTAAAACCCCTCCTTTGCCAACTCTCCCCCTTCAGACTAGCTGACCCCAATCCACTTTGCTCCCAGATGTCTGCAGTCTCTGTTTCTAGCTCACAAATGAGAAAAATTACCTTTCCTAAAGGAAAATTGTTTCAAACATGGAAATTGTGGGAAGAGGAAGCACATCAGAATAAATAGCATGGCAAAGTCTCTGACCAAAATAGCCTAAATTACACCTATAAAGTGAGCAAAAGTTGAGGAAAAAAGAACACATGGATGACTTATAATGAACTTTTCATCTAGAAGATAATAGTAATTTTTTTGCCATATCCACTTATTGCTGAGAAAATCTGTTGCTCTGCAATGCCTTTACATTTACAAATTTACCCAGATGTTTAGTGAAGTGCTCTTCAACAGCACACTGCTGCCCAGCTCATCTGAAGTATGTGCAGGGAGGATTTGGTAGAACTAACTTGATTGTTTTCGCTGGAACTGATCAATAGCACTAAAAAATTTGTAGGAATTGTAACTGTCCACACTGCAAAGATCTCTTATCATATAAAATTGCAGTGTGCAGCTAGCAGTTCATGAAAATCAAATTATTTTTACATTCATTTTCTGATCAGACAACCTACTCACATAAACATTGCAAGAACTTTTTTTTTAAAATATATGAACCATCTCTCCCCTTCCCCCAAATTGGCAAGGATGATATATTTCTTCCAAATAGAAGAGCAGATTTAGAGTAGCCAAGAAGAAAGTGAGTAGCTGAAGAGGCCACTTTCAGACTGGGAGGTGCAAAAGCATGCAGCAAGGCGGATCACTGGCTTGCAAATCCATGGAGGACTTCACTGTAAGTGGATGTGAAAGAGATGATGTTTGCAGTGCTGCAGATGCTTAATCCATTCAACAAGCAAATAATAGTAAAATCAGTCTTCTGGATGCGATGAGTCTGCAGGGATATACACACATGTGCAAGAAACACCCTTCTTTTCTTGAAATCAGAGAATAGGAATCCTGAAAGTCCCCTCTTTTTGTGCGCTGGGGTCACGGTTTGGAAGAAATTGAGAATGACTGCATTAGAGAGCCTGTCTCTGGCACTAATCAATCCAGCATCTTTCCTGAGTGATACGAGAGCTGATAACCCATTCATACTGCCCATAGATCACTGATAGTACTCCAGCAGGCTGACTGATCAGCCAAGCATCTGAATAATATTCAGAATGAGACAAAATAATTAGCTCCGGCTGTAGATTTTGAATGCACATCTAACTAAAGCATATCCTCCTTTTAAAAATGTCCTCCTCCTGTCAATGTTGTAAAGGCGCTGCTCAACAGACCTGGTCTCCCCGGGCTCTGCATGTCTCACAGCCCTGGTATGGCCAGCTACTCTTCAATCATTCCCGTTTATTAGCTGGAGGCTGACAAGTCCATTGAATTCCACCCAGCAATAAAGCATGTCTCCTGCTTCTGGGATTACTCGCTTGCTCTGTTTTTGGGCAATTCTTAAGTGCTTTGCTGGAGCAAACCAAGCCTCTTAGCTCCACCTAGGATCTGGCACTGCAAACTTGGATCCTGCAGCTGTACATCCAACACCCGACACAGAGTTGCATTTAGGGTAAGAAAAGGTGACGGGTATTCATACATGAGTAGGTAAATCACAGAAGATTTGAAGGAAGATGGTCAGAAGTAGAGTTACAGTGCTGTAATCTTTAAAGATAATAAAGAAAACCTTCAAACCAGATGTTTTAAGAGATCTTACTCAACGCAGAATTAACAAGAGGGAAATAGTCCTTGTTTCAAAAGGGACAGGACATGCTGGAACACCCTAACACACTGAGATGACAAATTTGGGTTAAACGGCAGAACTTAACTACAAAATCACTTGGGCAGAAGTACAGGCTCTGAAAAGAGACAGATGAAACCACAAGATCTGCAGCAATGCAAGAACCAATGACATACCAGGGGACACAAACCAGGGCATGGTTCCACAAATGTAAGCGGCCCCTTTTCTGGATCACCCAGGTTGATGCTATACTTTTCTCTACCCATTGATAGACCAATCTTCTTCTGTAAAAGCCAGTGGGAATTTTGCCATTGATTTCCAAAGGAGAAGCAGCCCTATGATTTGGCTGTGTACAATTTCAATTAAAAAGTCTATGAATCACATCATTCTGCCCTTGGCAGCTGACAGATGAAGACAGCGGGATAGGAAAAGAGCAGCTCAAGCAAATGGAAATAATTTTTCTTTTAATTTTCTTTTTAAAGGAAGATACTCAGCATAACTTGTCCCCTTTTTTATACTATTCTGTTACCAATAACTGTCTGGTGTGATTAAAGTGAATTGCTAGCATCTTCTTTGCTTTTCACTATAAACAGGTTTGATCCTGTGAGATTTATTCACCGTGGATAAAACTCACTCCCACAGAGAAAAAGTTTTCTTGTTCAGGGGTCATTCAAGTCCTCACTTAGCTTGATTTTGACAGTTAATCTGGGCTTTGACTAATGGCACACCCTTGTGAATAGGGCACGGGAAACCTCTCAGAAGTACTTCTGTGAGCTCCAGCAACGCCAGTGGAGCTGACTGACTGTTCCAATCAGAAACAGACCTGTGCTCTTCCACTGCCTCTGTGCCATGACACCCAGCTAATTTGAAACATGTCATTGTACACACATGCCTGCATTAGACACTGTGTGGGTTGAAGTATATTATATATAAAAAAAAAAACAAAACTAAGAAACAAACATCCCAAGAACACAACTGCTGTTACACAAAGGACCATCATATGCAGTATTTTCTGAAAGAACATAGGAAGGACACAGAATAGTGCCAGTGAATAATGACTGATGATCAGATGGCGTTGCTCAGCTCCAGGCTTCCTAAATGCCCAAGTACCAGTCATCGGAAAGGTACCAATACAGGTCAGTAAACAGACGACCCTGCTGATTTCATTAACATTTAATTATGTTAAAATTTGGGGGAAAAAAAAAAAACAAACAAAAAAGCAACACCAAATGCAGACCAGAAGGCTACAGGAAAAGGGTAATGATTGTGCATAAGTGAGCACGGATAGGGTTGTGACTGACTGATACTTCTGTGGAGAGGCATTCCTGTGAGCTGAGAGATGCTGCTCCACAAGCCAAGCCACCCCGCATCCCCACCAGATCTGCCCGGCTCAGCTCCACCACGCTGAGCGGTGCCATTTCTGGCCAGCCCCAGCACTGACAACTCAGGTTCTCCAGTCACCTGGGTGTTTGACTCACACTGATTTCAGTCAGATTTAGATACATGAATCAGGAAAAATTTTGAAGAACCTGGGCCTCAACTCTCTCTGTGTAAAACAGAGACATTTCCTTTTTCCCATGCGTCATAGGGTCTGTTTTGACCCTTTAGAGTACTTTCTGTGGGCAAGTGCAATATTAAGCCCAGCAAGGCTGCAGCCCCTGCAAAGGCTCCATAAACATGAAGCAAGCATACTATTAGACAAAACAGAATACACATTTTAGTTGTGACTCAGTATTGACCTTAAAATGGAACTTGCCTGAGCCTTCAGAAGCAGTCACTTGCTAGCTTCAGATAAGTACCCCAAATGACTCCAAACGTAGCTAGGGTCACTGCCAATCGGGCTAACTCAAACGTACGGCAAAGATCTTCTCTAAAGTGTTTTCCTAGAGATAATACTACTCTCTGCTTCTTTCTCCCACTAGCATCTGTATTCCTCAGCACTGTGACCTTGTCATTACACAGTAAATTAACTAAGGTATTAAGAGAACTTCTTCTTTCTTGTAAAAACAAAAGCATCAGAGCTGCAGTAAATATTAATCGGACTGAAGCCCTCTGATCCGAAGCTGAACGAAGACAATGTGAGATAAAACACTGAGTGCGGCATTAACCAACAACCTATTTTGGAGAGAAATATTTCTCGGCTTTTTTTCTTTTATGAAGGAATCAATTCATGAAGGAGAGACCAAGACTCTTTTACTCCATAAATCCTTTTAACCACATGGTCTTCTTCATGTTTGTGCCATGTGTCCCCTGGTAGTCTTCCTATTTAATTCCCATAATCCACGCTCTCTTTGCATAACACTCATAATCCTTTGATACTGCACGGAGCAGAGTTTAGAAGCTTTGCAAGCCAAGATATTTTTAAGTGATTTACACAGTGAAGTAGAATTTCCTCTGCCCACCTGCAAAAGCTGAAGCATTTCTGTGATTATAGTTCATTTTTAAAAGTTTCCGTCCATGTAGGGTTTTTATTTAAAAAATAAGCACATTGAAGGGATTCATTTGTATGTGTTTGCTACTTAAGTCTTCAGTGGGTCTCACAGTGTGCCACTTGGAAGAACAAATTTGATTTCATTTGAAACGGTCTGCTTGCTACATAAATTTGTTTTAGCTGTAAATTGTTTTGTTACACTATAAATGAATAGAATATAGGCAAGAGAAATATTGCACATTTAGATTTTCTCCTTTAATAACATCACTATGCACACTTATTTTTATTGTAGGATTAAGAAACAATCTGTTCATTTTCATTAGCAACGTCACACTCTCAACAGATATTAAAACCACTTCTTGAGGATCGAATTAGAGCAGTCAAATGCAAAAAAAAAAAAAAGGAAAAGAGAGAGAAACCCCTCTCATACAAAACCATTTTGATAACTTCCTCAGTCTAGACATGGAGCAACAAGATAGTGGCAAACATTTTCAAATCCCATTGCCTACTACCTGAGCCATGCTGTCCCTTGTTAACAGAAAAGAACATCAGATTAATCAAAAGAGTATCTAAGGAGAAATTATTATCAATGTTATAAAATTGCAGATGGTAATTTAAACGTCTGCAAGGATTGCAGGCAAAGAAGCAATGCTCAAAATTCTAAATTAAACAAATAAAAGGCCTTGTGGAAAATTAAGAGAAGTGCCCCTACATTTAAAATGAAATGTGTGGATTAGGATGTTGAAAAAACTAGCAAGAGCAGCAACCATGGAAGAAAAATTATTGCAGGGTATATAAACACTAGTTAGAGGAATAGCATGGCCTTCTTCCATCTTGGAAGGCTGTTATGTTACTAAAAGGCAGCAGTAAAAGATCAGAGCATTGTTAATCAGCATGAAAGGAGAAGATCAGCCAAGAACAGCAAAAAATAAATATATTTTTAATGGCTATTAAAAATCGCAGGTCTTCTGGCCAAGCAGGGAGTCTGAGATGTCTGGTTACCTCACTCTAGCAGGAGACATGGTGATTGAATTCACCCTTTGGTGTTTACACAAAGGAGGCCAGTTTCAGCAGCACCTGAGGTCCATAGCAGCAGACAGCACTGGGGAGCCTGGACAGCTGCTCTGGCTGCCCTCTTGGTGTTGGCTTGGTTAGACAACATCTTCATCTGCTTGTACAGAGTAGCTGAATAACCCCGAGATGCTGTGGCACTGAACCACCATTCATAACAATAGCTCAAGTACACAAAGCCTGAATTCCTCCTACATTTAATATAGTAGGTTATATTCTTTACAGTGTATAGAATTTCCTACAAAATTCATGTGCAGCAAATACCATGCCTCCGTGTTTCCAGGTGGGACTGGGCCCTTTGAGGCACTTAAACAATAGAAAACACTGGAAATTTTAAATGCTGGGAAGACTTTCAGTAGAGTTAAGTGAATGAGGAATACGAAAAGCAGCACATCAGTTTTTCAGTAACTGCAAGTCTCACAGATCAATTACGTACCCACTAGAGGAACAGGACATGGAGTCACTGTGTTAAATAAAATATTACCTGAATCCTACGCTCTGGGGAAAGATCTCACTGCTGGAGTTTTGATACTCCCTGTGGTCATTCAGGGGCTTCCAGACACCTCTGCCACAAAGCTTCAGGCTAGACTTATACCCAAACACCATCTTGCTAAGCACTTCTGGCAGGAGGGCATACACATGAGATCAGACTGCTAACTCAAATGGATTGAGTGTTGCTCAGTTACTAAAGAGAATTGTTCTGCACGTCTCAACTTTTCCTCACGCACTTTCTAATGCAGAAGTGGATCCATCTTTCACAGCAGTTTCTGAAGTGAAACAAAGTTAAAAGGCTTATTTCACAGGAGTATTCAATAAAAGTAATGAAGTGCCTTGCACCACAGACAAGCTACTGCTGCAGTGGGACTTATTGCTGTACGTGTGACACTGTGACCAATGCGAGAGCTGATGACACCCTTCTCTAGGGAAAGAAAAGACTGAAAAATACAAAGCTTCTAAAACATGATACTTCTACTGAATCATATGCCAAAAATTGCCTCACCCATGGGTCATTTAATATGCAATTTCAAAGCAGATGTATTTTTCCTAATGCTATTTACAGATCTCTCAAATTGTAAACTAAATTCCTTTTGTTGCTCAGACTTTTTTTCCCTGCTGAAATATAACACGGATACAAGTCTGGCTGTTATTTTAGGATGTCTCTAATATTTTTATTTTTATCTTTCACTGCTTGTTAAAGTTTCTCTGGCTCCCATTTAAACATCTGTGGAAAATACAAGTGGATTTACATTTCAATAAGAAACTTTTGTTGGTTATTTTTTCTCCTGAATGAAATCTCTCCTCCTATTTTTATGCTTTCGTGGGAGGAAATCCAGTTTTCTTCTGCTGTACTTTAACTTTTTTTTTGTTCTTTCTGAAACTTTTAAGTTAATTCTTTAATTGGTTGGGAGAAAGGTAGGATTCCTTTACTCACCTTATGCTTTGGCTATTCATTTTTAGCAGGATCTCAAAATTATATAGATTATATTCACAAGTAATATATTGTGATATTTTTTATGCAGGTTGCAATAACTGAGATAGCTTTGGATTTCGAAAACTCCATTTTTTGTTGAAGCATTAAATTCAGAGGTAGTAACTGAATTGATCCATGTGAAATGCAGCGGAGTCCAAGCAAAGGCAGTTCAAGAAAGCAGAATTTAAGATGCATGGCACATTTCAGCTGGGGTTCAGGGTCTGGGTCTGAAACTGAACCAAAGCCAAGAATAATGCTCCATTTATTTCCATGGCTTTATTTCTCATTTAGATTAAAAAGGAAAAAAAAGAAAACACAGAATTGCTTTAAATCTCACAGACCGAATGTAGTCAGAACTGCAGAGTATAATCCCACAGGTTCAGGTTCAGGAAACAGAGCTTTAACTTTCAAATGAATGGGGTTTACATTTGATGGTGCACTTAAGGTGGTCTAAACTAGCACTTTACTGGATTATTTTATCTTAATTTTTACTTTAAATTTAAATTGAGAGTCAAATGTTCTCGCCCAAACCAAGCAGCATGGTGGCACAATGTTAAAATCAGGGTAAGTATTTTCAGGAACAAGGCATTTTGGCAATTTCTATCAATCAGATACCATATAGGCTACAAGGATATACTACACATAATACTGCTTTAATTCATAGCACCAGCAACAGACTACTCTTTGACATCTATCATTTCAGTTCTGTTTTGGTTAATTCTCAAATCTAGGCCTTTTCAAAGCTACAAAATTCACAGCATGAGATCAAAAACCCTCTGGAAGCAGACTTTACCACCAGTTTTCTAAGACTTCATGAAGTATGATCACATCCAGAATAGTTAAAAAAAAAAAAATTAGAGGTGCTTCAGCATCATACTGCTTTATTCAGCTTCAGTCCTGGGAATAACCTGCATTTTGCAGCCAGAAGCACAGGCGAGTCAGTTATGCCAGGCTGGTTTGTCTGTGTCACCTCAATCCAGTGCTTGATAAAAGCAAGTATCTTGTGTGTATCGTAAAAGATGACTTATCGCAAAATCTTATCACTAATCTGTCTGCTTGGGCTCCTGTCATCCTCCTCTGCAGAACAAAGGCAATGATTTCCAGATTCACCTGGAACGCTGAAAAGCATCTGCAGGACAAAACCTGTTTGAATAGAGAGAAATTTGTGCATCTTGACAATATAAGGCCGTAAAAAAAATTGCCTAGGGGACGTGGTGAGAGAAAAATAAATCTTTTGCTTATTCTTTTTCTCTCTTTTTTTTCTTCAAAAGTCTAAATGCACAGAGAAGCACAAACTACCAGACTAATCCTGCAGACTCCAAAAGATAACAAACTTCTGGAGAATCCTGTTTGAGATAGGAATACATGGGGAGCTCCCACATGCTTTTGATGACAGCCCATTTCTTCTTCCTCAAGTTTCTTTAAGCAAGTATACTATGATCTGAAAACAGGGATGAGACTTCAAGATTTTTCACTTCATGAACATTGTAGGAAAAATTAAAAATGTGGTCAATCCTCTGGGAAAATTAACCTTCACCTTCTTGCTGTTTTGCTGCTTAAAAGACTTTCACCTAATTTATTCTGATTGCCTGACTCTTATAAATTAAGGACCAGATCTACAACATCTAATAAATTAGTGCAGCACTGCTAACCAAGGCAAGTTCATTTATAGGAGTCCAGATCTGAATGCTCTGTTGCCTTAGGGTATGTCTTCTGCAGCAAGCAATTTCCCCAAGCTGTTTTAATCACTCTAGAGTGTTAAGATATTTTGCACTCCATTAATGAGATTAGCTTTATTATGTTTATCTAGAGTTTCAAAAGATGATGTAATTTTAAATGATTAAAGCGATAAAATTGAAGAGGGTTTTTTTTTATTAAAAAAAGAGGGGAAAAAAAGCAACAACCAAGCCCTAATAAGTTTGCCAGCACTGTAAACTGAAAAAGAAGCAGTCAGAACTGGCAAAACATGGATAAGGCAGGTTATGACTGGGAAATATGGAAAATTATTTGTCCAACTGCATAATGACTTAATAAAAATACATACTTTACACTGACCAGGCTACTATGCCACCATTTATCCTTGTAAAAACAATCTCCTTTTATCTCTCCAGGCTGTCGAACATCTGGTAAGCAGCTTCCACTCTGCATTCTTTGTTACCCACTAAAATTTTAGGGTTTGAGGAAAACCCATTACCCAACTTGCCCCTAAAAAGTAAATATTTTAAGAGATCCACCAAAATGTCTGAGGATAATTCACTTATTTATGGACATGCTATTAACTTTATAGTTCAAGCCAGTTCTGCCTCAAAGGTTCTGCATCTGATGGTGGGAAACCTGTTTTTCATGGCAGATGAACAGGAGGGAGGATAGCCCTTCTCAGAAGGAAAGCTTTTAACAGCTTTTGAGAACTGAGCTGTGCAGTGCAACTCAATCAAATGCAGTAAGCAGACCTGAAGACTGGGCTTCTTGAAAATATTTCCACCATGACTGTCTTTGGAGGGGTATATTCTCACAAGCACTTTCTTTCTAACTGTATTTTTCAAATATCTC
Source organism: Oreocharis arfaki (assembly GCA_013398015.1). NCBI lineage: Eukaryota > Metazoa > Chordata > Aves > Passeriformes > Paramythiidae > Oreocharis > Oreocharis arfaki. Next base: position 24,625 of record VZRR01002371.1, on the reverse strand, counting down.
TCATTAAAAAGCTCAACACCCAAACTCTAAAACATTTTCTCTCTGACCTGCCACATCAGTGTCCCTCAGGACAGTCATGCTCTCCCTCATTTCCCTCATCTTGTGGTTCTTCCTTCAGTTTCTCTCTGGTCTTACCTATGGGCGACAGAAGGGGAGCTATGGGGCAACCATGGAGGTGAGCTGGGAGGTCAGATTCAGAGGGTCTCCTTTGGAGCTTTCCCTGATCTTGTTTAAAAGTGGAGGACATAGGAGTGGAAAATTATTGTGCCAAACCTACAGATTTAGGGCAGCTAAAAACCTCGCAGTATTTTTACATTCCCTTTGCCCCAGAGTAGCAAGTTCTGAAACAGCAATATTTTTACATGGTTGAATATTTGCCCAACTTATTCCCAGCTCAGAAAGGGTAACTGGATGCCATGAGATGGCAGGAGACAGAAACACCTCTGGAGCAACTTTTCCTTCCAGGCATGCTTCTGAGTCTGTCACTGGGGCTCAGTTCTTCACCATGCTCAGCAGGATCTAAGCCCGGGGACCTGTTGGGGGCTTAAGCAGTACAACATTCACCCCTGCCTCTGTCCGGAACTTGCAGAGGAGCTGTACCAAGGCTGTATGAGGGATCTCGTGAGCTTTGATCTCTTCTCCCTCCATAGACTTTAGGTCTGGCTCTGGCTTCACACCAGAGCAAATGTCCAGTGGTAGCCCGACGAAAAGCTGTACAGGGACAATTGCTCTGACAGGAAAATGTCTGAGTTGCAAACAGTTTTGTTTTAAAGAGTCTGGGCAGGATAGGTCAAGTAACAGCATGGTCCTAAGGATGAAAGGCATTGGAGTTACATCATTTCTAGACATTGCAAAAAAACACTGGAGCATGAATCTGAAAAGGTTTGCTCCAAATTAGCATTGAAAACATGTGTACAGGTTCTCAACTGAGCTCTTAAAGCTCATACGATTTGTTATACTGGCACTTCCCGCCCCTGGCTTTGTTTAAACCTACCCAGATGTGCAGTATTACAGAGCCCCAGACATAAGGCATGCACATTTACTGCTCTACCCCAGCCCTGCAGACTGTCCAACAGGTGGGACTGCTGAAGAGCGTGTATGCTCGTGGTACCAAACGAAGACTAGGAGGGAGATGCTCTGCGTCAACAGGAAAATACAAGACAGGAGAAGGGAGTTTTACTTGTTTTAGTAACTAACTGGTGGGATTCTCTGGAGGGAGCCTATGATGCCAAAGAGAAGGTACAACTGTCTGCCGTGGCCTCCCTGCGTTTCCTTACTCCCATCTCAATGGAGATTGGAGTCATTTCCTTCTTGACTTTGAAGAGGAGAAAGGAAGAATATCCCTCTCTTGTTCTTATGAAACAAAACTCTCCCTTTCCCTCCTGCCCTGTGCTTTGGATGAAAAGAAATGATGAACACACAACCACCGCTCCCCTGGGGCTCCCGGGCGGGGTAAGGAGGCACCGCTGGCACAGGTTTCCTTGTTTAACTTACAGGATCGCATTTATGTCTTTAGCTTTTAGCCTGTTTCTTTTTAAGAGAAAAGACTGGATAAAAGTCATTCCTTAAGGCAAAAAAAGACATTTGGCTTTGAGTTTCATTCAACTTATTAGTCCAAGCTGCTTGTGGTGCAATTGTAATTGTGCCAGCTATCTGGTTAAATGTCCAGCTTGCTCCAGTTCTGTGAGTGTTTCTCCTCAGAGTAGCTTGTAGCTGTACAGAAAAGAGTACAGATCTTAGCACTTGGAGGAGACAAGGAAAACTATTACTGTTAAGTTCACAGGTTTTGATATTTAAAGGGTAGGGTGGTTTTAATCTGCATGTGCTGCTCTTAAAATGTTCTCTTTTGTGATTATTACTTCTAAATTACCTACTGGAATGCAAACATTAAAAAAAAGAAGAAAAAAAAAGAAAAAAAAAAGAAACATTCAGCAGAGAATTTCAGCAACAGCAAAACACTAACAGAGGAGTAAAAATTTACCTGTAAGAAATTATCAGAAAATGGGTTCCAGCTGAATAAATAAAGTGAAGCATTTTCTTAAGTTTAACCTGCAAAACTCTTACAGACCTAGGAAAAAGGATTCTTGGTCTGTTAGCATAGCTACTGGGAAAACAACGGGTCCTGGACGGGGGAGCTGGGACACTCTGCCTCCTTCAGGAGCCATGGTGGAGCTCTTGGCAGCACTTATCTCCCTTCCCAGATCTCCAGGAGACCTCTTTGTAGATGCTGATGGTGGTTTCCAGGCATCTCTTTATTTGCGGAGCCCCTAAAACAATGTCTCTTGTTTAGGCATTTACACTGGAGAGGCAGAGTACATGGTACTGCCTTACATCCTATTGCCCCTGGATACCTGCCATTTACTGGCCTCTTCAAGGCAGTACACAGGCAGTCCAGAGGTGGAAGAACACTGCCCTTGGACTCTTGCTTGTGGCAGCAAGGGAAGACAGAGACAGTGGCAAAGCTGAGAAAGCATCACAAGCAAAATTCCAGGATAGGCAAAGGTTGACAGAGGATCCTTAAACAACTTGCTTAGGACTGCCCTAGGAGCTCAAGAAGGTCAGCAACATGGTAGAGTCTATCAGAAATGCCAGAAGACGCTATACAGGGAGCCCTGTTTCCTTTGGTATAAGACTTACATGAGGTCAGAAGGCCAAAAAAATTGTTCAGTAATGAAAGATGCTCTCTTAACATGACAGGGACATGGCCGATTCTGCTCAGCCATTCTTCTTCAGCCTCTCCTGAAACAGGAGATTTCATGATCTGCAAATACATGGAATAGTAAAGTACCCAGAAAATACAAGTGAGGAAGGGTACATTTCTCTGGAATTCAATGAAGGTTAATTCACTGTTTTCAAAGAAAGCAGTAACAGCCCTCTTCAAAGCAGAAGTATCTCGTCAAGTGCCCACAAGAACAGAGAGAGGGCTTTGTGATTTCAGGATTAGGCCCTTTGGGAATGAATAAAATAGAAGGTTGTGTTATTCTGATAACATTCTTCTGTACATTTCAGTCTCCATTATGCTCTGGACACAAAACATTTAATTTAATTAGGGATAGAACAAGAAGGCCATGTTATGGTTTTGGTTTTGAAGAACTACATTAGTCAGGTTGTGATTTGCACAACCCAAACTGGGGATAGTTTAAATCCAGATTCCATTTTTAGCCAAACCACCCAAGTCCAGAGGGGATAGAAAGCCCAGATAAAAGGGTTTGAGTTTAGTCTCATGTCTATAATAGACAAACTGGAGTGGCTTGGGTTTAAATGTCAAAACCTCATCACTCAGGTTTTGGTTCTGCAAAAACAAAAACAACCTGGGGTTGGTTTGGATGTCATTCCATTTTATCTGAATCACTAAATATGGGGGAGGGGATGAGGCTGGTTATGCCCCATCTCCAGCTTTAGCAGCAGATTTAACAGCACTGTTGCGAATTTTCCTGTGACTTTTCAGGAGACAGAGGAAACCAGCCAAAAAAAAACCCCAAAAAACCACTACCACCACAATAACAACAACAACAAAACCAGTTTAGGACTCAGTTTTTTGAGATGCTAAGAAATTGTGCAAGGTATTAGGCTAACACAGATGCTGGCACCTTTAGAAAATGTTGAAAGTACAGAGCATTTTGTAGGGGACTGAGCCAGCAGTCAGGCCCTTTACAAGTCAAGCCTTTGACTGGCAGAGCTGTCACCATGCCCCTGAAGATTGAGAGCCAAGGATCTGCTCCACTGAGCCAAATTTCACTGCTGTAACCAATCATGTAGGCCCCATTCATAAAGTCAGTCAACTTGGATAGAAGTAATTAGAGCTATAAAACGTTAGAGATTCAGTAATTCAGAGGGCATTTGAAATTGAGACGTCATATTCTCCGAGCTGAAAGGTTAACACTGTCCAGTACAGGATGTGTATTGGGAACAATTAGAAAAAGAACATCTGATTCACAGTTATGAAACAACTCATTTAAACAATGCTATTCATAGAGTAATTCAGTAATTCTTATTATTCTTTCTTCTGCTTCCTCTGGCTCTGTATTGATTTTTCTCAAATGCAAATTCATCTTTAAAGTAAGCTGCTAACATTTTCAGAAATTAATCCTAGTTGTGTCCTCTAGAAAAAATTTCCCTCTTTTCTGATTGCTGTATTCACAGCAAATGAAAAAATAATATATTTATATAAATTTATATTTATATAAATATATACATTGTCAATTTTATTAAGAATCAGACCCAAGCAGTTAAATTTAGTCCAAATCTTTTCATTTGGAATAGAAAAAATGTCAATACAAGGTTCATTGAAGATACCTCCTTTGCTTAAATCAGTATTGGATCAGTTCTGTAACCAACAATTGCATGTCAGTAGAGTGCTATCAAGCTATCAATAAGTGAGAATATATTAATGAAAGGTAAAACATTTCTGTCATCTTCTTCCTATCATCTGATCACTAGATCCCTCTTCTCATACTGCTGCACCCAAACCCTTCTTTAGGACTCAAGTCCTGTGTATTAATTTCCCCAAAATGACTTCTTCTTCTCCAAATTCCGAGAGTGGATGATGACTACAGAGGCTATCTGGTAGTGCTGGGCCAGCAGAGACATCTACTCTCCAGTTTCCTGACCAACCTCCTCAATGCATCCATGTTTCCAAAATGCCCAAGTCCGTAAAGGACCGTAAGGTGGTCCATAAAGAACCACTCTGGAAGACAAAGGGGATTGGAGGCACATTTGTTCATTGTCATGTTAGTCATTCTTGGTCCTAGTGACTATATAATACATTAATCAACCTTACTGTAGCTTGTCTCATCCATTTCCTGAATTCTTTCAGTGTCTCTTGTTTAGGCATTCTTTTTTTCTTTCTTTTGTCTTTTCTTTCCCCTCATTTTTTCCACTTTCTCAACTAACTTCAGACTTCAGCCTTTTCCCCCCATCTCTTACCACAACTCCTCTATACCCCTTCTTTCTCCTTATACCTCTACCCTTAATATCAAATGCCCATCTTAACCCGTTCACAGGGACCCCTGACCATTATATTGTTGTACTATAATGACAGCAAATTGCTCTAAGGAGTTGCATGTTCCCTCACACAGAAATCAAGGATTACTTTGTAGCTTCTGTAATTGTTTCACACACTGCATTCATCCCTACATTCATCCCAGAAAAAATTGATACCTATGAGAAGGAAGATTCTCCTTTGTAATTCCTAAACCAGATCTGATGTTTACATATTCTGGCATAACTGACTTACACAGCATGAGTTAAAACCTGGAATTTTTCTGACTTCCTACCTCAACCTCATTCAGACTTCCAGTAGCACTCTGGACTCAGTATTGAGTAGACTCAGAAAAAAACAAAAACAGAAACAAAAAAGGTGGATAAACAGAGAGAGCTTCCTTTTGCAGGTAGCAAATTTTTTTAAAAGAAAAGAAAAGTGAAAAAAGCTTTGAGATGGAGGGTTCTTAGTTTGGCAAATTTTGTCCAAAAGGGCTGTGGGTGTGGGTTTTTTCTGCCTTTCACAAAGGAAATGAAATGCAAACAAGTCTCTTATAATTCATTTGAGACTTTTTAAACATTGAGAACTCCAGAATTTCATTACTAACATTCCCATGGCAACTGTAACTTGTCCATGCTGCACATGTACATGGCATCATAAAAAACTAACGCTCCAGACAGTAATAGAAAATTTCTGAACAATGCTTTTGTACTGTGGCAGTTATTGCAGAAATTAAAATGCTGATTTCCATCATATCAAGACATCAGCCAGAAGGCTGAAGCAATGCTGGATAATTTTCTCTTAAGCATTAAGACACTCTCTTAACTTCCTGGGAGAAATTCCCTTAACTTTGGCATCTTCCTTGAACATTCTCCACCTTCACCCACCTTCACACTGCCCTTGGCTATGTCCACCAACATAAACCATGAGGTGAGAACAGCTGAAGATTTTTTGCATGCATAGGAGGATGCAAAAGGCTGGCAGCACATCTGCTGGGGTTCATCACTGACCCTGTTTCACAGGAACACAGGAACAGGATATAACAGAGAGGTCATTAGTCACACTGGCCAACTCTTTGGTCCTGCCTGCCGATTTGAGGTGTTAGATCCTTCTCCAACCTGAAATGCAAAGCTTCCCCCCGTCTATGGGTTGAACTCCTCGTTGTTATGCGCAGATTCAATATTCAGGGCAGTTAATAACAGTGGAAACAGAGCTGTGATTTTTTTTCACATGGCCTCAAGGTTATGTTTGACCATGAGGCAGGAAGTTTTGTTCAGTGCATCCACCTTTAAAAAATACTAATAAACCTTCTGTGAGATGTACAGTGTATTATGAACAAGTTATTGTGAGACTGTCTACGAATGGAAAGACGAAAATATGGGAGCCTCCTGCTTCAGCTGTGGTTTTGGCAGTTGTGGGACTGTCCCTGGCTTGAAGCACGGTACATGACTGGCACAAAGAGCTATTCAGAGGAACAAGGGAAAGGAAACACTGTATATTTCATATATGATTTGACCTTCCATAATCAAATTTGTTAATAATAACCAGTAAATAGCTGAGTGGTAATGAAATGATACAGAACATGTTCTGTGGAAATTTCTCGACAGCACCAAAACTCTCATGCTGAGTTCTGTAAAACACCACCCCTCTAAGGAGGAAAGAATCTATTTGAAAAACTGCCTTCCCATCCTCCCGTTGGTCAGATGCAGCAGATGGATTCAGTTATGGCAAAGTCAATGGAATGAAGAAAGGAATTAAAAGTAATCAGGTAGCTGAGCACTAATACATCCAAGCAGTAGAGTCAAGGCAGCAAAGGAGGACATATTGCCAGTGACTGGGAGCTAAACAGAGAGAGAGAGAGGCAGAAGAAGGAAAGGAATTTTGGGGAAGGAAACAGCAAAGCAGAGCTAGAGGCAGACTCCCAGTTTTGGAGTTTCCCCAAGCACCTCTGTTTAATGACACTGCACAGGCTGCTCTTACTGGGGAGCAAGCTTAGCTGGCCTTGGCCATGAAATGTGGTTAGGTGGACTCCCCCAGAAAACTCTGTGTGGTGCTGGGCAGGCAGGAGACCTTGGGTCTGAAGGTACATCTACACACAGAGGAGGTAGAGATAAGTTTCAGAAAGGCAAGTCCACTGAAGCCAAATAAGGATTGTAAGCAGTGAAGATGAAAAGATAAGTAATAGGCTAGTCTGACTTTTTAATCAGATAAAATAAATTCAAGCTCCATGAACTGGCACTTGGTGATTCCTACATATATATCAACATTTATGCCAATGTGTGTGTGTGTGTATGTGTATATATGTATATATATATATATACACACATATGTAAATGGTGCATTATAACCCTCATGGTGAGGAAGGTGAGAACAAATTATCATGCTGTTTTCAGCTGGCCTTACACTTTGTGAATCTCTGAATTCATATTTGAAAGCACAGCCCTCTCTCATGCCCAGCAAGATATGCTGTGGCTCCAGCAGTGCTCCAGTAGGAGTCACACAAGGAGAAGCCAAGTAGGAGCCACACAAGGAAAGTCACAACCAACCAAGCAGTGGGGCTGTTGAAATCACTTTTTATGCTAAGATTTAAGAAAAATCTGAAACATTTCCCAGTATTTTTTCCATATGTGAACAAATAGCTGCAAGATCCAGGTCTCAGCATGGGACGAGTATCCAGGCCTGCCTGGGAAGGTTCGGCTCTGCAGCTGGTCATTTTGCTCTGCTTATGTCACTGCCACCATGCAGTTCTGTCAGCACAGTGCTGCTTCCTGACTAGTGCACTCCATGACTCTCATCTGCTGTCAGTGCATCATGGAGAGGGGATGTTGTTTATATAAGCACGTGTACATATGACACAGAGCTCCCTGGAGCTCCACGCGTTATAACCTCTGCTTTGACCTTTTCCCTTTGCTGGCTTTGATCAGACTGCAAGATTTTTGTTGAGGCCTTGCTATCTACCCGAAGTATTCAGGCAGCATGATAAGGATAAAACATTGCAATGCTAGTTAAACAACCAAACAAGCAAGAAAACAAACCCAAACCATCTCTAAAATTTAAATTTTCCTGCCACATGATTCTATTTTGGCTTCTGTTTGCAACATTTAATGATAACCACACTGGTGGCTGAACTTGAAGAGCCTTGCTGCAAATCCAAACCCCTCTCTAACTTCGCTGTGTTCTTCCAGATAACCTCATAACCCCCTTTTCTCTCCTTCATAGTTTCCCCCATAGATCACTGCATTTGCAATCATAATATTTGATACCATAAACACTGAAATTTTTTGTCTGCCTGCCATGGAAATGCTGCAGCCACTCCACCCATGTGCACATTCATCTGCTGCCTTTCCACTCCACTCAGGCCACCTCTGGAGCTGGGTGCTGGCTGTCCTCCAGGCTGGCTGGGGTGCCTGTGCCCTGTGGAGGGAAAGGGTGCCCTTAGCACAGCTGGGAGAGCACACACGTGGGCAGGAACCCAGAGATGCCACACTTCCAGGAGGGGTTCCAGTCAGGACTGGTGCCTCAGCCTGTCCTGGGATACAAACCACAGTGAGTTAGGCTCCTTCATTCCAGCCCATGGGGAGCCAGTTGTTCTTAAAGGGAGCTATGTAGATATCAGTGCCACGTGGAGTGGCTGTGGCCCCACCTGGGCTCATTTGGGGTGTCAGTAGGGACATGTATGCTCTTCACAAACAGGTCTCAGAATGACCCAAATGCAGAAGAGGGCTGCAGGAAAGCTTGTGTGTCCCCCCTCCCCCAGCACCCCTGTCCTACCAGAAAAATGCCTTGGCAAGACAGAGGAAGCTTGTAATTTTTGTTGCCTTGTGTTTTTGTTGCATTTGAGAGACCTGGGCAGAAATTAGTTATGCTCATTATAGAAGCAGTGTGAAAATAAAAATGAAAATTCCTGCCCCATACATGCTTCTGTCACTTCTCCATGAGGTGCGTAAGTTTTCTGATGTGCTGTCTTCCTTTGTGTTGCTGGGAGTTTTGCATAATAACATGCTCAAAAGTGTCCAAAGGTCCACTTAAATATAAATAGCAAATTAGATCTACCCAGACACAACTGTCTTTATGCTTTCAAATAAATTTGCAATTAGAAACTGAATTTGAAGACATACAGTTATCTTTAGATTCTACATTGCACATCTGAAAAAAAGCAGTGACTGCCTAGCTTTCTACAAATGGTCTTGAGTTTATTTCTGAAGTTATCATAACACAGAAAATGAAGAATGAAGGAGAAAAAGTGCAAGAAAAGATCTGACTGACACGCCAGTATGTGCTCTGCAGTGGTCACTCCACCAGCCAAGAGGACTAGCTTTCAATTAAGGAGTCCGACCTGTAAAGGGTTACATCGCCGAGAGGGATATTTCCTCCGGGCTAAGATCTTGGCAGAAGAGGTCTTACAGCTCACACTTAAAAACAATAGCTCTGAGAAGGGCAGGTACCAGAGGCTGTGGGTTTTTAAAATGTCTGTTATATTCCTAACACTTGCACAATGACCGTATCCTGAAAGGGGTGGATTTTCTGTCTTTCTAAGATCTGATTGATTTAGATTAGAGTAGTTATTTGGTTTTCAAGAAAGAGTTATTGTTCCCATGTGCAGCAAATTTTATATGGCCAACAAAGCTGTGTGATGTTTCTAGCATATGGTGTGAGTGCCTTTAATGGTTGGACTTGGTGATCTTAAAGGCCCTTTCCAACCTAACGATTCTATGATTCTATGATTTACTTGACAGCTCACTTTATATTTAATCCAGAAGCTTGGGTTAGAAGTGGGAAAACACAAGCAGTGATTAGAAACTCTTTAGCTCTCACCTGGCTCTTCTCAGTGACTCCCTGTGTGGCTCTGGATGCTGAGCTAGAGCAATTTTTTAAAACAGCCTCTGAGCAGGACTGCTGAGCTTTTGGCTAGTGTGAGACACTGTAGGCCTTCTCTTTATATTGCTGTAAAAAATCATTTTTTTTTTTTCTCTTGAAGTATTCACCTAACAACTTAACTAAAAGTTACTGGCCCTAAATGTCTGTATCAGTTTCCCCATTTCAGAATTCAGTATGCTAATGTGAATCTGCTTCATCAACAAGCACTGAGAATCAACTACGTAAAATCTAAACAAAGCTTTGATGTTCACTTTGAATCAGTTCAAACTCGGTCTCCATTATTTCAATACAGAATTAAAGTCAGGTTGAATCAGGATGTACATGTGCTATATACAGCCTTCCTTTGCTGGCAATCCAGAATGGTCTGATTTCAGCCCAGTTCTAATGGCAATTGATTGAAGTGTTTACTGCAAGTCCAACAAGTCCCAGCTGTGAGACTCCTTATACAAATGTGCAGGTTGGCTGTTGCCACTTACACCAAGCAGCCTTCATACAGGATTTCTAGACAGCTGGCAGACTGGGAGCTCAATATCCAGTCAAAGTGGCAAGGCAGTAGGGAATTGCTAAAATCTGTGATCTACTACCAAATCTTATAGAGCCAGCAGGGGTTTAATAACCCCTGATTGTATCTGCAAAAGAAAATTGTTCCAGCATAAGCTGTCTCTGAATAAAGCCACATTCTGGCACTTGCTTCAGATGACTTCACTCACACGAATCACAGGCATTCACTTTTTTTCAACCATCGTTGCTCTGCTGTGTCTGCATAAAATGGTGGGGTTATGAAAGGGCTCCCCAGCTTCCTTACAGCAAAGTGAGAAGTGTCCAGAATGAGAGCGATTCAGAAAACAAGTGTCATGAAAACAACTTTCAATTCACAGGTGGCCAACCACATGGAAACATTCGCTGCTCTCAGGTCTCCCAGGCCCTCCCCAAGGACTTCTTCTCTGTGTTCTCACCTGTCAGTGCTAAGACGAAGAATGTTTTGGTTTGTTTCCAGCATTGTCATCCAAGCAGGCGGTGTATGGGGAAGTTTCTGGGGCTGAGGTCTCCTTACAAATCACTGTGCTGGGTGCTGCTCCTTGACTGGGATTATTGGTGGGCCTCTGAAGAATGAAATTCATCCCCCTCATCTGCATCATCACACAAACGATACACTTTCCATAGAGAAGATATGAAAGTAAATTAAAGCAGTAGACCTGTGTATAAGGACAGTCAATCATATAACATAGCATAAGGGCCAATGCCACACTGACCACCTGATGACAAGCAGCTCCTTTGGCAAGTACTGTCTTTTTACTGGCTGTCAACTGTTGTATTCCTAAAATTGCTAGGATCTCAACTCCAGGGTTAAGGAGACATGGGTTCTTCACAAGCAGTTGCCAGTTCCTGAGCACAATTTTCGAATTACATTTGTTACTAAGCCCTGGTGATTTTGAGTGGTGCTTAGAGACCCAACATATGGTCCAGTCACTCAGACTTGGCCAGCAAGGAGTTACCAGAGGTTGTGCATAAGCTGAATGGCAGTAAATGTCTGGGTGCACACAAGCACAATGTAATTTGACCTAATTTAAACAGCTCATGCTATGAGGTAAACTCAGAGCTGCCACAGACTGAAAGCAGGCACCCAGGGAGGTATGGCAGCTTAGCAGGCACGTGGTAACCTGCTATGTTGCAGGGGTTGTGTGCTTGATTGGGCTCCTAGGTTCCCAAATACCTTTCCAAAATGGAACATAAGCATGTCAAAAATTTACGCAAATTCACATGTATGTTGGCAGCCTAAACTCAGCTTTGTGAGTGCCGCACAACTTCAGAGACACTTTTAGAGATGGCTGCTACCAGTAATCATAACGCTTGCAGAAAAAGGAAAAAAAAGGCTTTCAAAAATAAAAAGCAACTCCATAGAGTTTCTCCTTCCCCTCAATTGAAGGAACTATGGGACCTTGCAACTTACAGTCTCTCAAATAGCCACAGCGAGGAGACGGTAGTGGAAAAACTGAATTACCGTGTACTTAACTTTATTTTCAGAGAGGTTTCTAATGAACTTATCATGTAATTTTCATAACAAAGTGTGTAATTATTCCTCTTTTTTATTGAATAGTAGCCTCAGGTCTATTGCTAAACCACATGCTACAATAAAGCTGTTGTTTTGTTTGAATTTAATTCATTGACTTAACAAAAGGACACCCTGGCAGAGCTTGTTTGAAGTGGAAAATTGGCTACATCCCATGAAGCTCAAAGAAAATACAATTTATTATAAGTCTTTTCAATGTCTTCATAAGCATTGTCCATATTCTGGAAAATTGTGTCAGTAAATCAGCACTAACTGTTGTTTGAGGGTCAGGCTAAAGGTTCTGTTTTTCTTATAGTTGGCTTCTGTAGGTGAAGAGATATTTGGCTTCATGGCTAGACATTCTTGGAATTAATTTTCCACCAATTCTTGTGCTACTGAATGTAAAATATTTATGCCTTTGAATCTGTCACATCATTCTGAGGAGCTAAATCTAATTGCCACCTCTTTGATATATTTCTTTTAGCATTTCTGTGGCTTTTTAATTTTTGTCTGTATTCTTTCCTTTTCTGCCCTTGGCACTTCTTTTTCCTTTTTTTTTCCCTGTCTCTAGCTCCAAGACCCTTCTGAATCTAAGCACCCTGTTAGGAGCTAAAAGCAAAAAATTGCAAGTGAAGCTTCACCCCTGTGTGCTGACTTCCTTAGTACTGTTGAAAAGGGTCTCACCTGCCCCACAGGACTGAGAGGGGGAGTGTGGGTGGCCAGGTGGAGATGCAACCACAGGAATTTGCTTCACAGGTGTAACAGACTGCATGGAAAGAGATGCATGCACTGGAGACAGACATGGATGGACAGGGGCTGATGAGAAGGGTACAAATGAGAGAGCAGCCCTGCAAAGCCGGCTGGCTGAGGGTTTCCAGGCTCTAGCTATGGGCACTGCAAGTGCTGTAGGAAGCACAAGAGACCATGATGAGAGTCTAGCAGACTAAGTGACCTGGAGTCTGGATGCCTGAAAACAAGCTAAAGGTAATTCCAAGGATGCAACTCTTCCGTGATCTCAGCCGAGGAGCTGCTGGAGGGAAATGCTGTGTGTAGGACATTAGCACAGTTTCTCTTCCATCACATGGGTTCAGTCATCAAATACCACTTGGCACCAGTTCCCGGAGACTGGCTGCACCAGTGTGCATGAAGCCCTGGCTCTGCAGCCCATTTCTTTGCTTCCTGTGATGTGTCAAGGTGTCATCACTCCCAGCACAGCATGAATGGCAGTGTCCTTTCTGCTACAGCCAGCAAGGCTCATCTCACCTACCACTCATGGGCTCCGTCTTAGGCCTTGTGCTCTTCAACATATTCATTAACAACCTGGATGCAGGACTGGAAGGGATACTAGGTAAGTTTGCCAACAATACTAAACTGGAACGAGCTGTTGAGTCCCTTGAACGAAGAGGCGACCTGCAGGAATTGGAGATGAATCGGAGTTTAACAAAGACAAGTGCCAGATCCTGCACCTGGCATGGGGCAGCCCTGAATATACACACAGACTGGGGAATGGGATGTTAGAGAGCAGCCCCACAGAAAGGGAGCTGGGGGTCCTGGCCAATAGAAGGTTGACCGTGAGTCAGCAGTGCCCTGGCAGCCAGGAGGGCCAAGCTTGCCCTTGGGGGGCATCAGGCACAGCATCGCCAGCCGGGCAAGAGAGGAGATTGTCCCACTCTGCTCTGCTCTGGGGCAGCCTCACCTCAAGTGCTGGGGATGATGCCTTATCAGGCCACCTGAAAAACAGAGACTAGACAAGAGTAAGGGAATAAAGGTGGGTATTTATTTGAAGGGCCTTCAAAGG
>VZRR01002371.1:0-10792 GCA_013398015.1 Oreocharis arfaki | reverse complement strand
AAGTTAAAACTTAAGGCATCAGGGACAGTTTTGGGCAACACAGCATAAAACAAGAGATTAAATGATTAGAGAGCATCCAAAGGAGGGCAATGAGGATGGTGAAGGGCCTGGAGGGGAAGCCACATGAGGAGTGGCTGAAGTCACTTGGTCTGTTCAGCCTTGGGAAGAGGAGACTGAGAGGAGACCTCATTGCAGTTACAACTTCCTCATGAGGGGAAGAGGAGAGGCAGGCACTGATCTCTTTCCTGCGGTGCCCAGCGACAGGACCCAAGGGAACAGACTGGAGTTGTGTCAAGGGAGGTTTAGGTTGGATGTCAGGAAAAGGTTCTCCACCCAGAGGGTGGCTGGGCAATGGAAGAGGCTCCCCAGGGCAGTGGTCATAGCATCAAGCCGTACAGAGTTCAGGAAGTGTTTGGACAATGCTCTCTGGCACATGGTGTGACTCTTGGGGTTGGCCTGTGCTGGGCTGGGAGTTGGACTTCAAGGATCCTTGTGGGTCCCTTCCAACTCAGGATATTCTGAAATTCCATGAAAATAACAAGGACCACACAGCAGACTGGGAGCAGACTATTTCAGAACAGAACTGAATTTTGGACAGGGGTGTTTGGATATGTTAAATGGAAAAGAAAATCTGGGTTCAATCTTCTAAGGAAGGAAATGAAATCTTTGCACAAGAGAAAAAAACCTAAAATGAGAGAAAGAAGATCAAGAATATAAGAAATGAGTGAGGGCACTTTGGGACGACTGTCTATAAATCTCTCTCATCTCCTGCTCTGCTACAATCAGACCTCAGTTTAGATAGTGCCTTCCTTCACAGTGCTGCCTCTTCCCACGGGCAGCTCATGTTATCATGGTGTTGCCCCTGCCCACATCTTTCAGGAGTGAGCCCAGACTTTACCAGCAGCTGAGGTGAGGGGGTAGGAGGGAAGAACTGCATGAAAGATGTGAAGAAACTGTTCTGCTCTTTTTGGATGGGAGAGCTTTGTACCCTACTGAGATCTAGAAAAACAAGTGGAAATTGTAGACGTAAGTTTTGAATAAATAAAATAAATATTAAAAAACCTCACCAGCTCTGCAGTTCTAAGGGGAAAATAATATTTGATTAAAAGACAAAACATGTATGGGGCAACTTTTTCATTTCCTGTTCATGATGAAGGTATTACTGACATTATTTAAGCTGTGTTGAAGACATATAACGAGAGTCTAAGCAGATATAAATGTTCTTTTGGAATGTTATTTATAGTTCCTTGGTACCCAATGCCAAACGTTAATAAGGTTTATGAGAAACCAGTGGAGACTGTAAATTGTTAGACTCCTAATTTAAATCATGTTGCTGACTCCATTTGTTTCCTACACATTGATCTGGCATTCAGATAAATCTGATAAAATTCTCCAAGTTGGAGAGAGATTTGTTTTCTGTCAGTGGGAATCTAACCATTAGAAAGACAAGTTGTGAGGTTATTGGGAACAAAGCCACAGGAAGTAATATACCACACTTGAATATTTCTTTATTATTTATTTAAATGTTACAGTATTTGATAAATTGCTTATGCAGCCATTTAACTGACTCTTCTGGAAAGTGTTTATTTGCAGTCACCTCAATGTCAGCAGTGAAATGAGCTGGGACTGAAATTTCATTAAGAAAGTCATATTTCATTATTATGGCCCCAGCAATCATCACTCTGTGTACATGAAGTCCAAAACCTATAGAACGTTATAATAATAATAATAATCCAGCTATGGCAAAAAATGGGCGTGAGCCAGACAGGATATTCACTGTTAATGCACTGGCCATACCAGCAGCTCAGGCTCTTGTGGGACAAATAGCTCAAAGAGTTCTATGGGTCTTAAGCTTTGGATTTCCTTTGATTTGCACATTTCAATTTGCAGCCTTAATTTCCTTTACACAAAGAAAAGTTCAAGTACCTGCTCTGTGTCAAAATGAGCCCTGCTGCTGTAAAACCTGAAGGAGAAGGCCAAAAATGGAGGGATAAGTTACAAGGACCCTCCCTGGGACATCTCCTCTGAACACTTCTCTCAGGACAGAAGGTGGTTTCCATCCTGTGAGGAGTGAGATGACAGAAAGAGGTCAGTCTCCTGTCCCCTGCACAGCCACAGGGTGTGGACCAGGGGCCGGTGCTCCCCTCCTTTTGAAATGCCCACCATCTTATTTCCATTTCTAGAGTAGCCCAGTGCAGCCTTTTTCCTTACTCCTCTGTAATGTGTGTCTACAAACCAGCTTGCCCCAGTTCAGTTAAGCTGGATTAAACATTTCTTCTCACAGACCATCAGGGTTTGGTATTCCAATGGACGACAAGATTCAGAGCCCATGAAGCCAACAGAGAGAGGAAAAGACGGACACAAAGGCAGGCAGGGCTGCCCAAAGCAGGTGAGAGTCTATGGAACAAAGCTCAAAGCAGTGTGGAGGGATGTTTTGCCCAGGTGTGGTCCTACACCTGAATTTTTCTTCCTGTTCCATACTCTGTCATCTGTGCAGTGTGGTGCACCCCAAATGTCACAAACACTGACTCAGAAGCAAGCTGCAATATTTGCATCTGACTGTGCTATGAAGATTACTGTGGTTTAGGAGTATTATTTTGATGAATCAGTATTTGGAAATAACAGCCTGTTAAGAACCAGGACATGGAACACTTTTGTGGCTCCTTATGCCTTAGAGAAATTAATGATACGTGGGATTTTATTCCTCTCTCCTGTCAGTCATAAAAGTCCTCAAGGGATATGGGCATACCAAAATGAACACAATTCAGATATAGTAAATAAAATTAATCATGGAAGGTACAGTTATACTGGGGGTTTTGTCTGTACCTTTGAATATACCAGGTTGAATCAAATAAAAATCACAATATCACAGGGAAACAGGATTAAACAGGACCGTGAAAGACACACAGCTCTTGCACAGCTTATCCACACCTTGCCTCCCAACAGTGTGATTCAAACTCTGCAAAAGTTGATGTGTGTCATAGGCTTCAGTGGTTTTAACTCAGCTCCTCAGTGTTTTACAGTCCCTTTGGAGCGAGAGAAATTTAACTTGCCCCCTCCCATACACCAAATAAAGTTTCCAAAATGGCACCTTTGCCTTGCTGACTACACTCTTTTCTTTTTTAATTGTACATGTGAATCCCTGAGAAACCTCACTCCAAGTTCAGGATAAACTCATGTTTCCTCTGCTTGCCAGAAGAAAATGAAAAGTAAAGCCCCATCAATTTTATTGCTCATAATTGTGGATAAAATGCAATATATTTGGCTCATATAAATTTGCTAGCAAATTATATTCAATAAAACCCTGGTGAGCAATTTAAAAGCATAAATCCCCCCATGCTGAAAAAAAGCTCATAAATTATACAAGAAAAAGGAGTGATTTCATCAAAGAGCCAAGATCTGCCCATGGAATGTTTCAATAGTACTGGATTTATAGTTTTCTGGGAGACGATTTATGATCCCTAATTTTCTGCAA
Organism: Oreocharis arfaki; assembly: GCA_013398015.1. Taxonomy (NCBI): domain Eukaryota; kingdom Metazoa; phylum Chordata; class Aves; order Passeriformes; family Paramythiidae; genus Oreocharis; species Oreocharis arfaki. The sequence goes on along the minus strand of VZRR01002371.1, from coordinate 7,317 downwards.
TAAAAAGCTCAGTGGGGATTCTCTGAATGAAATATCTTTTAACAAAGAAATAAATTTTTTTTAAAAATCTGAGAGTGAATGCAGACAATGCCATTCTTGGACATCTGCCCCTTTCGTGTTCCTGCTCCAAAATTAATCATGGAAGACCCTAATAAGGACTGCATAGTGAGAAGGGATGGAAGACCATTATATTTTAAAATAAATGCATTGGACAGTTGGAGACGGCATTTTTAGTAATGAATTCCGTTGTCTTTAATTAAGAATAAACTGATCATGCTGGTTTAAAGGGAAGGTTAAACATTTCCAAAATACACAGGGATAATTGTTTTATACAGATAACCTGGAGAGAGAGGCTGTGTGTGAATCGTGTGCACAGGCGTGACATGCAGTCACAGCTAGATGCACAGAGAGATTCACTAACTTCCCCTAGTTTTAGGACTCTGATTCACAGCCCTTGTCAAACCTAGTGGCAGTGGCTGGAGAGGTTACTGTTCCCACGAGCCAGCAGTCACCAGGCAGCAGGGACCAGGGATCAGAGCACTGATCTGTTGCAGGTCACAGACCAGGGCACTAAGGTGAAATGAAAACAAGATTTAACTTAATATGCCAGGGTGTGAATTATGGCAGCTGAGGAGGGAACCTAACATGTCTTTGACTGCAAAGGGGATGGCACAGCAAAAAAAAAAAAAAAAAATCTTCAATTGCCTTTTAAAAATTCCCACATAAATCACCAAGGCTGTGACCAAGAATTCCTGATTTGGGAATCTGCTACTGGGTGGTAAGAGAGAGAAGAAATTTGAAGAATGGATACTTGCCATAGTAGACTATGCCTGTTTCTCAAGATGTTATTATTCCCATTTTATTTAGAAGAAGGTGAGGCATATAAAAATGTAAAGACCTGTGTGAATGATCAGACAAGCAGACTGACAATACTGGGATCTGAGCGCATTATCCTACATGCCAGGTGGAGGACTGTCCTCTCCCTCCACCGTACATTATCCACACACAGACCATGCGTGTCTTACAAAGGGATAGGGATAGCCACCAGGATAAGTGGGAGCAGTGAAAGTACCTACTCCTGAGTACCAACATCACTCAAAATCTTTTGCTGTCCCTCCAGAGTTCCAGATAAACAGGAATAGAAGAACAGTGAAGGTGATGTTCAAGTAGATTTCCTTTGGATTTTCTCTGTTTATTTCTCCCATGCGAGGGGGCTAGTTTTGGAGCTCCAAGCTTTCAACTTCCATGGCAAAAATACAGACATGGGCAGTCAGGGGTTGATTCAATGCTCACACAAATCTGCAGATGAAAGGACTCTTGCCTTTGATAAGTGTTAGATTGAGCCCTTGCCTAAATCCATGCAATACAAATGAAAAGAAAATGTTCAAAAACATTTTGTTTTGGTAGCAAACAATGGACACAAAGGCCAGAGAGGATATTTGACTGATCAGTCTTTTTCTCATTGAGTTTTGTTACGAAATAGAACAAGAATTGTTGAAAATAATCTTGGTTCAACTACTCTTTCTTACATAGCCCGGCAGATTCAATTGACTGCAACGAGGAGGAAGATTTTTCAATAAATTATTTTAAACTCACATTGCAGCTCTGGAGATCTACCAGCTAACAGTGTTGAGGCAGAACAGCTGGCTGAAGGGAAGGAAGTGTGTCTTTGGAAAAGTAATTCATAAGCAATAAGCACGCGAGATTTGCTGTCTATCATCTACCCCTGCTCCAAAACACTTTACAAGCACCGGGCGTTTTGCTCATGTCTACCTGGCAGGACCCAGGAGTACTTCCTAGCTCCTGTGCCTAGGTATTCACGCCAGCCATATCCACTTCTATGTTGAGAGCAGATCCAGCTACAGACTGGTTCCCTGCATCCCATGTAGTGGGATCCCTGACTTACGGCCCAGGAGGTGACTGCAAAGTGCCCCTGCTGCTCCTTTGACTAGAACAGAGAGTGTATCCCTGGAGCTGATTTACCCTGTACTCTCACAGCATTTGTGGCTGAAGCAGACCAGGAGAAGGCATTCATCAACATCTCATTCCATGTTCCCTTAGGAAAAAAATACAGGCTGCAGCTTGATCATTCATTACTCTTAGAGAGCTGGGGTTTCGTTTGGTTCTTTTTTTTCTTTCAGAGGATCTAGACTGTATTTCTAATTGATCAAGAATGCAAAATAAGACTTTTTTTTTTCTTTTAGGTAAAAGTGTTCTGATTATCCACAGATTTTCCAATAAATACATTTATATTATTTTCATCCACTATTGATACCAGAATGTACACGTGTAGCCATATATTAACGTCTACTTGGCATCCCCATGTGCCAAAAAATTAGCATTTTCTTATGCAGACAGTGGTATCTGGCTTCCCTACCAAATAGCAATAACAATTATTTGACATAAGTAGAAACATCCCTATGAAACAATTTCCCACAAAATAAAGGCATTCGAAACTAGAGCTTTGTGATCCATTCAGTCAGATGACTAAATTTCAGAGAGAAATTTAATATTTTTTTATATGTCTTGGAGATAGTTCTAGCATTTCAGTAAATGAGATGACACGGATGCTCCAGCAACCGAGTGTGTCCCCTGAAGTACATCAACCACTTGCCCTCGGCAGGAGCTGTTTCTCCTTAGGAGCTGATATTCCTGAAAGGGCCTTTTAAACACACCTTCTGTGGATTTGTCCAGGACCTTGACACAACTTGGGGAAAAAAAACCCCAACATCTCTATCTTGATCCATAGAATAGATCCAAAGCAACCCTCTAGAGTTTTACTTGTCCCCGCATGGAAACTCAGGTCAATCGATTTGACAATTATTTGTGCCATTGTGCAGCCTTACTGCATCAGGCTCCCAATGATCCATAACAATAAAAACAGGATTTTTGAACAATCCACCGACTATTAGTGCCTAAAATAGCAGAGTTGGACCCCCAGAATTGGTCACATTCAGAGAAACGAAGGAGATTTTCATGAAAGCCTTCCTTTTTTCTTGTTCAGGACTATCAAACTGACCTACAAGACATCTTGCAGCTACTAGTAAGAGAAGCAGGCAAATGAGAAGCTGATTTTGCAAACTGAGATGCGTAAGAGGACATCCAAAAGGAGACAAAGCAACTAAAAGACAACTGTACAGCAGGCATAAAAAGCAATTTGAGTTGGAGGACATTCCACACATATAGACTAGAAACAGACAGGTGTCCTGCCTGGGGAGGGGTCCAGCTTGAACAAACAGCCTCACAGACAGCATATGAAAAACACAGGGTAATATTTTTGCATAGTGTGTTGTAGTAAAGTGAGAGTCATAAACATCCCAGAAACAAAGCTGGAAGGTATCCCAAGAAGCCATTTATTCTGTGGGCTGGTATGAGGCAGGCTAAGTACAGCTGAGAGTATATGTTGAATCTGTTCTTAAAAATCCCTAATAAAGGTCAAGCCACAGATATATTAAGGGATAGTAGGGTAAGGAAATTAATTCAAAACACACCACCAGCCTTACAAATGGCTGGGTTCCCCAAGCTCACCTACATATTATCCGCAAAGATGCTTTATTGGAGCAATAAACTATATCTCTATTATCAGTTACAAAGAGAAGTACTGGTTGTTGGGATCAGATGCCCAGTGCTAAGGCTGGTGCCTTTATCTTGTCCAGGATAGTCAGAAGAGGATAAGGAAGAAGTGGGAAGTGGCCTCTTCAAAAAAGAAATCCACTGCTATTTACAAAAGAACAAGGGAAGTATCTCAGTACACCAAGGGGTAGCTGGATTCTGATGGCTTTTCAGTGCATCCAGGAATTTCCTAAAATCACAGGCCATGGCACTGATCAGGCACGAATCAGGAATGACGATCCTGAAGTCAGCCTCAACAAAGTCACATCATTCAGATTCAATGCAAAAGTTATTTTTGTTTGTTACTGCTTCTGGAAGCCCAAGGCATAGAAGGCTCTTCCCAAATTTTGTGAAGGAATGATCCAAGACCCAAGTGCGATACAATCAATATTCAGCAGCACCCAATCACTTAGGCTTATGAGAGAAAATTATTAAAAGGAAAGGGAAGGAAAGTTTAACAGTAAAAACAGGTGCTTGCCAAATAAGCCATAAATGAGCCAGGGACCTCTGGCCTAACTTACTCCTTTGTCCACATAATTTCAGACATAGAAAGGCTGAAGATGGCTGAAAAGAAAAGCAGAGGAAGAGAGGACTGTGCGTTTTACTAAGCATCGGTTCTAGGATACCCCTGGCATGAATCAATAGAACACAAGAGAAAAAATGCCTGGAAGCAGTGCACCAACCTTCCTATGCGTCAGCTGAAGCAGTCAGATAGCCCACGGTGATTCTGGGCTACAGTGAGATAAATCAGTGCTGATGCTCATGCCAAACCACAGATACCACACTCAATTTGTTAGGGAATAACCCCAGGTCTTTCCAGCAAAATATTCACTCCTTCCATATCCTGTCAGCGAACAATATGGAAAAATTTCCCTCTAATGGGTGAGTGCTGTGTCCTAAAACAAGCCTGAGAAACCATAGCTTGTACTTCGTGCATGAAAGTACTGGACAATTAGAAACTCAGCTGAACCATGCAGATTGTCTGCTGATGAGGGTAGACGCTTATTAAAAAAGCGTGGAGGAATTTATTCTTTGAAGTTTACAGCTGTTGCCGTTTCAACCACAAGGCCAAGTTTACATCCATGACAGACAAAAAACACAGCACAGAAAAAATAAATCCAGCTTGACAATTGCATGATGATTTTACACCTTTCTGCAGGAGGCTTTTTCCCTTCTATTTCAGTGGATTTATTCAGGCAAAAGCTTATTTTTTAGGTACCCCTGGAAGACGAAGTCTCTTGTTCCCCAAGATGGAGTAGCTGGGACAGAAGGAGTGTCTTGGAGCAGTTCCTGTCCCCTCTGGGTGGCAGACCAGGTTGTTTTCAGCCTGAGTGGGATTGCTATTCTCGCCATAATGCCTTCCTGTCTCCACATTCCCCATAAAACCACCCCCACAAAAAACAGACCTCCCTCCCAGAAAGGAGCAGGGATGGGACTCAACTAGAGATGGAAGAGCACGGCAGTCTCCATGTGCATTTTCTTCTTCAGTTACCTGTTAAGATCCAGCAAAAAGTCTGGAGATGTGTTTTTCTTCTTACCTGGATAAAACGATTATGCTCTTTAGACACTGCAATGACACTCTGATATCATCTGTCTAATACAGTCCATTGGAAAAATGAAGACAATCTTCCACTACCTTTGTGTTATATCCTTGATTAAACTGAGCTGCTGCCTGTTTGTACCTCTCCTCAGAGCTGAGTGATCTCTTCACCATTGTTCCAAAGTCAGTGAATCAGTTTGGTTTCAAGACCAAACCTTAGCATTGCCACATGGCCCTAGCTCAAATCTTCCTAATAAAACCTTTTAGGAAACATGCCTGAAGCTGTAGCTTGCTTAGTCTGACTGGAAGAGCGCAGGTGTTGGGGCAGGCATCACTCTATGTTCATTGTGCTGCATGTCATGTCAATGTCCTGTGGTCACGCATGTATGTGATGGACAAGGAGCAGCCTGTTGCATGTTAAGTGCATGGTGTGATAAACATAGAGCTATCCTGCAATAATTTTAACAGTGTGCATTGGCCTAATAACTGTTTATTGCACAAATATTTGGGTTATGCTTAATAGCAGAATGTAAGGAAAATAATCAGAGAGGAAGAAAAATGGTTTGAACTCAGCCAGCCCTGCAGTTAACACAGGACAATGGGAAAGTCATGGGCTCCCGGGAGTCTGGTTCAGCTTCCTGCAGGGCCTACTGAACTGGTTGGGAAAGACAGAGCCAAAAGTCTGACAAGCAAGAAGCACAAATGAACTCTGGCTGCATCAGCAGGACTCTCTTTTCAGAGCCAAGGAGATCTTGGGGAGCTGTTCAGGGCCACCAGACCGAGACTCAGGCACTCGCTGTAGTGTCTCCAGAAGTAGAGACCTGCCTCAGTTGCCAGAACGGCAAAGCTGTGGATAATTTGGAGGATGGGGAAGAATTGCTCATTTTGTAAATGCTTTTTGGAAAAGGAAACAATACTACAGTTTTGAGAAAGTGGTTTTGACATTTTGTGGGCATCTTTTGTCACACTATCCTTGAGGGAAAGTCCACAGGCATCCAAACATGACTTTTGCTGAAACCTTTCCTCCCCGTAGCGCAGCCCCTGGCAGCTCAAGGGAAGTTGAGACGCAGACTCCTGAAATGTGCCCCAGCTGGCCAAGGCTCAATGGCCAAGGTGAGGCCAAGACCCAGTTTCTAGTAACAAACTCTGCTGGACCTATAGATGTGACACAGTCCAGACACTGGCAGTTGTGTCCATCCTATGTCTCATGACATCCATGACGCTCAACCAGAGCATCAGACAGTTCCTGATGTCTGAGCCAATCTGTCTTCTTCTCTTGTGGGCTTTGTGGCCCATCAGACAGCAGAGGGGCAGAAGTGCTGCCAGTCCTGCTGTCCGAGGGCTTGAACAGACACAATGGGGCAAGCTCGTACCACCCAGAGAAAGCACTGCCTGTTGGTGCTGAAAATGGCAATGCTCTTTTCCAGGGCCTAGGATCCTCTGCTCTACTGCAAATATGTAAACTAGGCTTGTTTAATTCACCTGAAATCATGCTTAACCTACCAGCATGTTAGTGATTTTGCATTACATTGCAATAGAGTATGTGCCAGGTCTGCTCAGCTCCTGTCTTCCAATTCCAGGGCAGTAACAAGAAGTACTAATGCATGCCCTGTTCATGATCATCTGAGCACTATCTGCATGGCACTGCTTGTCCATGCTGCATTTCAAGACTAGCAGTTCTTCTTTTCCAAAACCAGACTGCTTATTTAGATGAAATTTCATCAAGGCTCCTGTGGGCATTACAGCTGCCCACCAGTAAGAAAGGACACAGCCCTTGCTAGACAACAGCAAGGACTCACTGGCTTATGTATACGAGGAAAAGTGACCGCTAGGTCATATTTAATTAACCCTTACCACACAGACCGTAATTCCGTCTAACCAGAAGAAAACATCGCACGATAGGGAAAACAGGCAGACCACGAACTAAGTATACACCACAAAATCCAGTATGGCATGTTAAGCAAGCAGATGTCACAGGAAGGAAAGTGCAATCTACTATGGGTGCTGAAAACCCTCAACTGACATCTGCTTTTCTTTATTTCTGTCTAAAGTTCTCCTCTAATACCTGACATCATGATCTCATTTTTATTCTTTCTGATACAAAATGGTGATATTTGCAATTTGCTATTTGCAATATTGCGAAGTTTATATTTGCAATTCTCTAA
>VZRR01002368.1:35376-81553 GCA_013398015.1 Oreocharis arfaki | reverse complement strand
GAATATACTGCAACCCGGGACACCCTCTTAGGCGTGCGACACAGAGGCAAAGGAGCTGCCACTGGAGCAGCTGCCCGAGCAGGTAAAGGTCTGGCACTTGGGTTCACTGCCTGGTCCCAGCCCCATTCGGGACCGGGCCAGGTTGGGGGCTGGGAGTGCTGAGCCTGGGGAGACTCAGGGTGCTGCTGTGAGGGGGGGGCAGCACTGGCCTGGAGCTGCAGGTTTCTCTCTCGATGCCAAAATTGGGCTGATATCTATCCTGTTGTCACTCAGTGCAGCAGACTCTGCCAAGATGTCCAAGAGGAAGCCAGCTCTGGATGAGGAATTCAAGATGGAGACGATTGCAGATGAAGAATCTGGGGAGGAGACAACTCCTGGTGATGAACCCGAGAAAGAGACAATTTCAGATGGGGAATCTGGGGAGAGGACAAATCCTGGTGATGGACCCAAGGTTGAGGCTAGTTCAGGTAAAGTCCAGGGGATGTTTAGGTTAGACATTAGGAAAAAATTCTTCAGTAAAAGAGTGATTGGGCACTGGAATCATCTGCCCTGGGAGGGGGTGGACTCACCATCCCTGGATGTGTTTAAAAAAAGACTGGACATGGCACTCAGTGCAGTGGTTTAGTTGATGAGGAGGTGTTTGGTCATAGGTTGGACTTGATGACCTCAAAGGTCTTTTCCAGCCTAGTTCATTCTGTGATTCTGCGTGACTTCTCAAGAGAAGCCAAGCAGGTGCCTGATCCCGAGCTCTCTGCCAGGCAGCCTGGTAGGCACTGGGAAGCCACAGCAGCTTGGCCACGCTCTTAAGAGCTGGGGATGTGCTGGAGCAACGGGTGCCCTGAAAGCCAAAGTGCGTTGCAGGTGGGGCTGTAGTGGTGGTGGGTGTGCAGTCGGGGCCCTGGTACCTGCCAAGTGCCTTGGGATTTGCCGTGCTCCAGGAAGGGATTGCAGCAGGCAGTGTTTCCAGCCTTGCTCCCTCTCCCCCTGCACAGCGAGGGGCTGGCAAGGCAGTGGGTGGCTTTGTTATGACCTGTGTTTGATTCATCTTGCGCTGGTGGCAGGTGACAGACGGCTGACACGTGCCATGCGTCCCATGCTGTTCTGGGTTGGTGGGTGTGGCAGGCAGGGCAGGGCAGGGTGAGTGGGCACCCCGGGAGGTGCCCCTTCTCCCTTTTCCTCCCAGCCTGGGGGGGCAGTGGGACCCACCCTGCCAGTGGCCTCTTCCCAGGGGTCCTCAGGGGCTGGGGGCAGATGAAGGCAGGGGGAGGCTGAAGGAGCTGCTGCAGGCACTGGGATCCTGCTCTGCCTGGCACAGCATGCTCAGCACTGCTCAGGGGAGCTTTACTGTCCATGCTCCTGCCTTTCCTGCCCTCCTGCCGTTTTTCTTCTCAGGGAAGAAACGGAAAGTCATTGGAGCTGCCATTGGAGCCGCAGCGGGAGCAGGTGAGAGTCTGGCACTGGATGAGCAGCGCTCAGGTCTACGGTCCGGTCCCAGCCCCTGTGGTCCTAGGGACTGGGCTGGGATGGGGGCTACGAGTGCTGGGGCTTGGGAGAATTGGGGAGCTGGCGGAGTGGAGGAGGGACAGCACTGGCCAGTGCCTGGAATTCTGCCTCAAGCGCTGCTGCAGCCCTGCACACTGTTCCCCCCCTGCCGGCCGTGGGGTGTCCCCATCCCTGCACCCCCAGCCCTCGCTGCCCTGCTCTGGTCCCTGGGTGCTTGTGGGGAGGCCGGTTCTGGTGCTGGTGGCAGGGGGAGATGTGGGTCACAGGGAGCACCCTAATGCTGCTCTGTCCTCCCTGCAGCAGTGGCACTGGTTGGCGTGCCGGTGGCCATCAGCGCGCTGGGGTTCACAGGAGCTGGCATCGCCGCTGGCTCCATCGCTGCCAAGATGATGTCAGCAGCTGCCATCGCCAACGGCGGCGGAGTGGCCGCCGGCAGCACCGTGGCCGTGCTGCAGTCGATCGGTGAGTGGGGAGGGCAGGGGAGCTGGGCTGCCCTGGCTTCATGTCCACGGGAGGGGACACAGGGTTGTTCCCTGGGCTTGCTCTAGAGCCAAACCAGCCCTTTAACTCCTCACTGGTCTGAGCTCCTCCGAACTCTCCGTTCTGGTTCTCCCCGCCCAGGAGGAGTCCTTGGCTGTCTGTGCCCAGTGCTTGGTCCCTCAGCAGGCAGCCTCGATGCTGCTGGGACTTCACACCTCAATCTGTCTTTGCAGGAGCTGCAGGTTTCTCTCTTGGTGCCAAAATTGGGCTGACATCTGCCCTGGGCTCAGTTGGTGGAGTAAGCGGTGCCTGGCTGTCCAAGTGGAAGAAACCTCCAAGTGGCAAACCCAAGAAAAAGTAACTCGGGTGACAAACACAAGGAGGAGACAACTCCAGACGAGGAACCCAAGAGAAGCCAAGCAGATGCCTTACCCCAAGGCCTTGCCATGCATGATGGCAGGTGCTGGGAACCCCCCACCGACCTTTTAGAGCTTTGCCTCCCCTTTCAAAAGTTTTGCACTCTCCTGTGCAACGAGTGCCCTGAAGCCAATAAAGGTGCTTTGCCTGCAACAGAGATGGTTTTTCCGGGTCTCTGCAGCTCTTGGGTGATGGTGGCATTGGAGGGTGACAGAGCACAGGGGATGTTCAGTCCCCAGGACCGACCCGCTCGCTGACAGTGCCACCAGTTCCCCTGCACTCGGCTGGGGGAAGGTGCAGTTACTGCCCATGCCAGAGGAACAAAACCGAGTGTGAGTGGGAACACCACTTGGGAACCACCAGGTGTTACTGTGCAGGTGATCAGCTGCAATTTTAATGGTGGCTTAAAAACAACTGAGCCCTCCCCATTTGAAATCTGTGAGATTCTGCTTTTAAACTGCTTTTAGATTCCATCGTCATACAGGAAAGGAGGATGCACTCTTTTACTAAGGTTAAAGGTTTTTAATCACTTTTCCAGAATACAGATACGATTGAAACAAAAACTATTTCAAGGGTCTCAATAATTCACTTATTAATACCATACATTGAACTCTATAAATTTTCATATAAGAAAATGTCTGTTTAATATAGGTTATGATGCACTGGTGACCTAGTTACATCTTCTGAAGTAACACTTTGCAGTTATATAGCACCTTTCATCACAGGGCTGCAAAGCATCCTACAGAATTCTGCCTCATAATGCCCAAACGAGGTAGGAAAGTCTGGCCAATTTACAGAGGGTACAACCGAGGTACAGCTTGGAAGGGACAAGACATGAGGTGACATCGATCCAACAGGAGTGACGGGAAGTGTGCGCTGGGGCTGGGAGATGAGTCGGTGACTCAACTGGGGAGAAAGACCAGGTGCCATCACCCTCACCCTTCTCTCCAAAGCTGCAGCCTGGCTCCCAGCAGGTCAAAAAAACCTCTTCAAGTTGCTCTGGCTGTTTGTGTTATAAATATGCAGAAGAGAGGATAAAAAGCCCAGGACTTGCAGGCCCAAGCCCTTTTGTTGGCATATCCAAAGGCTGACTAAGGATCAAGACAACCAAGCTGGGGTGTGTGGCTTGTGCTGCCCACATCCACTTGGATCTGCCAAGAGTAAAACCATGTCCTTGGGATTCATTTTGAGATTTGGGTGTAAAGCTCCATCCAACTTCACTGTTTCATTGTCGTAAATTCCCTTCTCCCACCCGGCAGGTGAAAGTCAGGTATTCCAGGTCTTGTTTCTTTAATAAAATCTGAATCTCTGCTGAAAATCCATCAGCTTAGGGAATGTGATGTCCAGCAGACATTTCAGTTCTGTGGCTAGAGGAACCCAAGCCGCCTTTTTTTCCTTTGAGCCTTTATGACTTCAAAAACCATTCTGCAACTGTGCAACACTCCCTGGAGCAGAGCCAGCACCAGTGCCAGTGGCTGAGCATCAAGGTTCTCCTCAGCGAGATGTTTCGAACATAAAACCATGAATCTTAGGGACTTAATCTTTATATTAGTGTTTTGCCATGTACCATCAATTACCTGCCTGCCCAAAGCACCTTCCCAGCACCTTGTAACAGCTCTTCTGCCACTTGCTCTTCCTGGCATGTCCAAAATTGTTCCCTCAGAAAGCACAACACAACAGAAAACTTCTGGAATGCTTCTTGGGACTGTGGTGGGGAAAGTGAAGATAAAACGGCAAGTTCCTATAGCTCTGCTGCTGGAAGAAGTTTGTGCCAGTGGTCAGACTAAATGAGTGATTTCTTCCTTAGTTTAAAAAAATCCACCTGAAAAAGAGCTGGGGTCAACTTCAAACCAAACACGGTAATATTGTGCAAAACCATTTGACCTCCCCATCGTTTCCAAGCCAATTGTTCCCTCCTGGAGAAGATGCAAAAGCAGAGCCAGTCCTGCCTGCCCAACTCGTGGTGCTGGACCAAAGGGATTTCCTTGGAGCAGCTGAGCCCCATAAGACAAAGGAGAGGATTCCGTGGGGCCTCCTCTGTTACATCACCCGCTGCAGGTGTGAAGCTCTGGCAATGTGAGACAAGACCTGCAGCTCTCAGAGGCACAACACACCCATTTCAGTGCTCCCAAAACTCCTTCTATCCTTTCTCCTCAGCAATGGTCTGTGATTTTTACACACTTTTGGTGCTTGTACACAGGTACAAAAAAACCCCAGCAGTTAATGCTCAAAACTTATTTCGTACTTATCATCTTACAAGGCTGATGATGCTACCAGGGAAGTACTGCCAGGGAGCAGCTCTTTAAGGAAGATAGCAAATCTTAGTTTTGTCTCTGGAATGTTTAAAATGGATGACAGATCAAGGAAGAATTGGGAGGAACCTGTTTTGCTGAGGGGAGCAAAGCTCCAGCCACGCCAGGCAGTTACAAGCACGGTAAGCATTCGATGCACGTGCATTTGTTCTGGGTTCTTTGGTTGTTAAGGCAACAGTGAAACAACTGCTCAAGGGACTGGGGAGTTACTGAGATTGTTACCGAAAAAAAAATTACTTTATTGCACATTCCTCTGAGTCACCTCTGTGAGCCCTGGCACTGAACCAGCGGCACACCTGGGGACACGTGACGAAGAACTTTGCTGCTGTTTTAAGTCTCTGAGGAGTTGGAAACTATTCCAGAGAAATCCTGGGGTGGTTTTTTTAGCAGTAGTTGGCAGAAGAATTCCCAATGTAATTTAACTTCCTTTTGCACCTAATTCTGTGGCTTTCGATGTGCCCCCAGTTCCCTTCTTCAGTGAACTGAAGCCAAGATAGAGCAGCAGGTCTGCACTGAGCACCTCGTGCACTGGGACCAGCTGGCACCCTGGTAGCAGGAAGTTTTCTATTTTTCTTTCTCACACCCATCTCTATTGCTTCTCTGTCCACACTGAGACTACAGTGTAAGAAAAGACTGGATGAGGCACTCAGTGCTATGGTCTGGTTGATAAGCTGGTGTTAGGTCTCATGGTGGACTCAATGATCTCAAAGGTCTTTTCCAGCCCAGTTAACTCTGTGATTCAGCAGGATACAGCACGATTTTTCTGTTTAAGAGAGCATCTCAGTAAACCTTGGTTGTGTGCTCAGCAACTGAGTCAGAAGTGTTGATTATAAGTAAGTCTGTGTTCAGAACTTTGAGCCTGTGTGTATAATCTACAAATATATTTCAATCATTGAGGTAACCCTCTGTGCATCAGTGTGAACTTGAGCTGGGCTGACAAGAAATCCCTCAAAAGGCAAAAACAGCCCAGGCAGACCCCGGAAAAAGCAGACCATTGCCAAAGGGCCTCCAAGCAGGAGTGAAATTGAAACTAAAACTACTTACTGTGTAATTATTACCGTGGAACTGCAATGAAATGTTTCTCCCATTACAGCCACCAAGTCAAAAGAGTTTACACAATGTTTAACAACTTTGCTTTCAGCCAGTGAAAGTTAAAGGGCTTTCACTTTCCTCGCTGAGAGAATCTGAAAGGCAAGTATCTTTCATTCTAAGTGCCTGCAAAAAATTGACCTCAGTGAAAGTGTTCCCAGACAAGAAACAGTGAGGATGTTCAGAGAAAGAAAAGTGTTTCTCATAAGGTACAAACATCCTACATGATTCTATGGGAATATTACTGTTAATGTCTATTAAGGAACGCTCAGCTGTGGGATTATTTTTCACACCATCCCCACTCAAGGAAAGCCTACTCTCCCTGCTGCCTTGCTCATTCTCAGGGGGGACAGGGAAGGAGGGAGAAGGCAAGGACAGCGTGCTGCACCTCCAACAGCTGCCCAGGAGACACAGGAATTCCTGGAGCCTCCCCTGAGCTAGGACGCCGAAGCTCTGGGCACACCTGTGTGCAGCAGACACACCCCGGACCTTTTTAACCCCCTACACACTGATCTTTCCAGAATGATTTTGTTTTCCCTGAACCTTCCCAATCCAAACCACTCTGCCTGCAATTTCACTATTCAATGTAACAATGGGGAGGGGCAGGTTGGTGTTCATGGAGGAAGAACTGAGCCTGAAGGAGCAACCCTGAGCCTTTGAGTGCCGGGGAGCGGCCAAACCATCTCCCCTGGAAATACCAGGCCATGAAGAAAGCAGAACCTTTGCTCAGAAATGACAGACACAGATGGGCTTTGGTCAGACAGAATCAGGGGCAGGTTTTACTTTTCACATAATTTTCTGTATTAAAAAATACATCAGTGAAATCTGTTACAGGCAGGGACAGGACTACCGAGTACACAACGTCAATAGACTACTTTCTGATTTTATTTTTGTTAAATTACTTTTGTAACTGCTAAAAAAATAATTAAAAAACAAAAAAACCAACCAAACAAAACAAAAGAAAACAACAAAAAAAAAGAAGTATTACTCAAGGCTGTTGATTTTCATCTCTTGAAATTTTAGTGACAAGCTCAAATATCAGACCCCTTTTACAGAAGATGGATAACTGACCAGAGCTAGATAAAAACCATACAATTCTCTTCTTTAAAAATAATTTGGGTTTCCAATGAATTTGTGACCACTGGTCATCAGAAACACACACCTAGAGTTTGAGAAAACAGAGATACAGACAGTATCTGACAATGTCCTATCCTCTAAAAACCACATGGGAGCTTTTCTCTTCCAAAAGACTCAGTAACAGCCAAGCCTTAAAAAAAAAAATCTCTTTCAATTTCCAACACTATGACTAAATTTCTTTGGGTGGGGCGGGGTAAAAACACACATGGTCATTTTCTACCACAGTTCTGTTGTCAGAAGTAATACTGCATCCTTTGTACAACACTGCCCGCGTTGCAAAGGTGGAAAGAGTGTGTGTGTATTTCTGTTTGAAATGACAAAGCCCTCTCTAGATTTGCCTTAAAAAATAACCAAAACCATAGGAGTAGGGAAAGAGGAGAAAGTAAAGCTGCCTTAAGGGAAATAAACTTTCCGTGCACCACAGTATTTGCTGGGTTATATGGACAGACTGCAGAGCTACTGGGCTGGGGAAGGGATTCTGCACAGAGCCCAGGACATCCCCTCCTGGACAGCCCCCAAAAGGTCACTCAGAAGTTTGACCTACAGCACCTCTTCCAACAGAGCGAGAGTTGGCGCGAGCCTGGAGCGGGAGCCGGCGTCTGGCCTCGCGTGAGCACTTAACAGCAGCCAGAGCTGTCCATTGGGATGGCCAGTGGCTCCTGCCTTCCTAACATTTGATCCCAGTTTCCAAAAAAAAAAAAAATTATAAAAGTGTATGTGTAGGTGTATTTATAACGGAAGGTGTCTGCTTGTCTAAACCTCACCCCTTTCGCTCGTATCCTCTGGAAGAGCTCGAGGATCTCCACATGTTCCTTGGCAGCAAGGGCTGCCAGCCAGCAGGCTGGGAAGTCACCTGAGCCACAATCTAGCTCTCCATGCCCAACAGTGTGGGGGTAGATTTTACACAACCATTCTCCTTAAAAATATCTCACAACTTTAAAAAATCCTAAACAGATAAAGGATTTATGCACCACTCCAATAGGTGAGTTCCACTTGGATTTGTTCCGAGGATTGATTGGTGCCACAGGACGTTGGGTTTTGCAGCTTACACAGCTTGCTTCCTTCCAGTTCCAGTTTGTACATCCACTGTGGTACAAAATCTGCCTGTAGGTGACATTATCTTGGCTTACTTGATACACATTTTCCAAAGGCTGGACGTATTCACATTTTGGTGCTTCTAATGCGTATTCAAAGGAAAATACCCCACTGCAGTTAGTCTGATAACTCAATATCAGAGTCCTCTGTTTTGACTTTGGCAAGTTCTTCGTGTACCTCCCTCACCATAAGAATCCGTGTTAACATGATGTCCAAGGTTCCTGGGTCTATTGGCAATGTGGAATACCACATGGGGCTATTGGGAACACAGGAGCGCTCGGGCTGCAGGTAGAACACATCACTCCTCTGCTTCACGCTTTCAGAACTGCCAACGCAAAGGAAACAAGGTTTAGAAACATTGGCCTGCATTGACAATCTTACCAAGAGTTTAAGAGAGAATCAGCAAAGAAATCAAAGCTACATTGAGATGGCAACAGTGTCTCCCCACCCTTCCTCTTAGAGAGTAGTGAAGTTGTTTCCAGGTTACTCCGCAGCAGTTGCTTATAAAGAAACAAAGAAAATCAAAGTAACTTCTTTACAGCAGGGGTTCTTCAGTGTCATCCAATTAATGGTAGGAGTGATAAACGCATTTGACATGCAATCTCTGAATGAAACTGGTTCTGGGATTCCAGAGCTGCTGCATAATGTGGACAAGTGGAAATGGCCTCAAGGCTTAGGCTGGATATTAGTGAAAATTTCTTCACTGAAAGGGTTGTCCAGCCCTGGCACAGCTGCCCAGGGCAGTGGTGGAGTCCTTGTCCCTGGAAAGATTTAACAGCCATGTGGATGTGGCACTTGGGGACATGGGTTAGTAGTGCCCTTGGCAGTGCTGAGGGAACAGCTGAATTTGATGAGCTCAGAGGGAGTTTTCAACCTAAATGATTCTAAGGTGCTGTTCAAGAGCGAGTAAAACTAAATACCAGCTTGCCTGGCCATGCTGCAATGCTAAGCCCACCTGCTTGAAAGATTGACTGACTCTAAAGCAGCTTCCAGGCTCTGATAGGGTTCTAAAGTCTCTAAAGCCAGGATTCCTCCTGCCTGGCTTTGGGATAATCACACCAAAACAGCAAAGGGAATTTGTACTGCTGCCTGCACCGCTGCAGAGGCTCAGCTATGATATAGGGTGAGGAGCACAAAAATGCTTTCCCAGCCCAGGAACAACTAAAAGCTTCTAATGACGTGCCAGTGGAGCCAAGGAAGGTAAGAAGAGGGAGAGAAAGAGTCTGGACAGCTGCATGCCCATCTCTGTCTCAGTAATGGGATATTTGTAGTACGTTCAGTAGGTACATTCCGAGGGTGATTTATCTGAGTTTCAGCTGATGCTAATGAGATGCTGTTTCATTTTGCATGTGTACTTTCTTTGAAGACAGAAGAACATCATCTTCCACCTGCTCAAGGATCTAACCGAAGTTTATATAGAAACAGGAGAGAAAACTGATTTATATCTCTGTCCTTGCTATAGTCTCCTTTCTAACTCCTAAACACAAGTTAATCTCGCATCTCAGCAGGCAAAATCTATCAGGAGTTTTACCTAATTCACACTTCTTCTACACTCTTTCACAAGGAACATGATGTTCCTCGGGTACTAGTTATAATCTCCTCACAAGAAGGATGGCACATGAGAATTAAGGGAGATGAGGATGCCATTAGCACTGCAGTAATGTTTCCAGTTTACATTTATACCAAAGAATTTATTTATTTATTTATTTATTTAAAGAATACATCTCTCTCTGTAACTATGCTCTTGACTCAACACCAGTAACAAAAAAAACCTGTCTGGGGGATCTCACAGCAGCGTTGCTGTTGGAATTCCTGTTCTGCTCACACTGAGGGATTGGGAACCGGGGAGAGGAACCAAAGCACAGGCACAGAGGGCCTGAGCGGGCTCCTTGCCCGAATGCCTGTTCTAGTCTACACACAGACCAAAACTCAAGTTCTGTCACTTACCATTTTGATAAGTAAAATTCATAAAGTCGGACTGGACACCGCAGGGGATTATCTGTGTTTTCAGCCATTTCCACTGCTGTTGAAACCTCCTCATCTTCACTGCGTTTCCTTTTGCCTACTGATAATTTATCTGGATACACAAAAATGGCATCACAGAAGTTCAGTGAAAAGCAGCACCTTCAGAAACAAAGCCTAGTGAAACAAAGCTCAACACTCAGTGATGACTCTGTATCACCCAAACCCACTCCTTGAACTGGTTCTGTCACGTGTCACCATCCAACCATGGTCACCTGGTGCGATCTGCTGGGTGGGCAAAGGACTGCACATCCTACAGGCCAGGTCCACAGCCCATTCCTCATCTAGAAAACTCACAAGAACTACCATGAAAATATGGAGGATATAATTCTACTTATTAAAGAAGAATTCATGTAATGTACTGGAACTATGAACAGAAGAAGCCAATAGGATCAAAAACTTCCTTTTCCCAAATGCCAAAATTAACTGAGAACAAACATCTCTGTGTGCCTCTGAGTGCAAGCCCCATACTGCTGTTTTCCACTGGGGCTGCCTGGTCTGCTCCCCACACAGACCCAGGACAAATACAGGAATTAAAAAGCCACAAGAAAGGTCTGGACCTCCAAACCCCAAGATTATGAAGTGCTGAGAAAAGGATTTCAGAAAAGGCCTTTAACTCTTGCAGCAGTTAATAGAGCTTTATGCAAGCTGAGGATGTTATGAAAGACTATTAAACAAATTCGCAGCCAAATCTGTGACACCTACTTTGTAAGATTTTCCTGAGTACCTTGGCTCATTCAGAATTTCTCTTTAAAACAGTGAAAAATACTGCAAATGTATTCAGGATAACAGCACATGCCCAGCTCTGCTTACTGCAGAACATATTTGTTCTCCCCAGTCCTTTTTAAAAGAGAAGCAGACAACCCAGAATCACAAAAATCTCTGATTCTGTAATTCAGACAACACAAATGTGACTGCCCAAACACCAATGATCAGAGAGCACTCACCTGATTCTACCTCTTGTTTTTGAAAGGGTGGGAAAAAACGTAAATATGTCATCTTAGTATTATACTTCAGAGTTCGGGTACGCCTCATAACACGGGCAAAGGAGAGTTTCAGGTGCTCACTGACATTCTTTAGTTGGAAGTATTTCGTGTTGAAGAATAGAAGGGTGTTCAACAAAACGATGGGGGAATATGCACCCAGCTGTTTACATTCCCACAAGTGTTCCTCTTCAATTCTTGAGAACATATAACCTACCAAGAACGGGCAAAGGAAAAAGAAAATAGTTACTTATGCATATAAATGCTCTTTCAGCTAACCTCTATTAATAAAACCACGTATCAGGTCAAATTCACACCTATCATCAGCAACTGTAATCCAATAAAACCAGAATACTGCATGCACAAACACAAGAGCATGGAGAACCAAGCTGTGGAACAGCATGATCTTCCAACACCTGAAGAGAAGGATATAAAGGAACTGCAGACACCAGCAGATTCTCACTAAGCTCTAATTTCACTGTATTAAACCACAGTCAGCCAACTGCAAAAATGTGTAATTCCTACAACATGAAGTATCAGTTTCAAATGTCCCATTTTATGTATAAATAGCCCATTGCGATTATCCTAAGTCAGTTAGGAAAGGGAGATACAGGGGCTTAGAAGAAATTTGTTGTAAAAAAATATCACTGTGTGCAGCAAACTATATGTAATTGGACTACTTCTGTATTAAATAAAAAGTTCATTTTTCTAAGCAAAAAGCCAGTTGTGGAATTGCCAACATTACTCAAGTTTCACTGATAACTCTGGAAAAGATGTTGTGTATTCACAGGGCTGGTGTCCAGCTCTATAAACCACATAATCAGGCTTGAAAACTAATTAAAAGTATCTGCAGAATTTGGGAACTCTTAATTTGGAGTTGAGACAAGATTCCAATGATTTGCTAATGGGATCCTCAAATCCAGGAGTATTTCCAGCACTAATAGGGAAATATCAGTGCAACCATACACAGTATTTGCAGTATCTCATCTCAAATACTATGTTCAATTCTGGCTACTTGTATTTAAAAAAAAAAAAAAAAAGAGCTAAAACGTGAGGGACGAAGAAAACTAATGTGCTGAGTGCCAGAATGGGAATCCTTTCTTTCCAAGGATAGAACAGAGGCAAAGATACATTTAAGTGTAATCATAGCTGGTAGAAACAGAAATAAAATCCATGATGTAGAGAGAGGAGACTAATGTGAGAGCCTCAGATCACATTCTCCTCCTGGCCCTGAGAAAACATTAATTTATGATACAGCTTTGTCATGCAGCTACATAAAACAAAAGAACTGTCCTACCATTTGGAAGAATTGTAGGTTCCCAGATTTTCAGAAGCTTTGTAAGTTCAATCATAAACCTGGAATAGGGCTCAGTGAAAATGTTATCTATTCTACCATTCTCAAACAGGTACTACAAGAGAAAAAAACAGGAAGACAAACAGTTTGTGATTATATAACATCGCAGAGAAGATACAGGACATCAGATTCTTTTCCTTTCTTATGTCCCCGCGTCTTATGGGGCCAAACACTTCGGTGAAATCTCCAGTAAAAAAGCAAATCAAATTTTCTGCAGGGACTGGGACCTCTCCAGTATGAAAGGAGAGACCTAGGCAAGAACTGTGGCTAATATTTCAAGCTCTAGAGCTGTTTTCTGCAAAATCCTCTTCCTCTAAATATTCTTCAAAAAGTCTGCCTATAAAAACCAGAACAATTATTGAGTATTTTTCTGTTGAAAAGAACTTTACATGCTCCTGACATGAGACACAGGCTGCTGAAACTGCTCAACTTGCAGGACCAAGGAAGAAAAGTTCCTTAAACTTGTCAAGGAGCAGTTTAGAAAAGTTTTCTAGAAGTCAGGAGTTTGTATCAATAAATAAGTCAAAACTGGAACACAAAAATCACTGATACTCCTTGAACTTATCATTGAATTTTAACTCTTCCGACATTTTGTCCAAGCATAGCAAGGAAAAAAAATTAAGGTAATTCCATGTCTAATTAAATAGGTTTTATGTTATGAGTAGCTTTTGACTCTTTATGTCAAAATGCCTGTTTCAGAATAGGACCAAGCAGGCTGTTCTAAAGGAAACAGAAGAGAAATAAACTGAACATTGAATTATAAACACAAATAAGTGCTCTTCTAGGTTTGTACTGCTACTTTCGCAAGGCAGGTAGTAAGGTCTTACTACATTACTCTCAGTATTCACTAATTACAAAGCAGTTATTCCCAATGGATTTTTTCTGTAAATATTGCCAACACAACAGGTATCTGTCTTGTCACTGGGAATCTTTCCTGGGCAATCGCTTCCACGTAAATTTATATACTGGAAGAGCACTGTGCAATTATTTTAGATCTAAACCATTCCATCCTAAACCAAGTATTTCTGAGGAGCAAATCTTCCCTACACACAAAAAATGACCAAAAAAGTTCCAAATCCAAGTACTTTTGTCTAGGTAGAAACACTCAGCCCCCACATCACACCCCTATAAGGACAGAAGAACTTGGTCACTGTGACCATAAAAAAGTCCAGAAAAATGAGTCATATATGGCACTAAGGCAAACAATTAAACACAAAAAAGAGACATTCCTGCTTCCTCTATAAACCCCAAGCTGCTATGTGGGACTGTGGATGTCCCATAAGTAACCAGTGCCCTAACTCCAGAGTTACCTGCTGAATTCCAAGGCACAAGTATAAGATGCTGTCAGGATCATATTTTTCTCCGTTTGGTCTCCGCACCTCTTGAATAAATTGGCACAAGCCAAAACTCAGCTCAGCAAATGTGCATGAGAGAATGTCCTCCTTGAGCTTCACAGGATGAACTGGAGCCGAGGAAATGATTAGAAAAATTAATTCAGCACATTAAATCTTCCCACATTCCTTATTATTCCCTGTAGGCAGAACTCCTAAATGCCTGTCTCATACATGAAGTACCCTGCATGACTAAATGAACTCCTTCCTATCTGATGGCTGAGAATTGAATGATTTGGCCAATAAACCCAGACCCAGATTGCATGTGCAATCAGTAGAAATGTTACAACAAGTACTGAGGCTGCAGGAATTCAGAGTCCAGACATGTAAATGTCTGTGAGTCTGCTGAACCCAAAATGTGGGAAGGCAATGGCTGCATGAGCTTGAAGCAGCCTGGGGTTGATAAATGGGTTTCACCCCTCCAGCTGGACTCAGGGGAGTGAGAGATTTACCAGAGTGAGAGAAAGACCTTGAGTATTTCTGGACATGAGTTGAGTGCAGCATATCCCACTTCTTAAAGGAAGAAGGAAGGAAGAGTTCAATGGGGCATGCAGGGGGTTTGGAAAGGGAAGCAGAGCAACCAGGAATTGATCAGTCAAATGATCTGCAATGAAATTACCAGGCTTGGCTGCTCCACACCTCAGAAGTGCTTGCTTGGGAATAAGCAGGGAATCTTTCTGGGAGTGGGCACAGTTTCCTGGAAATGACTGTAATATTTACTTCCTTGGCCTCAAGAAGAAAACATAGTAACTCATGTGAATACTCCACTTCCGGGAAATAAACCCCAGCTGTTCTCATGGAATGACAACAAAAATTCCAAATAAGAGATGAAAAAGCAGATCTCGTCCTAACTAGAATTTTTCCCTTCGGGGGTATTTCTTATGCCAGTCCTGCCATGTTTAGTTCTTTAAATTGCAGAAGTATTTATTATGGTTGGCTCTCTTCCCAACCATCCTCAAAGAGCTCAATTCTATTCCTAACTTAAATTCTCTGCTTGACCCTGAAAATTTGCCCACAAAACTCAGTTCAGTGATGGAAGATCTGAGATCAGGGAAAAGGAGAGCTAGACACTGCCAAATCCCAGGACTGCTGGGCTTTTGTAAAAAAAAAGAAAAAAAAGACAACAAAAAAAACCCTCCACAAAAATTCATCATTGGAAAAATAAACAAAATAGTATTTAATTATCATTATTATCTATCACCCAGTGAGACATAAGGAGCAATAGTTTCAGGCAGGTTGCAGCACAGAATGGGCAGACTTTTGATAAGTTTCTTTCCAGCTGTGAAGCCTAGAAATAAGGTGTTAAGATTTTGATGTTGGATCACAGAATTTTTTTACAGGAAACAGTTCTGCTGACCAACAAATACTTTGGGAATGTGCCAGCTACAGATAAAATGGATGCTGGTGTTGTCAGCTTAGAATTATAGCCTGATAAATCTGTAATTTCATGGTTCTATAATAGCTCAGAAAAGCTCTGCAGCTGCATAAAGCATCTGTGCTACAAATGAAGAATTACTGCATGCAAAGGAAGGCAAAGTGGAGATTTCTAATGTTTTAGAGACTTTTTTAAAAAGAAACAGATCAATTAAGAACGTAATAGCTCTGATTTTTAAATGCATGGAAAGATGCAAGACAGAATTCTATAAAATCTGTTCTCCCCTCATGACTATTGCAAAGCACAGTGATACTTAATCTTAATTTTTACTTGAACAATGAATCAAGCCAAGTGCTCTTCAAGTAAGTATTTCTGTTTCTACTGGGAGAAAAATTTACCTGAAAACTTCAGGTCCCCTTGTTCCTCCTGTGCATTTTTCCATTGGACCCAGTTTTTCCAGGCGTTTACCCCATACATGTACTTCAGGGTCATCCCAGAAACAGAGCAGCCGGGGTAGGAGCCCTGCATCAGATTCCGGGGCTCCACAGCCACTACAGACTTCTTCCGCCCCTACAGGCAAGCAAACACATCAAGCAAAGCAGCATTTTATCATCCATGGATGGTTAGATTAGGGCACATAATGTTGGGATTTCAAATTTAAGGAATTTGTGTTCCAGAAGTACTTCCTTACCCGTCTTTTTGGCTGTGGGAAGCCATCCCTGTGTCTCCGTCTTGCCCGCGAACGTGAATGTAAACCCGGTCCTTTACTGAGAGGGTCAAATGAGTCTGGAGTCAAATCAACACCATGAAGAGTTTAATCACACGATTTAGCAGCCCAGGTAGAAGTGTCACTGTCACTGAGATACTATGGAACACCTGACAGTTGACAATCACACCTGTATATTCAAATAATGCTGACATTTGACTAAATAAGCAATCTGTACACTTGCTGCATAAAGGTAGTAAATTCTCAATAGGACAAAAAAGCCCCCAAAACAGTGGGTGTATTTATTCAGGCAAATATGATCTTAGCCCCTACTCACATGGATTATACCCAGGGATGCAGAAGTGATGAATTCAAAGGAGGGAAGCAAGGCTTCCTGCTACTCCTGTCAGGGGTTCTGCAGAGTGCTGTCTTTAAAGACAGCAGTAATAGTTTAAAAATAGTAATTTTTAGTAGAGCTGATCAACTACTGCAGCTTTAAACATCCAGTGTCACTACACGAAAACACACAAGCAGGCTGCTGGGACAACGCTCATGCAGAAAATTGTAAGTGCTTTTATAAAACAAAGAGTTTTTCTTCATATTACACCGACCTGATGGGAAATCTGCCTCCAGGTCCTGTTCCACATCACCTTTGGAGAACTGCTTAAGTTCTGGATCAGGTTCTGGCAGGGCATTGGATCGTAACGTGTAGTGATTCAACTCCTCCTCCCAGCTGTGGGGAGTGGACACTGCTTCTGATTCCAGATCTCCGCTGTATGTGCTGCCCTGGTCTGCAACGAGAGGGATCACAGGCACCGTGTGCTACAGGGAAGGCAGAACCAGGAGTTTGCAAGAAAAGATGCAGCAGGATCAAAACCCATGTGCAAAATAAAAAACCTGACTGACCTTTCTCAAATATCTTGGGGTCCAGGAAGAGCTCGTGCTCGGATGTTTGAGATCCTTTAGAAAAAGAAGGAAATCTGTATTTACACATGACAGACAGCTTGCACAACTAACACAAAATACTTTGAACAGTAAAAACGTATATATTAGGTCATAACACTAACACACATACTGTGTCTTCTCCTCCACTAGAGTTCTCCTAACAGCTTTCTACCTTGGTCATGCTGTTGCAGGGGAAACAGAAATGCAGAACTAACGTAGCTTTGCTTTTCCAAAGGCTTCCATCCCTCCCTGTTTATTATTTGAGTCATCTGTAGATCAGTAGGATATTTTGTTCATCTCTTTCCAGCTTGTTTCACTTTCATTACATGGCTTGGTCACTATCCAACACACTCTGACCTGTCTCACCCCTCAAGAACCCTCCATAAAAAGCCTGACAGGAAAACATTCTTTTAAAGCAGCTGCTCTGTCTTCTTGATTTTGACTCCTCCTTCTAACACGGATCTGGAGGTTACTACCTCTGGTAACTTGTTCCTGCCAACAGAAGTCAAATCAGCATCTAGGATCAGGGAAAAGGAAATTTCTGTGGTGAGAGGACCTCCACCTCACTGCCTTTCATATCCTTTTTAAAGCCACCACCTACCACCATGAGAGTGTGTTTTTTCTCTCTCCGTGTCTTCTGCAATAATTTCTGCCATTTGAAGGAGATCAGCTTCAAATGGATTCATGGAGACCTTTTCCTTGTTTTCCTGAATATTTTCAATGATCTTATCAGCATTATCTGGGGTAGTTGGGATGAGCATGGGAACTGGTACCTATGGAACACATGGAAAATATCAGAACATATTTAGGGGTGAAGGGAAACAGCAAATACACAAGCAAAGTCCCTCCCATTTAATCTTAAATATATTTTAGGACTACTAAAACCAAGTTAAAAATAACTCCAGACTGTACAGCTCTGTACTTTTCCTACAATTTGGTCATTTTGTGTGATGATGTTTAACCAAATATGATGTAATAAGGAGGGAAATGGCTTCAAAGACTCCAAATACCACTTGCATGACCAGACACAACACCCAGTGACACAGTGCTCAGTATGCTGGACACAAAACAAGCCTGTAAAGCACTGACTTCCGTAGTGAACTGCAGCATAACTTACAGGTACTGGCATCCCCAGGGGAACTGGTGTGTACTGGGTGTAGAGGTGGAGGGGCACTGGCACAAACACTGGTACAGGAACAGGTACCACAATGATCTGGGGTTGAGCAGGTTCTTGTCCTTCTGTTATACCAGAAACAAAACAAATCAAAAATTGTTGGAAAATACCACACAACAACCTGAAAACTAGTTAAAATCAATACATTCAAAAATACTCCCTGTCACATAAATCATGTATTATTCTCTTGACTGCAGTACAGACAATTCCAACAGGGGTAGGAGATCAGACACCCACCTGTCTGGCATTCTTTGTTTTGTGTGTGAGGTTTGCACGAGGTGGCCTTAGTCTGGGTGATTGGCTTGCACAATAAAGCTTTGTTTTTCAGAAGCCTAGGTGGTTTTGATGATGGGAGCTTTAGGGCATCTGTCTGGGTACTTGCCTGTTTGGAAAACACAAATGAGGGCCAAGTCAGTATTGGTCTGAAGGATAACGTAAGACTAGAGTTTGTTCTCTACTGTGTGAGGCTGAACAATTTAAAACTTTATTTGCTGATAAAAATAATCATTTATAAACTACTGAAAAACAAGCTTGCTAATGTATTTGGTGCTTTCTGGTCTCCATCGCAACTTACTCTGATCCAACAATAATGTTGTTTAAAACTAATTTTGCTAATAAAGCTAATTTTGTTAACAGTGCTGTGAACAACTCTGCAAGAATATTTGGTTTCTGCAGTCAAATAAGCACTATAAACTTTTGACCTTGGAATTTTACTGATGTCAGAGATATAAAGAGGAATTACGTTAAGATACTTTTGATGACTAAAAGTCTGGCTGATACAGACACCGATAAAACTGAGTAAACTAATGTGAAACCACTGAAAACAAATAAATGTAAAATATGTACACCAATGCTGGCAGCAGCAGCATCATTTCCTGATTATACACAGACTGACTATTCATGCTTGTACTAATTCCACGTCCTGCTAACTGCAGTTTTCAGTCATGCATTCAAACAACAGGATCTATTTCAAGAGGGAAAACTCATACTCTACTCCATAAGTGACACTCCCGCTAAAAGCAAAGCTGTCAGTTTTCCAGAACCTAAAGCTACATAAAAACATCTCTGTATTTTAAGAGAGTTGCAAGTTATTATACCACATACCTCAAAGAGCTCAAGAACAGGAACTCTCAGAGTTATCCCCAGGTAAGTGGTGACAGTGGCTCCCCACAGCTCTGTTACCACACTACCAGGGAGTGGAGAAGGAAAATGAAGCTGCAGGAGCTTGGTCATGCCAGCCTCAGCAGCCCAGGCTGGTCCCCTCCTCCCTGATGGTCCTTCTGCCATCCTATGCCACTTCCGGGCATAAAAAGCAGCCTCAAGTGCAGAAGCCAGACATGAACTACTCGAGAACCACAGGCACCTCAAGAGCTACAATCTGACAAGTTTTGCCTTAAAACACTCAATCTGTCAGTGGACACAATCAGACTTTTGTACCATGTAAGTTCTATCCTTTTTTTAAAAAGCATCTGCAAGCTGGATGAATTCTAAATCCCAATCGAAAAACAGTTACAAAATGATGGTGCCAAATTCTTGAATACTTTACTTGTTATTAATACAATTTGAGAAAAATTGAGAAAAGTCTCTTGTAAAACTTACATCTCCTATGGTTTTTGCTGTCACAGTAGGGACTGCACCTGTGAAGAAAAAAAACCATACAATAACATGTCTACTTATCATCAAGGACCATAATCCATACTCTGCCAAGGTCAAGAAAAAGAATTACAATTAAAACTCATTCCCTGATGTATGTACATAAATTTAAGTCATTACTTATACCTAGATAAAGGAAGGACAAACGCAACCATCTGCACTGACGTGAAGCATAATGAAGAAGTGGCTGTTGTTCTCAGTAAAAAATAAAATCCCTGAGCAAATATAAATGTTCAGGAATAGCGATGTAAAAGTACAGGCATCGTATTCAGCTGCCTTACCCTGTAAAACATTGTTGGAGTTAACAGTAGGCTGGGCAGCTGGGGTGCTTGCAAGGGACACCACGTTTGCTATGACAGGGGTTGAGTCCTTTCTTAAAGAAGGAGGGCCTGAGGAGGAGGCTGGTGCCATGGAAAGGTTTGCTGGACACAGTGGACAGAAGAAAATGAGAATAAGCAGTAAGATAATTGAGAAAAAAAGCATTTCTGAAACAACACCCACCCTTCAGATCTGTCTCCAGATGAAAGAGGCTGCTGTGTGAGAAGGGGATGCAGGTGTCAAGCTGCAGTGTTTCAGTTTAAACAGGAGCTGGTACCACAAGCAAATCAAGCAAGAAGGGAAAAGAGCTCCCACCAACGAAAGCAGCAGATGTGCACCAAATTGAAAAGCTGAACATGGCCTGGTGCACACTAAAAACTTTCAGCTAATATTCTATTGGTTTTGGGTACCTTACTCTTGCAGCCACCATCACTCAGTGGAAGATTACACCCTCTTTAGGATCAGTGATATCCCTGCCTTTTGTTTCCCTTTCTCTTCCTGTCCTTGTGGGCCTTTCATCCCTTTGTGTCTCATTCCCTATCGATTCCCTACAGAAACACACAGTTCCTGTTCCTGTGGGCTTCATTCCCACCCTCATTCCCATTCCACCTGCTCAAGGAAACAGCTACAGCACTTGTTAACCTTAGGACTGACATTTCCCAAGAATCAACACTTAATGACACAGAAATGGGAACTCTTCACATGCCTACAGATTGCACAGTAGTGGCTGGTTTAAGTGCATATATAGGAGTCTGAATTTAAAACCATTAAGTCTATGAATTTCACCACTTGATTGTTTTTGTTAAAAGAGTATTAACATTCTACCATATCTTCTAGGTGTTGCGAAGACAAGCTAGATATTTAACATGTCTTCACTAGATATCCATACGTTTTACCCCAATGAAACAGGCCTTTGTTTCATGAAAGTGACTGAAAGCAAGTGCTTTTGCTTCATCTTCTTTAAAATTTGTTTGGTACACGAAGCAATTGCATTTCAAACCTACAGAAGTTTGAAACTCTCAAGTAAGAGTGATCTAAACCTGAGCCCACTCAATAGCAACAGACAAGCTCCTCAGGAGAAGGCAGATCTTAAAGAGTTCACTGAAGTGAATTTGCAGATAAACATCCATCCAACCCCACACATCAAAAGGTAGTATCATCCCCAGCCTGGTTTACCTGTGTTGTTTGGGAGTGGAGGGTCAGAAACACCTTGCTGTTTACAGAACAACAGAATACAAAGCAGATTGCAAAAATGCTTCATCTCCCCTTGCCATTTTATGGATTCGTTGAGTTTACCTTGCCTCTTACAACCATCACACTTTGCCATCTAGGAAAACAGAGTGAGGGAGAAATTGAGCACACTCAGAAATACCAACAAGGGGTATGTGTATAAAATTCTCTACTAGAGGATGTGAGGATATTGCTTACCTGGTAAAACAAAACTGTGAATTTAGACATACACTCCTCTGAGCAAAATTCTTCCATTTTCCCCCCAAAGTGATTCTGGACCAGTTTGGGGGAAGTCTGTAAACAGTAACTGCACATTTTACAGTGGGTTCCCCAGCGCTTAGACAAGTCATGTTTATAGAGCAGTTTACAAACTAGAAGAAAACAGCAAAAACATCCTTTAATACCAAAATGACAATCACTCAGCACTTCTAATTCCTGTACTTAGTGATGTTTGTAATAATTCATTGAAACATACCATGAAAATGTACAGTGTGAACAGGGTTCTGTGTTCTAAACCCAAAAAACAGACCCCTAACTTAAAAATATTAGATTTCTTTTAGGATCACCAATAATTTTAAGGCAAAACACTTGTGACTTGATTTCTCTGAGACAGGGTTTTGCCCTTTCTTACCTTCACTACAGAATGTTCTATCTACTCCTGAGAATCTCACTGTCTCCTTGATAATTTTCTCAAACCTGCAGTATTCACACAAAGCCGTCATATTGCTCTTCTTCTTATACTCATCACAGCAAGTCTTCCCACAGAACTGGAACATTTTACCCTGCAACACAGCCAGAATGTTTTGGTTTCAATGTCTGAATGAGTCATATCCCAGATAATACATTTAAATTGTTAATAGAAATGCAGAAGAGTATTTATACCCTTAGAAATTAGCAACAGACAGCATGGGCAAATGAGTCTCCCTATTTAGCTGTATGATAAAGCAAAATTTCCTGCAGAAAGCCTGCACCAATGTGCTTTGTCCTTGGATTAAAAAGAACATCCCTGGGTCCAAGAGACAGGGATGTGTTTATTTAGCCAGGTAATCACTTGGTTTGGGGTTTTTTTTGGAGTTCTTTTTTTTCTGGTTTTAAGATCATAGAGCTAGTATCGGTATTAATTTGATGTTGGTTAAATGATACCAAATAAGTTTCAAAACCCTCCATAGCAAGTCTTTGCAAGCAACAAAGCAATACTGACAGACCAGCACACATTAACTACAGTTCCTTGGGTTTCTGTTGTGAAAAAAGAGCTTGGAAAGCCCTAATCTTTATTACCTTGTAGTCAAGCAGTTCTGGTTTGGTGGCAAACAATCTGTTACAGTGCTGACACTTGATTTTCACAACAGAGCGGGTAAAGGTGACCTGCTGGCACTGGGCAGCCAACCTCTGGAGCCCTGCTGCAGCCGAGGTGCTTGTGGAGCTGGGGGACACGGTCGAGGTGGTGCCACTGGCTGAGACCACGGTCCCCGAGGAGATGCTCACAATGACCTGGCCTTGTGACAGGGGCACCACCGAGGAGTTCAGTCCTGCAGGCTTGTTGAACAGATTCTGTGGGAAAGCAAATGGACAGACTTTATTTTACAGGGTTACATCTTGCAGCCGGGTATTTCCACCATCAATTTAGCATTCTGTTAATTCAGCTAAGAAGAAATCCTAGATGTCACACCTGAAAAGCTACTACACAATTGTAGCTGCAAAAATTGCGTATGCTCCCATCTGACATAGCCAAGTGATACTGAGGGTTTGCTGAGGTTTTACAGCTGTTGCACTGAACTTGAACACCTGAGGGTGAAACAGAGAAGAAAAAGTGATTTATGCAACATCAAGTTGTATTGCAGCTAATTTTGCACCGTGCATACAAAAACAGAGTCTGAATGATGAGCCAAGGCAGACAGAAGCCCGAGACGACGTTTCCACAGATTCAGAAGCAAACATTGCAGCTGCTGTGCCTGTTGCTTGCCAGAAATTTAATTAATATCCCAGTATCCCTAGGATGTCAGTAAGCATTCTTCTATTTCCACACGAAAAATAGCTACTTGGTTTGGGGTAGCTCCATGCAACATTGGGCAGAGGTAACAAAGCTGATCACCCCTGGGAACAAAGGGCAGAAGACTCCCAGCAGCGGCATGGCACATGCCCACACAAAAGCTTTGTCTAGCTGGGAAACCCACCAGCTGCACTTGCAAGAGCAAAAAAATAGATTTAAGATTGGTTATCATGTTTAAGCTCCCTAAAACCAAAACAGCTGTAATGTCACTGTTACATTTATCTATGGTAGAATGCCCTTACATTCCCATCTCAGAACTTCCATTTTAAAAAAAAAGTTCACCCTCTCAAAAAAAGATTATCAGCCTTAACTTTCAAGACAAATAAAGTTTGGATATGAGCCACATGAAATTAAGTTTTTATAGAAGTAAAAGGATAAGCTTACCTGAAGAAGTGACAAGTTTTACTCTGTATGCTGACAAACAGTTAACAGAACAAAACAGTTCTGTCTTCCCCATGTTATTTGTGCCCTCCACCATCTCGGCTGAAGATCTCAGAGATTTACACAGTGTGCAGGGTGTAATTTTAGCTGACTTCTGTGGAAACATGGAAACTGGTTGCTCATTTGAAACTTGCCATTTTTATTAACCTGGAAATCATTGCTAATATAGAAAATATTTATAAAATGTGCTGGTGTGCTTGAAACAGCACTTGTTTTACAGCTCTTATTTATGGTGCAGATACACTGATTCGAGCTCTGGTTTGAGCACCTTCCCAGGCCACTTGAACCAGTACCAGGCTGTCTGGGCAAAGGCCTCCACTGCAAACACCACTACAGGTCGTACTAGCATGGATCAGCACCTTGTATCAGACAACTTCAAACATCTTGCTGAGAAGTGACATTTTGCTTATGATTTTTAGTGCATCAGCTGTGTAGGTAAGCAATATTCCCACTGAACAGATGAGGAAAAAAGGAACAGGGGGAAGCAGGTCCCCTGATGATGTTTGGCAGCAAAATGGGAAAGAGATCCAAGATACGTGAAATAATCACAGTTTCCAGTGTATGGCCCACAAACTGCTTTTGAAGAGGGACACAGGAAAAAGCCTGACTTTCATAGACACATTTTCTGTGTTTAATGTCTTGAAGGTCTTTAAGTTTGGAAAAAACTTTGAGAATTAGTGCACTTTCAAAACTTTGAACTTTGAAACTTAGTGCAAATAGCTTTGAAAATCAGTGCAAATAATTAGATTATTTTAGTATGACAGCCTTAAAAATGCACTTTGTTCGATCACCAGCTATTCCAGCTCTTCACAGGACAGAACAGAATATAAGCATTTAGGGATTTAAAAACACTCACAAACCTCCAGAAACTATTGGAATGTACATGCCAATTGAGCTGAATGCTGCTTAAAAATCAATTAAAAATAGATTTGACTTAACCTTATAAGCTTTGAACATACTGTATTTTCAAGAGAACTATCACATATGGGGTTTTGATGTGTGATATAAAAGCAGCATGAAAACCTTTCCAGCTTACTTAATTTTATTTCCAGATTTGTTTCAGAGGACAACTAATTCTGAAGGTAATTTTCTGGATGAAATACATTTACCATAATCTTTTTTTTTTTCATTCATTAGGCCTTTCTTGGCCTAAGTGGTCTGGATAATGGGACAGCAGAGTCAGGTCACAAAATGAAGCTACATTCTTTTATCAGAGGGCAATTTTTCCTAAAGTAATTTCATTAAAATAAGTCATTCAAAACTAATTGAGCTATTATAGTAAATCAAGGTTCTCTTAAATGGTTCAGGTCTTCAAGAGGATCCACTATAATCAAAAGTAAATATGAAAAGTTTAAAAGTTAAAATCATAATTATCAGCTAACTATTACTTTTCCTCTCCACTTAATTCAAAGGCTACAATTTAATAAAGAATACTCTTTAAAACAGGGAGCATCTCAAGGCTGAAAACAGTCACAGTGGGCTGCTGCTGGGGAGTCCCACCACGCCTTCTCCCACACTGCAATTCTCTGGTAGCTGGTCCAGTGGTGAGGGAAAAACAGAGCAACATGTTTGAGCAAAGATTAAGCAGCAAATTATCATTCCTGGGAGTGCTCAAACCCACTTAACCTCTGACACTTTGTGATATGGTTTAGTGGGCATTGGGGTATTTGGATGAAGGTTGGACTTCATGATCTTAGAAGGCTTTTCCAACCTTAATGATTCTGTTATTCTGTGAAATGATAAAAGCAGTTACCTTAGACCAATACAATAACTGAAATAATCAACTAGGAAATCGGGTGTTTCTTAGAATACCCAAAATCTAATCAAAACTTAGATGGATACTATTTTTAGTATTTTGTCCAAATACAGAATCATGGAATCCCAGAATGGTTTGGGTTGGAAGGGACATTAAAGCTTATCCAGTTCCACCCCCTGCCATGGGCAAGGACACCTTCCACTGTCCCAGGCTGCTCCAAGCCCTGTCCAACCTGGCCTTGGACACTTCCAGAGATCCAGGGGTAGCCACAGCTCCTCTGGGCGCCCTGTGCCAGGGCCTCCCCAGCCTCACAGGGAAGAATTTCTTCCCAATATCCATCTAGCCCTGCCCTCTGGCAGTGGGAATCCATTCCCCCTTGTCCCATCACATGTACCTGCTTGTAAGCTGTCACACATACGGAACTGCAGAACTTTTTGGACTGTCCCTCTATCTGCAGCACATGACACTGGCCAGAGCCACTGTAGCAGTATCCTCCACAATATTCACAGCAGTTCATGGTCAGGTTGTTGGCCGAGCGGAACTGGGAGAAGCAGGCGTCACTGCAGAGCTTGTGCACCACGTTCTGGTAATTCACCTCGTGCCTGATCTGGAAGAAAAGGAATATACAGCAAGGACAGAAGAACATGTGCGTTCATCTCTGAGACAGCAAGTTGTGCTGAGCTAAAGAAATTCAAACAAGGGAAATGGTAATTACCACTGCATTCTTCTGGCACATGCTGCACTTGCTGGAAATGCTGTTGGTGTGGATAGTGACAATGGGTTTCCTTTTCTGTTCAAATGTGGACAGACAAGACTGGCTGCAGAAATCCTTACTGGAGTCTGTGTTGTCAAACTGGGCAGTGATTACATCCTTTGGATTTAGAATTTCTCTATGGAAAAAGAAAAACAAACACAGAGATAAAGGATTAATGTCGGTTTCATGTCAACTTGCTGTTCTCGCTTATTCTGGAGACTAAACATTCTCCATGACTGGGTGGATCCATTTAATTTAAACCTTTATTTTTTGCTAAGTATCTGACTTCACTTTTCCTTTGCTATTAGGAAAACAGGTAAGAAGTACAATACTTAAGTAGGTATTTTGAGAAACATTTTGTACCTGGACTTAAGAGTGGCCTACAAAAAGAATATAAAAAAAATAACATTAAACCTTTTCTAAAGGAACTTGGAGAAAGTACCTGTTTTGCAGTTTTTATTAACAAAAAAATTTAGAAAGCAAGATACGTGAAATAATTCCTTTTAACAAATAAGAGGGTAGGAGGAAAACAAAAGGCCACCAATTTCTAATCACCATTAGTTCAGTCCACCATAGTCTGATGAGTATTTTAACTTTCTTATCTCCCATCCCGAATTTTGTTTATTTGTTGCTGCATTTAACACATTGAACTTTCTCCTTATATCTTCTCTCTTTCAAAACAGTCCTTCACAGGAAAGTTTCGAAGCCCTGAAGTCAGAAAACTAGGAGAAAATACTTATATAACTTCCTTGCTTGGAAGGATGCCTCCTTCTCACTTGTCCTGTCAGAGGTAACCCATTTTTCAACAGAATAAATACAAATTACAGCCAAGACTTCTAAACTTTGTTACAAGGCCTTTTCACACAAAGGCAGCAAGCGAAAAGAATAATTAATTGAAACCTCAAGTTTAAGTTCAGTTGGCCTTGTAAAACTTAAAGTAATAAATTTGTTGTTGAAGAAATGATGAACAAAGCAGCATTCCTTTGGCAAAGTAACTTTCATAACTAAAAATAATACATATGAATAATTCTCTATAAACAGACTGTAGCATGATCAGCCTGGAAATTATTTGCCTCGAGTGAATGTATAGCAATGACATCTCACAGAGACAGCCACAAAGGTCTCCTTTTGCTAATTTGGACATAAAACAAATGAACAAAAAAATTACAATAATTAAAATGTTTTTAGAGCTGAAGATTCGTGACGGTGTATCCAGCAGGACTGTGGAAAATGTAGGTATTTTCTAAATTATTTTGTCCAAGTAGGCTCAAAAAAGCCCACCCTCACCTTTCCACTCTAGGCCTAGATAGAAAGTAACTGATTTGGGTGGTGAAACTCTCATTACCTAAAAACCTCAGTTCTTAATAAATTTAATCTCTCTACATGTTATGAAAGCAGTAGTGATGTAGTTTGAAAATCTAAGACCTACAGAAATCTAAGATCACACAATGGAGCCTGAATGAAAAGTCAATTTTTTTTAGAATCTAAGGAATTATTCTGCCTTGAATACATTAACTCACCCATGTTTTGCTTCATTTTAGGGATTCATAAATCTATTTTCCTCTAGAAGAAATAATGCATAAAATACTTTCTGAAAATGTACTCTTGTTAGTAGTTTTGAGAGTGCAATGACATTTTGAAATGGCAAGAAAATGCGGGACCTCTTGAAATAGAGTTTTTCATTTTTGGCTCATTTAAATCAAAAAAAAAGAGAAGACACACTCTGCACCACAGAGGCTTTTAAATCTACGTGTACGTAAAACCCAATTAAGGAAATGGAACTGCAAGCAGACAGACCAATTAACAGGGAATAGCATCAGCCACCAATTTTTGAAGGGAAGCATAACAGGAGCAGCGCTACTGACACAGCAAAGGGGCACAAGAACAGAACTGAAGCCTTTCATTATCTGCTTGAATATCAATTATTAGTAGAACAAATTAAAGCACTGTCCTACTTTGAGCAGCTTGAGCAGGTTTTCTTGGTAGAAGCTGGTGGGCGAGAAGCTGGAATGGTGTATCCAGTGAGGCACAGTGTGGAGCAGAAGAGCTGGGTTGAGCCTTTCCTCTGGTAGGCAGTTTGCCCCTTCTGCAGGATTTTTTTACAGCCAGAACAGGAAACCCGAACAGCTGTGCTTGGAACTGAGGGAAGCATTTTACTCATGCCAGAGGATGCCACAGCAGGCTGGAAACCTGATGACAGCTGTGGAACTAAAAAAAAACCCACAGAGAGAAAACAGAGAGTAAGTGTTACATATCTATTACACAGAACTCACTGGTGTGCAGGGGCAAGCACAAGGCTCATGTCTTTATTTGGGTTGTCAGGGTCTAGAGGAGAATCAAATAGCAGATGAACTCTCCACAAATACATGCCCTGTGCTGGTTTTCTGCATAGCAGAAACTCTATAACTACTTTATAACTACTCTGAAGATGGAGAATGCACTTTTAATATCCCTTTCATGGAATCACAGAATGGTTTGGGTTGGGAGGGGCCTTAAAGCTCATCTCATTCCACCCCCTGCCATGGGCAGGGACACCTTCCACTATCCCAGGTTGCTCCAAGCCCTGTTCAACCTGGCCTTGGACCCCTGCAGGGATGGGGCAGCCACAGCTTCTCTGGGCCCCCTGTGCCAGGGCCTCCCCACCCTCATGGGGCACAATTTTTTTTCTGAGGCCTAATCTAAACCTGCCGTCCTTCAGCTTAAGACCATTTAACACATTCAGTTCTCCTATGCATTTCACATTCAATTTTCCTATGCCTCAAAACCACAATTATTTTATAATCTCAATTCCATTCTCTCTAAACCAAACTAGTTCTTCATTCCTACTGGGATCAGACACAGTGAATGAAATGCAGAATGACCTGCAAGACTATTTGCAAAGGTGACACATTTTACAGATTTAAATGAAGTTAGTCTTGTCTATTCCTTACCAAGAGGATTGCCACTGACTGAAAATACAGCACTGATTTTCAGCTCCCCTTCCTGAGATTTTGGCTGTTGGCCGTACTCCTAAAACAAAGGGAAAAGAAAAGGAGAACAAATACACACATGTAATAACAGGTTACATGACTTCCATTCTTTCACAATGCTGCATTGAACCTCAGGGAAGAGTGGGTGTCCTAAGCCTGCTCCGGAGGACAGGTGATAAGTGCTGCTGTATGAGCACCACACACAGCTCCTGCTCAGAGCTCCAGCAAACCACACCTGAGGGGGCACAAATGGACAAGTGGGGCTGCCTGGTGTGCTCCCCTCTCCAGCTGCACTCCAAGACACCTCAGAATTCAGCCAAAGCTTAAGGAAATATCTGCTTTCCACTCAAACTTTCCATCTGGAAGTGCTTTTGCAGCCCTTGCCACTGTTCTGGGAAAGAAGCTTTATCTTCACATTCATGGAGGGTAGCAATGAAATAGAGCTGGGACCTCAATGGGGAGGGTTCTGTGTTACCCAGGAGTTAGGACCTTGGAGCAGCCTAAGGTGAAGCTTTGTAGCAGACCAAGGCTGGCACCACCAGAGCCAGACCATCATAGTCCCAGCTCCAGCTAGAGAGTAATCACCTCACATTTGGTACAGGCTGAGAAAATCCCTGGACAGCTGCTGGTGGAATAGCTGACATGCTATAAATGACTGGCTTAGTCCCCAGCAGCTATTCACACTGACACCATGCTTCCTGCCTCTGCTCTCCCTAGAAATCTGAGCCAGAAAGCAGCTTTGAACACTCCACATGTAAATCTTAATAGGCTGAAAAGCATAATCTCTTGGAACTACAGAGATGATAAGATTTAGCCTACTTAAAGTCGTCTGGGAGTAGTGAGGCATGATGTCATGTTATGACTGAGCTAAATTCACAGTTGCTGCCTGGCTGCCAGGGAAGCCAACTCAGAATCACTAAGCAAAAGGAAGCTCTCCCTTCCTAGTGGCAGTGAGATGCTCCCACAGCTTCCGCCAGCTCCCAAAATCCCACAACAGCCTCCACTGAGCACATGCTCAAACTGAGCATTCCTATCACTCCTGTGGGAAAATTGGAAGTTTCTACACTGGACAACCAAACTATTTCTCAACAGGTTTCCCAGGAGAACAGGCAATGGTATTCCTTGATCATGTGAACCATCAAACTGAAACAATCAAATCTCAGGTAAGAGAAGCTCTAAGCTGGGTATGAGCATGCTGTGATAAGATTCTCAAGCACCATTTTTATTATTTCAAAACTAATCATTTGCAGACATACAGTTTTTTAAGCACGTTAACTGTAATTGTATCCTTAGTCAAGAGTAGGAAAAGAAATGGAGGCAAATCCTGACATCAACTGTGCATGATCAAGCAGTTTCACAGCAGCGTAACAGTGCTGAAAGCCAAAAACCTTCAGCTCCAACTATTGGTTACAGCAAGAAATGCTCTTATCTTCCAGGAAATATTTAAAAAAATCCATAAAATCCCCCCCATATTAATTCCAATCTAAAGCAAAACAAAATGAACTCAGTTCTCCTACTTTTCCAGTATCAGGCAGAGTTGATAATCACAGGATTTACTCCAGGAAGGAATATTTTGAACCATACGATATTTGACATTTAAATTCTTCAAGTCTTCATTTTTACTTATTAATCTGATCTTTGATAACCACAGACATCTCGCCTTGCATTCCACACAAATCCACACAGCAGATGCCATCTTGGGAGGACAAAAGAAGAGACAGATTTAACTAACCTACACGTGGTTTGACATTCTATAGGTTCAAGGAAAAATAAACCCAAACAATCCCACAGAGACTGAACAAACCAGGAGGACAGCAAAAACTGAAGTTACAAATACTTTACTTCTTTATCTTATTAAGTTGAGAGTATTATGGGAAAAGAAGAAAAAGTGCTGGGAAGACAGGCCCAGAGAGCAGAGGAGGTTTAGCAGAAGGACAAAGACTGATGCTAGAAACTAACGCCTGCACAGGAACACCAACAGTCTCGTGTCAGTGCAAGAGGATGGACCACTTTGGGAAGTTTTGCACACCTTTAACATATACAGTCTGACAGGTAACCCAGATATGAGCAGTGAGGAGACAGGAATTGCCACACAGCAAACCAGCAGCACAGAGACTGGCTGGAGCCCAGCAATCCAGGCCCCAGCACTGCTCAATCCATAGGTCAGACCCTCTCCAGGTTGCAATTACTGAGCTTTACCGGCATCACCATAAAAAATGTCAGTCTTGAATGAGAAAGTGACTTAAACTTTGACTTCACTGATGTGTAAGTACTTAAACATCTGTCTAAGACCTTTAAGTGTTAATTTTAAACAAGAACAAACTACTGTGCCTGCAAAGGCAACTTTTAAGAAGGGAGTCGCAGCAATACTACTGCTTTAATCCATATCTCTAATTGTGACTACTCATAAGGTATTTAAGAAAATGGGATTTACAGTTTATTTCCTAGTTAGATAAAGTGTCTATGTTGCCACAGATTTAGTAACAGAAGTTTTAGAGCACTTGGCTTTGTTTCTAACGGAAAAGCAAAACATTTTCAGAAACAAGGTAACAAGACATCAAAAAGTTGGGGGGGGTGGGTTTCATAGTAGTGTAAGAGGGAAAAATCCTTCTACTGAACTACGTTCTTCAAGTTAAATTTCGGTCAACAAACCAAATAAATTGCTGAATTTATGTTCAGCTTAAGCGGTCAGCTGTCAGACCAAAATGAGAAATGCAATGGGAAACTTACCTCAGAATTACCAGGTTCATCTTTAATTTTGTCTAATAGTCCCTGCTGTGGGGCCATAGCTTTAGCATATTCGTCATCCAAAGGCTCCTTCTTAATTCTAATATTTGGTGCAAAGGAATTCCCCAGCTCTTGTCCAATAGAATCCTTACTAGAAAATAGGTAGCTAGACTCCTGAAACAATAATATGAAAAAGAATTCACCCTCCTGCATCTGCCATGAGGAGTTGGGCTGCTGCCAAGGGGAGGTTGTGTTGCAGACCAAGAGATTTGGGTCCTGCCAAGGTGGGAGAAAT
This sequence comes from Oreocharis arfaki, assembly GCA_013398015.1. Taxonomy (NCBI): domain Eukaryota; kingdom Metazoa; phylum Chordata; class Aves; order Passeriformes; family Paramythiidae; genus Oreocharis; species Oreocharis arfaki. The sequence continues at coordinate 49,377 of VZRR01002368.1, read as the reverse complement.
GCTGGGCAGCAGCTGCTGCCTCAGCCTCCCTGCAGCCCCCTCTCTCATCCCACCCCCAATGCTTTCCACTCCTCTGGCCAAAGCAGAAGCCACCCAGCTCTGTAAGTTGGTTGTTTGGGAGTGTCTCCTGCGGATACAGCTGTTCCCTGGCTCATGTGGAAAAAAGGCAGCAGGTCAGGTGGATGCATCCAGCTGTAGGTTCGGCTCACCGGTCACTCCAACCGTGCTGAACAGGAAAGTGGCCACCAAAAGAATCCTCAATCCAAAGAGAGGGTCATGAAAATTTTACAAAATTATATGAACTGTTTAAGTAGCAAAGATGTCTCAGAGTCAGAAGATCAGTCTCCTTAACACTCAAATTTACACTCAAATACAAAATACGTATTTTGAATTATTCCAGCATATTGCTGCACTTGCAAAAGTGGTTGAAAGATCTATAGCTTACCCTGAAGTTAGTTTCTGGAGTTTGTGGCGCTAACTGCGTCCGTAATGTTTCTTCTACTTGATTATGAACTGAGGAAAACATATACATTAAATAGAAATGAATACAGGTTCCAATGCATTTCCTTTAAAACTATCAGAGTCTCATCCTGCTCCCCAACCCCAGCGCCTGACAGCACCTCACCACTATTAAACTACTCCCTTTCTCCTCCCTGCAAGTAAAGTGGTAATCCCTAAAGAGAATTGACTTTTAATTTTTTTTATTATGCTATTGGATCATTATTTTCCCACTCCAGCAAAATAGTTGCAAACTTCCGACGCAAATTGTTCATTTAGAATTTTCCACACCCCAGCACGTTCTGAACTTTCCTGTTTTGACATTTAAATCAGAAAACACTTTTCGGAGCAACATCTTCCAGCTTTTTCTTTGCTGTTCTGATCTTTTGCCTTTTCCCCTCTTCACAGGAAATAGCATCTTCTGCTTTTTTAGAATATATCATTTAAAACTTTGGATTTGCCTCGATACTGGATGTTACCATGAACATTTATCATTCTGGTTTCAACTACTGATGACTTTACCTGATCTTTTAACTGTAGGTTTTTACAACTTTCTGAAATACAGAAACATTCTTCCCTTAATTTCTAACTGAAGGTAAAAATAGAGATACATCTGTAACTTTCTTTATTTTAAAAAATATCTCTACTGCTTCTCTATCATTGGTGCCACCTGGAAGCACTGATCTTAAGATGCTGTTGCTGAAGATAGAAAGTTTAAATCTCAGAACTGTAAGCTGTGAATGTGAACAAGCAGCCTGGAGTCCCTCACATGCTGGCTCACCCTCCCTCTGCTGAATAAGATTAAATCACATGTTCCTGCTTGGTTATTCTTAACTCCTTCATTCACTGTTCTGCTGGAAGTTTCAGAGCTTGGGAAGTCAAAAATAAGTGTGTGGGCAGCAAGATTATGATGACTGTCAAATGAGAAAGGGATTTTAGGCATCTTTGATTTTCTCCATGTTGGCTGGATGAAGTCCAAGACACAAGTATTTCAGGAAGAAGGAGAGCAGTCTCCCAGGAAAAGTGGATTTCAAGCTATGTTCTGGCTTAGTTCCTGCAGACACTAACTCATTTCTACCAAGCCTTTCCCTGATGCTGCTGTCAAATCCATACTGCTTTAAATGCCTAGGCATTAGTGAAGAATTGGTACTTCGCTCAAAAAATCTTCACTGGCCATCAATTTAACCTAAACTTCACCACATTTTCTTTTAAGAAGTTCCATGGTCTATAAAAAAAACAGTGAGAAAAACCAAAAGGAAGCTTGAATTTAGGAAAATTCACACAGCTTGGTTTAGGAAACCACAACAACAAAGGATATGTTGAGGCTCTGTAACAAGCTGTGGAGGATGAGAACTCCCTAACAATGTCAAGCCCTTTGCAAATCCTTCTCCTAACACAGAGTTCATTGGATTTCAGGGTTCTTCACAAAATGCTCCCCTACACACAGCCCTGCCTGTTCTCTTCAACAAGGTGATTTTTTAATAATTAGCCCTATTGCTGATTTCTCCCTAGTTCTTTCTTCCTTTTTGCAGGGCAGCCAGGTCTATGATGTCAACAGTTACCTGCTTTGTCAAGAAAATTGCTTTTCAATCTAGAATCCATATCTTTAGGGATTTTTTCCAACCGTTTTTCACGTTCTTGAAAATGTCCTTCTCTATTCTTGTCCTTTGTTGAAAAAGTCTCTTTGCCATTATCTCGTGTTATATTAAAATCTTTTTGAAGTGATTTAAATACAGGGCCCTGCTCAAAGGGGGAAGTGAGATCCTTCTGGATTGCATTCTGAACCTGAATTTCTTTTTCACTGTCCAGTTCATGATCTGAAACTCTCTTGCCCTCTTCCAGATGCTCTTCATCATGAATTGCTGAAGAAAGAGTGTCTTTTGGAGTGAAATTCTGCTCATCTTCATTGTCACTCCCAACAACAGGTATGCCTGCAAGATCCCCAGAGTTCAGAAAATAATCATGATCATCACCCTGCAGTGAATTTTCAGGTCCGGCTCTATTCGGTACTCCGTAAGACAAGCTGTCAAGGGCGGGTGTTAAGTTGTGGTCAGCGTCCTCAGACATCTCCGCATCCAGAATTTCACCACCTAGGGAGAAAAAAACCCCAGTGAACAGTCAGAAAATTGACCAGCCTCACGTGTAACAAAGGAGAAGGGTGAATGTCCTAATCTGGCTGATGCTGCAATTCCTTGAATACTCTCAGCCTTCTTGGGCCGACACCGTGAAAACATTGCTGACAGAAATGGTTCAGTCGCCCTCACCACTCTGAAGCAGAACCTGAACTGAGTAATACCAACCAAAGAAAGGAAAAACATTAATTTCCCTTCACCTCACTTGCAGCACTTGTGGAGAAGGCAATGCAGGAGGGAATGAGCAGGAAGGGCTGGGATGAGGGCGAGACAGTCTTGTTCAGCAACAATGAGACTTCCAAGAAATGCTTTGTGAAACTATGACATTAGAGAATAAATAGAAATACTTACATTTTTCTGTAATATCAAATACCGCATCAGATTTATCTTCAAACTGTAAGAAAGGAAAGCACTGTGTCATTGTCTTGGTCAGCTGCCATGTACTTTGCTAAAAAGTATCTGATCAAAACCAAAGCCAAGCAGAAGGGTCACAATTCCTCTTCCTCTTTCCCTCCTTGCCCCAAGCAAATTTTTATGAATTAAGACTGTTATATCACTGAGAAGCCACACTTACTCTAATGAGTTCAGAACACATAGAAAAGGCACAGAAGGAAAATTTAGAAATAGTGCTGCTTCCCAGAGGAGAGAGGGAAGGCAATGTCAATTTTCTCTTCTGCCTGGGATACTGGTACCAGGTCAAGGCCACAGATTCTGCCCTGATGCTCTACGAGCCTTGATTCCCTCAAAACATTGTAAATGAAAACCAGGAGCACATGCAGCTCCCAGTGCCATGGGCTGCACAGATCCAAGGGAACCTCTCTTGCAGGGAATGTCCTCTTTCCAGGAACAGGGAAATGTAATGCTTAACTTCCCAACACAGATGATGAGTGTCAGTGTGAGCAGAAGCATAGAAAAACCAGATGATGACTGAGTGCTGCACAAACATCTGTCTGCATTAAACATCCTCTGACAGATGCTGATGTTGATGGCATGCTTGGATGCTGCCTGGAGAAGGACAATTAAAGTTTCCTTCAGAATGTCCAACTCATTAGCAGCCTTCCTTTCTGTCCTAGAGATAACAGTAATTCATTTAAGCCCTCTCTCCTTTCTCTGCGTTGCCAGCTCTATACTTTCTTTCCTGGTAGATCCTGCTCACACTGCAATTCTTAAGCCATCTTAGGGAAAGTAATGGGATTTGATAGCAAAGGGATGAGCCCTAATTTCATTTAACTCAGGTAATTTAGTTGATAAATCCGGTATTTCTCAGGACTGGGAACTATCAGTGGTGGGAACAATCACTTTGGTAGCAGCCAGCTCTCTAGGAAAGGATGACAACAGACCGTCCCAGAGGTCATTTGATGGCAAAAAGTCCCTTTCCAATACTACTTGCAGATCTAATGAGACAAGGTAGCTCCTTCAGCTTAACTGGACACACATAGAATGGTGAGGACCTGTCCAGCACGGTATTAAGTCAGTTGGATACTGCACCAAAACTTTCTAGTTTCTCTGAGCAGACGCTTGAGGCCGGAAGAGTGAAATATAGAAACAAAACAAACAATCAGAAGTTACAGTTCCACAAGGCTGATGCAAGTCTCCTCCCTGTAATTATCTATAGGGAAAAAGAGTAAAGAAACACCCCTTAGGAAGGTTTGCAAAGCCTGAGTTCTGTTCCTGCTGTAATGAATCTCCAGAGTGTCTGGGAGGTGGAGGTTTAACATTGATCTAGAAGCCCATTCAGTCAACTAAGCTTACACAGGTGTAACACTAATCCCCATAAATACTGGATATGCTAAGCGCTCGTACAAGCTGCTGAAGACAAGGACAGCAGAGGTGGGCTGCCTTTAGAGAAGAACATGGAAAGGAACTTGTTGCCATTTGATAATAATATCAGAACATGAAATTTTGGAAGGCAAAAACAATAGCCCAGGTCCTTGACTCTACACTGACCTTTCTCAACCCTTTTTTGCTTCCTGTCAGTAATTCTCTATCCTCCTCAAAAATGTCACAACATTATTTGATGGTAGGATGAAGGAAGTTTTCAGTTGAGATGAAGCATGAGCTCATCTTTTCCTCAGAGCAGATTTGTATCAAAGTAATTCTTTAACTCTTTTGAGACCCAGAGTACCTGTGGGAAAGTATTCCAGGTCCTATGCAAACCTGGTTGCCTTATACATCCAAATCCTAGGTATTCCTCCTCCTCCTCTGGTGGTAACAAATCTTTTGCCAACAGCTGACAACCCCAGGAATGCTCTTATTAACAAAGGATAAATTTTGTAGTGTGTATCTCTCTAACTGTTCCATTCAAAGAAACACTAACAGGCAAGTCAGCACAAGGGGCCACCTGCAAGAGCATTAAGGACTCCCATAAATATTACGAGGAAGCTGGAAAACATTTACAATCTACCTGGAAGGAATCCAAGACACTTCCCAAACACAAGGTCATCCTAGGGAAAAAAACAACCCTATTTTGTTTCTTTACTCATTATTTTGTGAGGCTATCGAAAGAAGAGATCATCTTGGATATCTTTTTCTTTCAAAAGGTTTTCGAGTACAGAGGAAGATCTGTGTCTGTGGTCAAAAGCTTTCCCTGGAAATATTTATAAACCAGGAACTCCAGCATCTGACAATACCAGCAGCCTTAGCTAAGCCACCATCCAGTTTCTGACTGTGAACAGCATCAGAACTCCCACACAGAGTAAATTCAAAGGAAGAAAACCAGGGAAAGTGTTTGGATGATTGTGTGTGTGTGTACACATACGTATCTACACACACACACACACACACACACACATGTATATCCCAATAAATTACTCATTCTATAACTGGACTGTCCCTAGAATTAGAGCTTATATATTTCTTTACTACATTAATGTGGGGTATTATCTTGGTTATACACTTCTAGTCCCTTCCCCAATGTTATTACAGTCTTGTTTAATGCCATCTCAGGAGGAAATGTTGTATATCACCAGTTACATAAAAATGTATCACTTTAATCAATCATGTATGTTAGCTTTTAACTGGATTGTGGTCTTGTATCACACAGAAATGTGAACAACAATGCCCAACTTACTATTTCTATATTATTCTAGTACAGTTCTGCAAGGCAATTCCCTCTCTCCAGTCCTCATGCTTCCTCCTTTCGTTAGCCATCATTGCCCTTAATTCCCTTTATTTCTTCTGCTCAGATTTTTAAAGATTCAGTGAGGAGTGCAGCAAAAGCACTTGAGGGGCAAACATGGAACTGATGGCATTTCCTCTGGGTCACTTTTGCCAGATCTAAGCAGAGGTACCTCAACACTCCACATTAAGTCTTGATTACTTCAAAAGGAAAGTATCAGGAACAGACAGTTTTCTGTTCAAATACTGAGGCTTCAACTCTTCAGCTCAGTCCTCAAAACACACTTGAGCTAAAACTCAGTAATACAGCATTCTAGAACACCTCCATTAAATCACCTTGGCCAATATTTGCCAGAGAAAAATAATTCCTGGTGTTTTTAATCATTTAACTCCGTAAGAGTTTAATACAGAGCAGTTTGAGTTTGGTATTAGTGAAGTTAAATGTTTTAGGCTGCATCTTTCTTAGTGACTGCCTCATTAGCCAGCACTGCACACAAAGCAGTGCTCTGCCTACTCAAGTTGCAAAAAACAAATAAATGAATGAATGAAATGAAATAAGAGTACAGAGATGGTGGCAAAACAATAAGGTGTTTCTGAAAACAATGTGACTTGCTTAAAATTAACTACTCTATAAATAAAGACAGCTTTTATAAAAAAAAAAATCACCAGATATGTCATTTTTTTTCTAGAGATGTACATGAAACTCTAAGGGAGCAGTGTCACAGCCTCAGCACCAACCTGCCTTTGCTGCGAGCAGGGACAGAAAGACACTGTTTACACTTCAATACAATGTGCTAATTAGAAATAACTAAACAGCTGATCCATACCTTAACAGTGTTCAACATAGCCATGGTGTTCATAAACCAAACAATTCATAGATTATTTTTGTGCAATATAAACAGAGAAGTTGCCTATGGCTGCAGTATTGCTTTGTATGTAAAACAGAGAATTCTGTCACAAAATAAACAAAACAGTGTAATCACGTTATACACAGACAAATATCTTTCCAGTAAGCTTCTGAAGTTTGATCCTAGATTTTAATGCATCCATGAGCAAACTGTGGAAAGGAAGCAGATGTTAAGAGAACTGCAATTAAAAATAGTCAGAGATGATTCTCAGTTTGCCTGTAGTTTCCTTGTCCCTCCACGCACAACACAACCCCTGCTCCAGAATTCATTCAACTGATAAGACACCATTTGAAACAAAAAAATAATTAAAAAGGAATTGAAATTTCAATTGCTATTCTTGAGGCAGGTGGGGTAAGCTCAGGAAGCATCCCCTGACCTTTTCCATATGACCTGTCCCTGGCAGGGATGCCAGGCAGGCAGCCAACCGCGCTGCACCTCTGCCACCGGAGAACTCCGCGGCACGCGCAGAATTACGCAGCTGGTCCTGCCGGAGCTGCTTCCCACTGAAACACAGCCAGCCCTACAGATTCATACCTTCAGAGCACCTGGGGAGGGAAGAGAGAGGGTAACAAAGAGCCAGGCTGCTGCAGATACCTGCCACAGGAAAAGAAGGGCTGCGGCAGGAAGAGAACCCGGCGGGGTCACAGCCATAGAGCCGAGCGCGGCTGGGCCGGCAGAGCCCCCCCTAGCCAGCTCCAGGACCCCCGCCACCACCAGGGACAGGGCACCTTCCCGCCTGGGAATGGCCACAGAGTCCCTCTGGGGAGAGGGAGAGTGTGAGCTCGGCAGGTTGAGTCTCTCTGAGGCTTCCCTGAGCCGTGCTGAACACTTGAAAAGATTATTTTTAGTCTAGTCTAAGGGTAATACAGTGGAGATGCGGATGGGAGTCTTTAAAGGCAAACCCCAAACAAGCTCCAGTACATGTGAAAAAGCAGGCATTTCCCAGCTGCTTGTGGCTCCCTATATTCTGCTCAAGAAATAGAGTTTCATCTTGCATCTCACTTACACATCTTCAATTTTTAAGTGTCAGGACAAAAGATTTAAGCACGTGCTGCTCCCCTTTCATTTCTGCGTTTTAGGAATTTTGGACAATTCACCAGAAATCACAGGGAGCAGTTCAGTGTGGAAGTTTATCATCCCTTTCTATCACAAGGTTTTTCTGATATTCCTGAGCTTTTGGAATATTCACAGGCCAATTCCAAACAAATCTTTTTGTTTCCATAACCACCCAGCATGCACACAGAACCTGCACACTGTTACCAACATATATGGGGCCAAGATGAATCTGTCAAACACACAGAAGTCATAGTGAGCCTTATTTTTTCTGGAATATTGGTAGGTTTAATCTCTGCCTATAAAAACCACAAGGGGATCCAAGCCCTTCTCCAATTCACCCCCAAAACCATGGATTTGAGAAGGAAGCAGCTCCACATGTGAAGGTTTCACCTCGCAATCACAGAATCCCAGACTGGTTTGGGTTGGAAGGGACATTAAAGCTCATCTTGTTTCAAACCCTGCCTTAGGCAAGGACACCTTCCACTATCCCAGGGTGCTCCAAGCCCCATCCAGCCCAGTCCTGGACACTTCCAGGGATCCAGGGGCAGCCACAGCTTCTCTGGGCAACCTGTGTCAGGGCTTCACCACCCTCACAGAGAAGAATTTCTCCTTAATATTTGTTATTAACAACAAATTTCCTTGCAATAGTGTTTGCAAAGACACCAGATTTTGATGTGCTGATCTTTGGGCTTTGCAAATTAAGAAACAAACACAGACACAAACCACACAGCAAGGAAACAAACCAAGACATCCCCAAGAAAGACTTTCTCTTCAAACAAAGAACTTCTTCCCTCAAAACCTCACCCCTGGCTCTGTGCTGAACTTCTCTGCTGCTGGTAAGACACAAACAACCACTATGGCTGGGATTTTGCTTACACTAAGGCTGTAAATAAGCTGAAATAAAAATACTTCCAGTTTCTCACAGCATAAGGCAGGAAAACTAAACGGAGATTACAAGGATGTAAAAATCCCCAATATCAGAGCAGGGTCTGTGTCACAATATGTGCATTTATGCTGTGATGCTCAGGAGCTACTTACTCCAAACCAAGTGTTTCAGTTCAGTTACATATCTTAGCTTATTCCACAAGCAAGCCAGCACCGCCCAGACCACAAATGTGTACTTTTGGCCAATATCAGAGCAGGGTCTGTGTCACAATATGTGCATTTATGCTGTGATGCTCAGGAGCTACTTACTCCAAACCAAGTGTTTCAGTTCAGTTACATATCTTAGCTTATTCCACAAGCAAGCCAGCACCGCCCAGACCACAAATGTGTACTTTTGGCCAAAGCTTTCAAAAGTAAGGCTAGTGAGAAGATTATGTTCTGCAAGGCATGGAATCCCCTTAATTCCCTTTAGCTCAGAAGCTGAACAGCTCATTAAGAGAGAGCCATCACTGCGGCTTTTAGGGAAAGCCAGTCCATGGAATACAACTAAGAAGTACCAAGGGTAACAACCCAGGGTGGAGGAGCAGCACTAGGAAGATCACTCAGGAAGATCTCAGGAAGATCCCTCTACTCAATGTCGCTTCCAGTAAGATGATTAACTATGCTAGTAATCAGCTGCTACTAGTTATATTACTAATAGGAGGAAAGAAACCCCAACCCACTGTAAATTAATTTTTAAAGAGAGTGAACTGAACCTGAAGTTCTCTGCTTGTCATTACAATCTGTCCTCAATTAAGAAACCCACAAGGTGGCTTTGTGCACAAATTGGGAAAATTTACAACTGTAGCACCTTCTGCTTATCGACAAATACAGCGGGACCATCTCCTGCCCAGCCTGGTTTGTGTTCCCAGCCCCACACTGGTGACTCAGCTCAGCTCCATCAGGTACTGCAAGTCCTTTCCCTTCTCCTAAGAGCTCAGTGCCAACAGCAATTGATGGTGCAAATGGGAGAGCCTGGGTGTACATCCAATTCTCTCTATTTCAGTATTTCTGTCCTCAAAAAGACAAAATAACTACTTCATTCTTCAAAGTACCTTCCTAACTCTGGCTTCCTTTTTGCCTTTTCCACAATTAAACACAATAAAATCCCGTTTACAGCCTGCATTAACTGTACTTCATAAAGCTTTCTGAGCAAACAGCACCATTTAAAGATTAATTTCAATACAGATGAAATCTTTTAATGTACTTTCATCCCTTTTAAGAAATATCAAGATTCACAAAAGTACACAAGTAAGTTATTAAAAAAATAATAATGAAAAAGGAAGTACTCCAAAATGTCTCCCGTGGGAATAACTGTATAGTTGTGCTAATTCTGTCTCAAGTTCTTCTCACCTAAATTTAGACAACTAAACATTAGTTTATTAGGCTAATGATTCAGGTTTCCTCTCTTTCCAAAGGAAAATAAGGAATTCTGGCAGCAGCAATTTATCCTGCCCTGGGACTGTGGACCAGCTCTTAAAACGGAAAAGGACTAAATGTAGAATTAAAATCTTGGCTTTATCACCAAAAATCTGATGTATTAAACTCTGGTTATAACAACAATTGGTTATCATACATTTTTTACAAAAAAAATCAAAGGCATTAGACACAACACACTTCAAAACTGCCTAATGTAGAGGTAACCCCTACAATACTTCAAGCTACTTTTAAAATTAAACAAATTTATCTAAAGCAGTAGGAAACATGGTAACCAAAATTAAATACATTAACCATCATTCTTCAATCAGTAGTTACAGAAAGGACAGACACATCACATAATTTTTGGATCAATACCAACTTGGCAAAGCAAGTTACAGTCTCTTGAACTTTTTGTTTCCCTTGAAATTTCTGAGGAGCACTTCCAGAGGAAAAGAAAATGGCACTACAGGCAGAACACAGGCTAAGAGTATGGACACTTAGAGCACCCCCAATTCTGCTGACATGTCTTCAGTGAAATATTCTCTGCTGCAGAAACCTTCTTTGAAGAGTTTAGATCATCCCAGAGAACAAGTGTTACAAGCAACAGCATTAGTGAGGTCCAAGAGCTCTTAGCCTTTACCACACTCATGGAATGGATGATGGAAATCATCTGAACCAAGTCAGTCATTGACAGAAAACCTTGAAGCTGGTGAGAGAAAACTTCCCATAAGAATTATTTAGGGAAAGGCCAACAGCAGTTGGAACGTCTGGAAAGAACAATGGGATACAAGAGTCATCAATCATAGAATCACAGGATGGTTTAGATAGGAACGGACATGAAAGATCATCCAGTTCCAACCCCAAACGACAGAAAAGTTGAGACAACCACTTCAAGAACACTGCGAGTGATTTCAGAATTAAATTCCACAATCCTTAATCATGCAAAGGGCCTTGAAGTGGTCACAAAGAGATGACTTAACTTTCTGTATTTTACACAATGTGAAAAGTCCCAATGCAAATGCCTGAGATCCATTATGCTCATTTTTCGAAAGAGAATTCAAAGATTCTGACATCAAAACATTCTTTGAGAGGTGCACAAGCCTTGGCAGAGAAAAGTTTTCATCATCTTCGTACCATTCTGGAGTAATTCAGCAACAAAACTTTCTAAATGAGGTGATCTCCTTCAATTTTTAATTACAGTCATGCAAAATTAAAAATCTTTTGCAAACACCTGTTTTATTGATGTGGACACCCAGGTGTTCACCTGTTCACACCAAATTAATTTCTGAGAGAGAGCCCAAGTGTCAAATTTCAATACAGCCCAAAATTGTCTTGTCTAGTCCAAGGGGTTATAAAGAACTGTTGTAAATAAATGAACATTCCAGTCAAAACAATTAATTGTTCGAGACAATGATATTGTACACAAATTAAAGTTGAATTGCCATAAATATTTTTATAAACTACATAAAAACATACTAGCAGACACCTTTCAAGTTAATATTGGTCTTACATAGTAAATTTGAAAGTTAAATATGCTAAATGTTTTCCTTAGCATATAAAACAGTCTTGACTTAGGGCAGAAATTAACCTGCTCTAAAACAATTTAGCCATAAAAACTTACTGAAAACTATTAAAAATCAAATTATACAAACTTCTGTCAGTCTTAGACTGGCAAAAACTTTATTCTTCAGTTTGTTGCTCATTCATGGATTGAGTTAAAAGACAGTGACTGCTTATCCATGGGACTCGCAACACGCCAGTTTCAGTGTATGTGCTTCTGGAATAATTGTAGAAGATTCTAATACTGAAAAGAACAATTCTGAAAACACCACCAATTGCTAAGCTCCTGTCTGAAGAAATCATTAAATTAGTCTTTATTTTCTCCACACAAAGGAAAATAACTTTTATAAGAAATGCTTGTTACGCCTTAGGCACAAGACTTGGAAGAATCCAAAATCATGACCTCCTGTAGAACGGGAACTGGGCCACTCTGGGGAAGAGAACTGGAATATGCAGGTCTTCCATGACCTCATTAATTATGAGGAGATCTCTGTGTGCTGGATTTACAGTTTGCTAATCTCACTCTTCACAGGCTCCAACAGCCTTTGGAGCAGCCCAGGATTCACTTCTCCCCATGCTCCTAAAGAACATCTTGGTGCAAAACTGGCTTTGGGATGATGCCTCACCGGCAAGTTGTGTTTCCACTCTCCTAACTTACTTGCCCAGGGCAACACCACTTTCCTCGATCATTCCTAAATTTTACTGAAGAAGTCGTCTGCTTCAGCAGGAGCAGAGAAGGTTGTCAATGCCAACAGCACAGGAAGCTTTCCATCATCTACAGGGACAATAACCTATGTGGAACAATAACTGACGGAGACTTCCAGACTTGGCGCCCAGGGAACAATTAGCCAACGGATAGAGAAATTACTTTTCCTGAGACCAGTGAAGATGATATTGACTGGATGATACTTGTTATTTCTCAGCGGATAACTGACAAGCCTGAGAAGAAAAAAGGCAATGTTCTTGCTTCTTCAGGTGACACCAAGTAACTCTACAGATAAATGGAGCGCATCAAGGCAACGAGCACGAAGAGACCGGCGACATTAGGACAGACTGCACGACCTCTGAGCAACCTGCTCCAACACTTGACTGTCCTCATGGAGTAAAAGTGTTTCCTTATGTCCACTAACACTTCACTGGCAATGAAGTTTAATTCAAGATTTCTCAAGTTACCATCCTACCTACATGCAGCCACTTCCCTTCAAACTTCTTGCAGCTCGCTAGTATTTGATTCCCCCAAAGACCTGCATGTTTATGTACTATCTGTGAGCAATTCCACCAAACTCCTGGATCCTGTAAATAAAGTGTTTGAAAGACACAGGTCTGAGAAATTCACAGATGATGTTCATTCCCTAACTGCAGAGTAGTCAGACGTCTACACAACTCACCCAGTGAGACCCTGGGAGGTCATGTTCTGTTTGGTAACAATTAGTTTCACAGTAATCACAAGTTTCAAGTTCCCCGATACAAATCCAGCAATTAAACTTCTCTCCCATGCACCACTGGAAAACTTGAGTCTCTGCTCTCGTCTTTCCCAAAGCTGGAGAATAGGAAAGCTTCTTCATCTTTGGGAAAAGGGAACTGGACAGCTCAGTCTGGTAGTGGGCTATGGACTCTTCCACACAAGCACAAATGTGACTTAACCTCATTCCTGGCAGAAAGCTTTCAACCAACCACTACATGTGTGCAGGAAAGACGACTGGACTCACAGCAAGATTATTTTCAGCACTGCTTAAAACATTCACCCATGGTTCCTTCACAGCTACAAAGTATTGGCCACGAAGAACCTTCCACTGGTTTAAGAGGTGAAGTAATTCTTCAAGTAAAGTTGGACTTGATCATCTTGGAGGTGTTTTCCAACCTTAACGATGCTATGACTCCAAACAGATGAGTACGGACATGTGCTTACAGACAGACCAAGAGGTGATAATGATGGCCCAAGTTGTGACAACAAAGGACCCAGAGCTGGGATGTGCATGGCTAAAGGTACTGGCACAAGGGTTACAGCCACGTCCTGAAAGGCACATGGCTAATGGAAGTCACACAAGGGTTACAGGCAAGTCCTGGGATGGCCACGGCTAAGAGAAGTCACACAACGGTTACAGAGTGAGAACCCAAGAACTGGATGCTGCTGCCATCTTCACTCTGGCCTGACATGGACAACTGAAATAACGAGGAGCAGCAAGGACATCGTGCTTTAAACAAGGAGACAGACGGTAACGACAGCCCCTGGTTAGCCACAAGTTTATTACTTAAGTGATGCCAAGACGCTCACGGCGATGATGCCTGGACACTGTCCTGGGGGAGAGGAAGCTGAAGGGTCCCGAGGCCGGAGGGGCAGCGCTGCCGGCCTGGGGCCAAGGCAGCTCGTGCGGTTCGGTGCCCCC
>VZRR01002368.1:0-34965 GCA_013398015.1 Oreocharis arfaki | reverse complement strand
GCTGTTGCGGTGGCGGCAGGTGGTCGGTGGTTTCTTGGCTCCTCACGCGCCGCCGGGGTGAGGGCCCGCGCAGCACGGCCAGGCCACGGCACCGCCCTCACGGCTCCCACCTCACCTGTTCTGCTTCTTGTGCCTCTACTGCGTCTTTCGTGAATTAATTCATTTTGAATTAAGTACTTTTTAAGCTGAATTTAACATTTGTTGGCACTGTTGCAAAATGTGGAAGATGTAAAAATTTTCGTGAGGATGTTCTGTGATGTTTGATCCGTGTGTGCTTTCAAGCCTCATCAACAAGAAGGGAGATTTAATCCATGGAACAAATAGCAGCTCACAAGCTCTAAGTGATGTCCAGGTGTTAGAAAAACAATTTGTTGTTGGTAGAGTTGCCTTGTTAAGGTGTAGTCCTGGACATGTTTCATGATCTCAGACCTAAAGACAGTTTAGCAAAGCTTGGGGAGAAGGATGTACCACTGATGGTGGACCCAGGGAATGCACAATTGATGGGCCACAAAGACATCTGGCAGAACTGCCAAGATAAGGAAGAAAGTAATAAACCCAACCTGGCAATTGTGGTGAATCAAGCCCAGCTGGGTAAAGGGTAATTCTAGCAGGGGGAGATCACAACCACCAATTCATGGCCCACTGACCCAGGAAACCACCAACCCAAAAGAAGAGAAACACTGAGCATGGCACTAGTTATCGTGAGAAGCAAGAGAATCATTAACCAATAGAAGATAAAACACTAATTAAAAGAGAACTATGTAGCCAATGAACAATGATGGCTTATTAAGAAAACATTTGAAACTATGTGCGAGATACAGGTTATTGAGGGGTTTTTTTGTGAGCAATGTCAGACATTCCCAGCACCCACAAGTTGGTAAGGACAATATGTTCCTGTCTCTTTAATAATTAAATAATTTATCTCCTAATTAAAACTTGGTCTTAAAGGAAATCTCTACTTCCCGGTTTATCTGATTTGCACAATTAAAGGCTGGTGCTGAGCAGCAGCTGCATTTCAGTGGTGACTGAAGTGATCCTTGTTTAAACACTGTCCTTCAGCTGGCCTGAAATTCTGGATACATAATATTGGGATTCGTTTAGGAAATCCTGTCAGGTCTCTCTTAGAAATCATAGCATTCCAAGGAGAGAGAGATAATTAATGTGATAATTTAATAATGCTTTGCCCTTATGCAATGATCCTCATCCTCAAGTCTAAATTAAAATAATCCTTATCCTGAAGTCTAAAATAATTCTAGTTGATGAGTTGTTTTGTAAAATTTCTCAAAGAATTTGAAGTTTTTTAATGGTAAAAGATGTTATATGTGAACTGTGAGCCTGATGTAAAATTTAATAGTAATTTTAAAAATAATTTTATCTTTAGATAGCTACAAATGAAAAGAATGAATATTTTAATCTTTTTTAATGCAAACAAAATATAGTAACAATAATAAATTTAATAGGGATTTATATTTAATTTTTTTTTTAAGAATTAGGAATTCTAAAATATTCACAGTATAGGGCTGCATATTTCAGGGTTCCCCAGGTGTTGTGCACAAAAGGCTGCTGTGAACACACAGGTGTCCCAAAAGCATGTGGGGTCACAGCACAGATGTGCTGTGGACCAGCTGGAAATGCAGAGATTTCCAAGTGCGATTTTCTAGGAAGACAGAAAATACAGAAATAAATTTACTAAATAATAAATATAATTAAGAAAAAAATTATTAATTTAACAAAAACATTGAGAAATTCAAGTATGAGGAAGATCTTAAAAGATTAGTTTAGTTTAGGAATTAAGATATCTAGGAAAATAAACTCGCTTTTTCTTTTTGCCCTCTGTTTTCTGAGGCATTGCAAAGGCTGCCTTCATGCTTTCAGGCTGAAGTTTAGAAACTGTGTGTGTTTTTGTGTTGACTAAACTTCTGTTTTCAAGTCATCCCGGTGCCAAATGTGCAGCCACTCAGGATAACCTCAAATACCATGAGAACTCCAGTGGCGTCACAAATCTCGACAAAACTACTGTAACTTCTTGGGGCTACATTGTAAATATCCATAGTATCGTATAAAATGAACTTGTTCAAGCATTCTAATGGGAACAGGCATCTTTGTGTCATTGCGTGGTTCTCCTAAGTAAACTAGGGAGTGATGGAAATACCTGATCTTTCAACATCCAACAGAAAATGCTTTCAGACCACTATACGAAGTATTCTGTGAGAAATAGATCTTGTCACTAGAACAGGTCATAAATAAGCTGTGTGCTGTTGAAATCTCTGCCTGCTGCAGGTTTGCTGAGGCTGATGCTGTGATGGACAGACGAGGGGGTGACAGTGAGAGCCACCATTTAAAACCAGACCCACCCTGGTGTGGTCTGAGACCATGGTCTCCAAACTCCTTCTCTGTAGGGTGTTGGAACCAGAGCAGGACATTCTTCAGCTTGTTCAGACCTGGGTTACTCTTGACTCTTGGGTGTTGTTGGCTTAGCTTTGGGGAGACCTGATTGTGGCCTTCCAGTACCTGAAGGGGACAGGAAAGATGGAGAGAGACCTGGAGTGACAGGACAAGGGGAAATGGCTTCCCACTGCCAGAGGGCAGGGTTAGATGGGATGTTTGGAAGGAATTGTTCCCTGCGAGGATTGGGAGGCCCTGGCACAGGGTGCCCAGAGGAGCTGTGGCTGCCCCTGGATCCCTGGAAGTGTCCCAGGCCAGGCTGGACAGGGCTTGGAGCACCCTGGGACAGTGGAAGGTGTCCTTGCCCATGGCAGGGTTTGGAACAAGATGGGCTTTAAAGTCCCTTCCAACCCAAACCATTCCATGATTCTGTGATTCTACATGAACTGTCTGTGTGCTAATGTGGCTAAAAAAGACACTGCAGAATACACAGATAATATGGTGATGAGTCCTGCAGAACAGACCAAGATAAATGCCTGGATAAGGCAGGGAAAATATAAGATTGTTCCACACTATTGTTTTTGAATTGCTTTTTAATTCACCCCTGGAGTGCCCATATTCCAATCTGCTGCAACACTCTTGCGTGTGACTATTCCTCTTTAAACCAGTGACATTTAAAAAGGAACCATGAAACCCCCCCCACATGCAGGCTGCAGTTCAGTGAACTGGATGAATGATCTTTGCACATCCCCACGGGCATGCACAGCTGAATATAGATCACCCAGAAAACCTGCCAGCTGTACGGAGTGGGGCTGGGCACTCCTGAAAACCTGCCAGCCCTGTGGCTTGGGGCTGGGCACTCCTGCCTCTGTTCCAGCACAGGGTCTCTGCAGAGAATTCCAGCTGCAGGTGGAACAGCCCTGCTGTGTGTTTTGGGCCAAATGCAAATTAATAACAAGAAATAATCTTGTTTCCTTTCCAGTGAGCATCCAAATAGGACAGCTTTGGGAGATGGGTGGAGGAAAACATGGCTGTTTCAGATGTTGTACCAACAAAGAATCATGAAATTGTTGATGATCATTGATGATGTTGATGATGGAAAATACCTCTAAGATCACCAAGTCCAACCATGAACCCAGTACCACCACCACATTCACCACTAAACCATGTGGTGCTTTAGGCACTTCTTCGCCCTTGCTGTTGTCGCAGTCTGAGAAGTGATGTGTAGATGAGCAGCCAGTGGCCTTTTCTGTCCCAGAAAGGGCGAAACTGTGGACACCTCTTAATTTTAGGTGCTCTCATACTGCCAACTCTTCCGAGGCAGCGCTGTAATGCTGTAAGGAAACCCAGGGAATATTTCGGTAGAAAAACAATTGCAGTGGTGTCTCCTGTCAGGCCCTGAGCAGACCTGGGGGCAGTGAGGACGTGGGTTTGTGTCCCAGCTCGGGGGCTGCTCTGGCTTTGTCCCTTCACGTGCTGGGTGGGATTTGTGTTTCCCTGGCGCTGCTGATGTCAGGGGCTGCCAGGACAAAGAGGAACAGGAGGCTTGGAAACAACAAGGATCAAGGAAAGAGAAAAGCCAAGTTTTAAAAAGCAAACGCTTAGTCATAGAGACACAGACGCAGGAGGGCTGGCAGGGGCCTATTTCCATCCTGAAACTCCCCCTCATTCCCAGACTTGCTCTGGCTGTGTTTGCTGTTGAGATAACATCCCCTTCCCCCACCACCCACAGATAACTGAAGGAGCAGCCGTTGAAAAAGAAAAAAAAAAGGCAGTTGCCTTGCTCTGCCTGCAGGAGAAATGTCAGGAAGTGTCTGGTGGTGGGTGGGATGAAAGGAGGAAGCTGAACTCTAAAGAGAATATTCTAGCTCTGCTCGTGCAAACAAATGCCCTTCTGTATTCTGCTTGATAAGAACATCCAGGAGCAGGTCCTCCTGCGTGCAGGAGTGTGGAGTAACTTAAACACCTCTGAGGGATTTATTTGTACACACTGCATTACCCCCAGCACTCCATGAACTGGAGAAAAAAAACGGGAACAGCTTGGGAAAAGCACAAGCATCATCAATAATTAATAGTGCCTTTTTTGTAATAGGAATGATCCAATATTAATTATGAAGTTAATTTCTGTTTGGATGGTTTGTGCATGTGTATGAAATTTGGACCAGGATTTGAGTTCAGTGCAATCATGCTTTTATTCTAATTACAATAATTATAAATCTATTTTGCATCCCCTTTTTAAGTCTCATAACACAGGCTTTTGTTTCCAAACATGCCAGACAGCAGTTTTTGCGTACCAAATATGGCAGCTCTCAGCTCCCCAAAGTGAATCTTTGGTTATAAATACAAAAGAAATTGTTTTGATTCATTGTCACTATGCAAATGTGAAAATAAGCCCAGAACATAGGTCAAGATAAGTACTTTGGATTTCTAAAGTCACGGAGTCAACAGGGAGGAAGGAACTTAATTGCACCCATCATGAAATATTTAAACAGACAGTGACCAATGTGCAGATGTGGGATGCAGACTTTTATAGCTAATTCTGTGTTACAAACAGCTGATGCTGCTCTGCATCAGGGACTCTGTATCTTTCTTACTCTGGAGCCTTAAAAATCATCAGTGCAAAATTTTGAAGCTTATTTTTTGTACTGGGTGATCTGTTGGGAAAAATTCTACAGCAGAAGCACAAAACCCAGACAGAGAACTGAGTTTCTTATTTAACTGTGGACCATCAGCTCGATGCCCTCTTGGGACATGGGTGCATCTCATCCACAGCAGGCTGTCAGGTGGAGGTTGCCATAAGAGCAAGCAGAAAATTTCTCTTTGTTGCACTTGGTTTTCTTACACGGTCATTATCTATTTTCCAGCTATAGGCATGCCTTGCTTGTGCTACCAGGACAGACCTACTGGAAAGATTTTCTAACGGAAATCCAGTTCATAGTAACAGAAGTTTTGCAGCAGGTTCATGGCAGATTCTTCTGTTGAAGCAGAAGAGAGGAAATGTGAGTTTTCTCTTTGCTTTGGGGTCTTTCCTTTTGTTTTTTTATCTGCTCTTGTCTCCCTGAAGAAAATCCAAACTGCCACCCCAAGTAAACCTCCTCCTTGTGACAGCCCCGTGGTCCTTTGGCAGTGGAGGAGTTCATGCTGGCACCAAGCTGTGCCCTCTGAGCCCCTGGAGTAAGATGGGGTGAGATCAGTACAACCTGCACGGGACATTTCAGACTGCTTGCAGGCTCTGCTAGACATCATAACATCATGATGTTTAGAGAGTATTATTTGCCATAATAAGATGCCAAAACTCATTTTCAAGAAGGGAACTGTTGGACTTTTGCAAAATCTGATTGTGCTCAATGTCTGGGATAGGTGTCAGGTTGTCAGACCTGGGAAGTCTCTTCAAGTGCCTGATGCTACAGCAGGATTAATTTTATCTTTGTCTTCTGAGAGTCACTGAAGAATGACACAAATAACCTCTGGAGTTCTTTGGCCATTTGTGTTGTTTGGAGACCTCCTCTCAAATCTTTATTGGAAATTACTGCCCACACACAAATTCTGGTTGCTGCTTTTTAATATGATCCTGAACTCGTGCTGTGACTACATCGCTTTTCTCAATTGCAGAATAAAACTGTTTATTTTAATATTTCCATCATTTTTGTGTTATGAAAAAGGAATGGTTTTGATTTTCTGTTCCCCCTTTTGTGTTTGTCATTTGGAAATAGCAGTGGATTAAAAAATATATATACAGAGAAGGCATTGCCAGGCTTTAGATTTTTGAGAAAGTCATGGCAGCGTGATGAAGTACAGCATTGTGAGTCTGCTCCCTTTGGCCCCACTGACATTCTGTGCATAGCCAAACATTAACCAGAGCTCAGCTCAGAGCTGCTGGGATTTTGCAGAGTTGATGTATCTGTTTCCCTGCTTGTCTCTCCGTGAGATGGAAGAACAGGATTCTCTGAAACAGTTACATCCCATTCTTGCCACATATTTACTGTCACAGAATCCCAGACAAGTTTGGGTTGGAAGCGACCTTAAAGCTCACCCAATTCCAGCCCCTGCCATGGGCAGGGACACCTTCCACTAGCCCAGGTTGCTCCCAGCCCCGTCCAACCTGGCCTTGGGCACTTCCAGGGATCCAGGGGCAGCCACAGCTTCTCTGGGCACCCTGTGCCCACCCTCACAAGGGAGAATTTCTTCCATATATCAAACTTAATTTCCCCTCTTCGGTGGGAAGCCATTCCCTCTTGTCCTGGCACTCCAGTTCCTGGTGCAGAGTCCCTCTCCAGCTTTTCTGGAGGCCCCTGCAGATCCTAGAAAGTGCTGTGAGGTCTCCAAACAGCCTTCTCTTCTCCAGCTTAACAGCCCCAGCTCTCTCAGGCTGTCTCCATAGGGAAGGTGCTCCAGTCCCTTTATTAAATTCATGTCCCTCCTCTGGACTTGCTCCAACACTTCCATACTCCCCTTATGTTGGGGGCACCAGAACTAGATGCAGTATTCCAGGGCAGTCTGACCAGAGAGGAGAAGAGGGAGAGAATCCCCTCCCTCAGCCTGCTGGCCTTGCTCCTTTGGATGCAGCCCGGGGCACAGCTGGCTTTCTGGGCTGCATCTAAAGGACCGTGGCCACCAGGTGACAAAATGTGACAGAGTTTTAAATTCTCTTAATTGCAGAAATACAAAATTTAATTCTTTATTGTCAAAAACTGTAGAAAATTAAATTCTCTTAATAGATGGCATGGATACTGTTAACTGTAGGGCAGTGGGATAAATTCTAGTTATGTCTATCTCATTTCTCTCCACAGCTCAAGGACGTGTCTGGATTGACAGCTTCGCCCTACAACTATGCTGAGTGTTCCTGCAAGGCAGCAAGCATCTTTAATGCCAATTAACATCACTGGGAATGGAGGGCTCTTGGAGCCTCTTGGAAGACAGTCTTGGCATGCTCAACTGTCCAAGGATCACTCTGCCCAGTGGCAGCACAGCTACTGCTGAGAGAGGAGACACAGGCAGCAAGAGGAGGGAAAGAACAGTTTATCCAGGTCGTGTGATCTTGTCAAGTCACAGAACTTCCCAGTCTCAGAGCTCTCTATTTTTAAGCCTATAGGCATATTTATCATGGTAAAGAGGGAAAATCTCTTGGAGAGCAGATTAAATCCTTGTTCAAGGAGAGGTGAAAACAGTGCTGGAGAGAGAGGAGAACTGTCATGACTGAGTGCCCAGGAAAGTTGCCGTGAGCTGAAGAGTCACTGCAGCAGCTCTTGGCCACTCCTGCCACCCTGCCTCAGCTTGGGGTACCGGGTGATGCTGTTGGCATTTTGTTTTCTCCTTTATTCTAGCAAAGATGATATTTCTTCATGACACCGTAGTGAGCCCCAGAATGATGAAATGTTCTGCAGGAATCCCTAATCTTCCAGGCAGGTTTATCCCAGTGCTCCACAGACTTGGTTTAGAAGAGCCTGCAGCAGGAAAAGGACTCTGCACCTTCTGAGTGCCTCCCTGCTCTGCTCTCCCTTCCCACTCCTCCCTCTGCTTCCTGATTCTTGAAATTCCTGAGCACCTCTAGTTCTGGGACATACTGGAACTTGTGCACACAGCCCTTAAACTGTTTTCTTCTTGGTCAAAATTGCCCAGGGAATGCCCAGGGAGTGCAGACATGGCATCTCCTCACAACCTTTAATTGCTTCTTCAGTGGAAAGGGCTGTTAGTGGGATTCGTGTTTGTTTGTACTTGGGACACTTAAAGAACCTCATGGGGTAATTATTCCTAATTAACAGCTTGGACACACGCTGCTCCTTCCTCCTACAATCTGCAATTAATAATACAGAGATAATTCAGATTTCTCCTTGCCAGTCTTGTGTTTATGTTTATAAGAGGAGGAAACAGTTTAGGAAAAAAAATTATCTAAATCAATCACCTGCTGAGCTCCACACAGGGATTACCTGAGGATTATCCTGTGCTCGTGGCAGCTGAGACATTCAGAACTTTGTGCACCTCTGTGTCAGCCTGATTCCCTCTGTCATATTCCTCTAAGGTCTTTTCCTTATTAGTCACGGACTGCTTTTTACCATGGCTTAATTCAATTTCTAGAACAGTTGTACAGTATGAAAAACCTTCAGAAGTAGTAACAGTAGTGATATTTTTAAATAGATTAATATTTTGAGGGTGAGAAAGGTCTGAAGTTCTTCCTTTTTTGCTTCTCTCAATGGCCCCTATTTAACTGTATGAATTAATGTATGTATGCACTGAACATCCCAATAAACACATCAGTGTGAAGGACGGAGAAATACTTCAACCCTTACCCCAGGTGTCACAGAGAATTTCAGGTCTCAGATGTGTTTGTTTACAGTGGAAAACTTGGGAGAACATCCCAAGCTTTCTTCCTCAGTGTTTGTTTTTATATGAAACCAGCAAGCTGCCCAGCACGAACACTTACAAAGCAGGTGACTGTTAACAGAGGTTGTTTTTACTTCAAGTCCTGCTCAGGCATCAGTTTTTCTTTTATTTGAAGACCAGGATAAACACTCATATTACAGGTGCAGAACATGGACTCTTACCCTGGCCTCTACTAGATCTGGAGAAATTCGAAGCCACTTTGTGGATTTCGGATAAATTCTGCAGATTTTTGTTGTACAGATTTTTCATAGAGTCATAGAATCACAGAATATCTCAACTTGGAAGGGACCCAGAGGGATCATCGAGTCCAACTCCTGGCCCTGCCCAGACACCCCAACAATCCCACCGTGTGCCTGGGAGCACTGTCCGAATGCTCCTGGAGCTCTGGCAGCCTTGGGGCTGTGCCCATTCCCTGGGGAGCCTGGGCAGTGCCCAGCACCCTCTGGGGGGAAGAACTTTGCCTAATAACCAACCTAACCTCCCCCTGCGACAACTCCAGCCCTTCCCTTGGGTCCTGTCCCTGGTCACACAGAGCAGAGATCAGAGCTGCCCCTCCCTTTTTCTGTTGTTCTGATTTTTGTCGTGCAGATTTTTGCAGAATTAGGAGTAGAATTACACTGTTTATTTCTTTTGAAGAATGATAAAAATTAGTAGCTCCCTTAAATACAGTTCACTTATACTTAAGACACAACAAAGGCAAACTCAACCCATTTTGACTCAATATTATTTGATTCCCAAAGAGACAGAACCAGATGTGACAGCAAGGCGATGCCAGTTGTTTGTATGTGATAAGAGCCAGTCCCAAATTTGTTCTTGCAGTGATTTAACCTCTGAGACACCTCGTGGTGGAAACACTCACTGCCGGCAGCAGGGCCACGACCAGAATCCATTTTAAAACAATGTGGAGTTCCAATCCTGCAGTGCTTGGAAGCGGCTGAAGTCCCACAGCCATCACGCCACCGATTCGGGGCCAGGATCAGTCAGGCTCCTTTTAATTAAAAAAATGTAAAGCCACTGGGAAATTTGTTTTGTTGCTCTCCTACGAGAAAAGGCTGGGAGAATTGGGATTGTTCAGCCTGGAGAAAAGAAGACTTTGGGAAGACCTAATTCTTTCCAGTACCTGAAGGAGCTGACAGGAAAGATGGAGAGAGACAATTTACAAGAGCCTGGAGTGACAGGACTTAGGGGAATGTATTCCCACTGCCAGAGGGCAGGGCTAGATGGATATTGGGAAGGAATTGTTCCCTGCAAGGGTGGAGAGAACCTGTGTTCCTGCACAGGTTGTCTAGAGGAGCTGTGGCTGCCCCAGGATCCCTGGAAGTGTTCCAGGCCAGGCTGGATGGGAACAGTGGGGGGGACAGTGGAAGGTGTCCCTGCCCATGGTAGGGGGTGGAACAGGATGGGCTTTAAGGTGCCTTCCGACCCAAACCATTCTGTGATTCCATGATTCTATGAAGAATGAAACTGGCCTTTGACCTCCCTAGGGTATAAAAAATATTTAAGAGATTGATGATGTTTTATCACAGCACTGCCACAGTTCCAGGTCTGTGCAATTAACACGAGACTTTCCCTTGAGTTTCTCACGGGGTTTGTTTTTGTTTTTTTCAGACCTGAAACTGAATGTGAAACATCCTCGGGAGCTTGAGAGGGGGATGGACTGAAACACTGGTGAGGGGAAGGTACGAAACCGTCGTGCTGGAATCATGCTGTGTCTCCCGTCCGGCACTGCCGAAACCAGGGACCCTAAAGAGATGGAATGTGCTTTTGGCCTGCTTTCTGTAGCAGAACATGGAATGTCGGGAGTGTAACCACTGTGGACTTGGTACAGCTGCTTTATTTTTCAGATATGCACCGTGTACATTTTGGGGAGTCGGCGTCGCTTTTTGTTCGCACCAAAATGCTCCCTGCATTCCCAGGGAGTCTGGAAACCGCGGATCGCTGTTCCCAGACCAGAGTTCTTTTTTGGTGCTTCCTTGCCCGACTTTTCACACAAAAGAGTGAACGTGACCCCCCATGTTGGCGTCGGGGTTCCACTACCACCCTGGAATGCATAAATCAGACCTCTTTTATCTCAGATTGGGTTTCAAAGCAGAAGCGAAGGCTCCGGCCGCGCTGAAGCAGCGAACTGTAATTGAAATTACGTTCATTTGACATTTTTCCAGCCGCAGCCGGGGCCGAGGGTGCCCTGAGGCGCCGCGCAGTCAGGCCCGGGCCGCGCCTCCGCCTGACTGACAGCCGAACCAGCCAATCACGACCCGCGCTCCCGCCGTGACTTCGCCTTCCGTCGCTCAAATTGCCCAATCAGCACGCGGGGGGTTAACGGACCGACCCGTGCCAACGTCGGCGGTCAAACGCGCCAATGGACAGAGGGCAGGCTCGTTACCAATGAGATCAAAGAGTTTGAGGAATTGCGACACGCTATTGCTGACTTCACTTGTCAGTCACCGCCGCCGGTGCCGGTGGTTGGCTGGTGGGGCGGAGGGGCGCTTCCGGGGCGGGGACACTATATTAGGGGCGGACAAAGGCGGCGGCGAGGCCGTGCAGTTCGCCGCCATTTTGCGCAGCGGGCGCTGAGCAGCAGCAGCCGCCGCGGCCGGAGCTCTCTCCTCTTCTCCACCATGTCGCGGGATCGTTTCCGTAGCCGTGGCGGCGGCGGCGGCGGCTTTCACCGGCGCGGCGGCGGTGGCGGCCGGGGCGGCCCCAACCACGATTTCCGCTCGCCGCCGCCCGGCATGGGCATGGGACAGAACCGTGGCCCGATGGCGGGCGGCCCGCAAGGCCCGGGCGGCCCACCGGGAGGAGGCCCGAAGCCCGAACCGCCGAAGCCGCCCACGTCCACCTCTGCTCCGCCTTCTTCATCGTCCTCAGCCTCCGCCACCACGGCGGGACCGACCGGCAGCCAGGCGGGAGCGCCTCCATCCTCTGCGCTTCCNCCCCCCCAACATCCCTCAGGCACAAGATGGCGGCGGCTCCGCGCGCCCGCGCCGCCATCTTGAGGGGAGGAGCGGGAGAGAGGCGGCGGCGCCTCAGCGGGATCCGAGCGGCCCCCGGTGCCGGGGCGGTCCCGGGGCTGCGGTTTGGGTCTCGTCGCGTTGCCCAGGGCTGCGGTTTGGGTTCCCTCGAGATGCCTCTCGCGGTGGCACGGTACTGTGGTTTGGATCTCTTCGCGGTGTCCGGGCGTTGCCGGGGCTGCGGTTTGGGTTTCCCGGGGGTCCTCAGGGCTCCCCGCAGCTTGGTGTGCAGCACCCACTGATGGCTCGAACTGGTCTGATTCTTTGTAGGGGTTTAAAGCGAACCTCTCTCTCCTGAGGCGGCCCGGGGAGAAGACGTACACACAGCGCTGCCGGTTGTTTGTTGGGAATTTGCCTGCTGATATCACAGACGAAGACTTTAAAAGACTGTTTGCCAAATATGGGGAGCCAGGAGAGGTTTTTATCAACAAGGGGAAAGGCTTTGGATTCATTAAATTGGTAGGCATTCATGTTGTGTGTTCTTACGTTTCGTTCTCGCGATGTGGTGATGTACAGCTTAGATTTCTAAAACTGGGTTTTGAACTTCTCCCAGGAATCAAGAGCTCTTGCAGAAATCGCAAAGGCAGAGTTGGACGATACCCCCATGAGGGGCCGGCAGCTCCGCGTTCGCTTTGCCACTCATGCCGCTGCCCTGTCGGTGCGGAACCTATCACCCTACGTGTCCAACGAGTTGCTTGAGGAAGCTTTTTCTCAGTTCGGTCCGGTGGAAAGAGCTGTTGTGATTGTAGATGATCGAGGTAGATCAACAGGAAAAGGCATTGTTGA
Source organism: Oreocharis arfaki (assembly GCA_013398015.1). Classification (NCBI taxonomy): domain Eukaryota; kingdom Metazoa; phylum Chordata; class Aves; order Passeriformes; family Paramythiidae; genus Oreocharis; species Oreocharis arfaki. The sequence goes on along the minus strand of VZRR01002368.1, from coordinate 22,402 downwards.
GTTTGCATCAAAGCCAGCTGCAAGGAAAGCGTTTGAACGGTGTACTGAGGGGGTGTTTTTGTTGACAACGTAAGTACTTTGCCAGGATTCTTTAGTTTTAAGCTGAATAAAGACTGTAGGATTCTAGTTTTTCAGAGTAAAGGCTTTTAGAGGAGTAAAATGAGTATTTTCTGTTTAGCACTCCCAGGCCAGTTATTGTGGAACCATTGGAACAACTGGATGATGAAGATGGTCTTCCAGAAAAGCTTGCTCAGAAGAATCCGATGTATCAAAAGTAGGCACTGTATTTTGATATAAAGAGGGTATCAGTGATGTTTTAAGTAGTATTGTCCCTTACACTGAGGAGTATGGAAAATTTTTCAGTAACAGGCTTTAGATTTTCGGTTGTATTTCCAGTTCTTGGGGGTTTTGTTTGTTCATAGTTTAAAGTGAGATAATGATCTCTTTAGTGTGTTCACCAAGTGTTACACAAGCGGTATTCTGCATTGTATTACAAAGAAATAGCAGCTCGACAGATGGTTTTGGTGATGTAGAAACTTGAAAAATCAGACTTAAACTGTTTCATGCTATTGTTGAGAGCTGTCATCTCCCTTAAGGCGTGTCTCGGGTTGATGATCCCATGGGGAATTTGGAAATTTACATTCATGGTTTGAAATGAGAAATAAAGTGAAATTTTAACTCGTTCCATGATTAGTATAAGCTTGTTACGTGTAGATTTGCCTTATGAACTGACTGCTGGCATAAAGGAACAAAGAGTCTAGAGGAGTATTAATGAGAAATCTTTTCTGAAACAGCAGGTTTGTGTTAGAATCTATATATTAAACCTGTTTGTTGTAGGAATTTTATATTTTCCCAGATCACGAAAGGGAGTGCAGGGAGGGAGATCCAGTCAGTCTTGTTTGGCCTAGAAAGTGCTCAAAATTCCTTGCTTTGATCAAAAGTTGTAAGTGGTTTAGAGGCAGCTTGGAGAAGACTGTGGATTAATACAGCGTTCCAAAATGTTGAAATACTTTATATTGGTAATGTACAGAAAGCTTTTGAACTTGGTAGCTTTGTTACATTGATTACTGAACTTTAAGTTCCAGTTTTTTTATATGACAAAACAAACTGTTGGCGCTCAGGCATTTTGAGAACTATTTAGGTGAAAGTGAAGGCTGTTACTTACCTTTGACACAGAGTGCTTTGGCACTGGGAAAATCCATCTCCATTGTGCCTGCTCCAGCAAAAGCCTGTCTTGTTTAAAGATTTTGCACCTGGAGTTGTCAGCAGTGTAGTGTCTAAATACAGTTAAGAATGAGGTAAACAAGCAGTAGTACCCTGAAGATTTGCTTGGATGTGATAGGTGATAGTGCAGGAGTCTCCATTTATGCCATGATAATTATTTGTATCCAGTGCTGTTGTCTCAGTGTGTAAGATGCAGCACTTCCATCACAGCTAATTCTCTGTCCCATGGTTGTCAGGTATTCTCAGGGTGCCCTCGATGTTCCCTGGTAATTCAGTTATTTTGCTTGTGATCTTGTACTGACCTTGAGGTTCCAGGATTGCCCACTGAGCATCTTCCTTTCTGCAGGGAAAGAGAGACTCCTCCCCGTTTTGCTCAGCCTGGCAGTTTTGAATTTGAATATTCTCAGAGATGGAAATCTTTAGATGAAATGGAAAAGCAGCAGAGAGAGCAAGTGGCAAAAAACATGAAAGATGCTAAGGACAAACTTGAAAGTGAGATGGAAGATGCTTATCATGAGCATCAGGCAAACCTCCTTCGTCAAGGTAATTAGTTCTGAATTCTTACTATCTTTTTGCTTTAAAAGCTAGTTTAAATATATGGCTGTTTAATGGTTTGGTGAGTTAATTTATGCTTCTGTCTATGAATTTGAGATTTTCAGAGTTAAAGAGGAAGTGGTAGTTTTTTGGTATTTATATCAGTGGGTATTGGTGAGAACGGTGACACTGGAAGGTACTTCTCTGCCACAGTGCAGCTGAGGCAGATCTAATTCAGATATAATTAAAATGTGACATTTTGTGAAAAAGCTGCTCATAGGCTTCATTCCTGCAGACCTCATGAGGCGCCAGGAGGAGCTGAGGCGTATGGAAGAACTCCATAATCAGGAAATGCAGAAACGCAAGGAAATTCAGCTGAGGTTAGTTTGGCTTTCATGGGATTTTATTCAGTTATGTTTATGCTTTTTTTTTTCCAATTACTTACATATGAAAGTTTTTATTTTTCAAGAAACACCATTGCTGCTTCAGTTTGTGTTTGCGAAATTGAACTACTGTGTAAGTTTCTCCTCAAATATTTGAGCATCATAGAGTATATTTTTTTTGCTTAAGTGTAATCACTCAGTGCCTTTATATTGCTGGAGCAAGTGATGGTGGTGTGTGTTCAATGTGCTCCACTCCCGGGGTTTAACAGTCTGCTTTGGGGTGATCAGGCAGGAGGAGGAGCGTCGCCGGCGGGAGGAGGAGATGATGATCCGTCAGCGGGAGATGGAAGAGCAGATGAGAAGACAGAGGGAAGAGAATTATAGTAGAATGGGTTACATGGATCCAGTAAGTGACATCATGGCGGGTTTGGGGTGCATTACCGTGTTCAGGAATTGTGTTGATGTGTTTTCAAGGCTGCTGTGTTTTGCTTCCTTTGGGTTGGCGACTGCGCTGTTCTTTTGGTGGGGCAGTGGCAGTAGCTGGCTGTACGTGTGCTTTGTGTCCTGAAAAGTCTGGATGTTGGTGGTTGATTATCCAAGGTAAAAGTTCTTTCTTCTATGCAGAGGGAGCGAGACATGAGGATGGGTGGTGCTGCCACAATGAACATGGGAGGTAAAGAATCTTTTAAGTAATTACTTCATTTGGCTAACTTAGAAATTGTCAGAATATGATTATATATTTCTCTCTCTTAGATCCTTATGCTTCAGCAGCCCAGAAATTCCCACCTCTGGGAGGTGGTGGCGGCATAGGTTATGAAGCTAATCCAGGAGTTGGCCAAGCAGCCATGAGTGGTTCTATGATGGGAAGTGACATGGTAACGTATCCTATGGCGGCTTTAGTTTAGCACAAGGGAATTGCTGTGGTTGGGAGTGAGTTCTCCAGTGTTCGGATGGTTGTGGAAATGTCACTGTTAACTGCTGACTCTCTTGTCAGGTGTTTTACACAGGACAGCGTGGCAGTGTGTAGCACTAGAGTAGTTGATAACCTTTATGGTAGCTTACACACTCAGAAAACTGTTTGTAAGTGAATTCAAATGTGCTCTTAAGCATATTTGCAATTAACTGACTTCATTGGACTTTGGAAATTCTGCGTCACTGTTAGGCTTGGAAGGATTTTTTATGAATTCTAGAGAATCTGACAAATTTCCTCAAAATACTTAATGCGTTAGCTTTTCAGTAATTTGATGTACTGTATTGATGGACAAGAGAGATTTTTTTGTTCTCCTTCCCAGTGTGTAACACTGTTTGTTTTGGCCCTTCCAAGCCTAGGTAGGCTGGATGCATGTTGGTCTGGGTATGCTGTTCAGTCCAAAATCTGCGCTCAGGTCTGTTCCAGCAGCAGATTAACTTAAGTAATCAATGGTAAACAGCATATCCCTTAGTCTGTGCTGATGTTGCTGTATAAGAGCAGAAATGCTGGTTTTTAGCTTCAGGCATGTTCCAGCTATCCTGGACTGTAGCCGTTTGTGGTTCTTGTCCCGCAAAGAAATGATAGCCCGATCTGTTTTCCCATATTGGGCATGACACAAAGGTAGAGCCTGTTAAAGCTACAGCGTATCTCCTGTTCCGAGGTACGTTTCCAAACTGCGCTATTTTTGGCACACTACATGTGTGACTGGGCTTGGAGCCTGCTTGGTGTTCCTACACTGAAGCACCACGGATGTAGATTACAGAAGTGCTTAATGGGCAGGATGGGAATCTGTTGGCTTAGGTGGCGATACCAATATGCTTTCACCCTCCTGAAAGGGTGTACACTTTCAGCACAAGCTGAACTAAGTGATTTTTGGGTGGGTTTAGGCCTCTGGCTTAATGTGCTGAGTTACCACAGTAGCTTGTCAGATACCTTCTGTTTTATCTTTTTGGGGAACCATATCTTTGGAATGGTGACTTCAGTGAGCATCATTGACTCAGTAGACAGTGCTGTTGGCCTTAAGGTATCTCAATATTTTCTACTGATATCTAAGCAGTTCCTGAGCTTCCTGTGAGCAGTTAGGCAGTGTGTGGTGGATACTATGTACATATTTCTCCTGAAAACTATGGTGCAGGTGCATGTTGAACTCGTGTAGTACCTGAAATGTGATCTGGTCAAAATGTGTGACAGTGAGGTGGATTAACTGCCTGGAGTTTCTTAGGCTGGACATCTCTGCCACACAATGCTGTCACAGTTCCTGGGCTGATACCTTTAAACAGAACTGGAGATGAGCCGAAGCTGCCGTGAATTAGGCAGAAAAAATCTAAATAATATTTGTGAAATTCCTTTCTTGGGTGCTGACTTTCAGAAGTCAGGAGCTCTGAAGTGTGCATTTTCAGTTGCAGATACTTTTTGTAACAAACCACCTACCATTGTTCTGTGACTCGGTAGTGGGAGCCCTGGTTGAAATGAAAATTTAAAGCTGTCTTTGATCTCATAATGTATAAGTTCTATAGGTTGAATGCTGATCACACCTAGTAATACAGTAACTGAATGAAGTACATGCAACTAAAGGTACAAGTAAATAGACCTGAAGTCTCTGCTTTATTGCAGAGCGACGTAGCTGTTACACCTTGGTGTGAAACCTTTCAATGTTGTTAAGCTGTGAATTTTCCCAGAGCTTGTGGTGAAGGTGGGGTGGGAAGGGAGATACTGCCTGGATGCACACAACCCTCTGTGCATAGCTCTAACTGGAAACACTGAGTGCTTGGAACACGTTTTGCATCTGATGCAGCACCAGCAGCTCCGGAGTACGTGGGGTTTGAACAAGTGCCAGTCTTTGCTTGAGCAGTTGCGTTGGTTAGGTAAAGCACTGGTCAGTAGCTTTTTTCACTTTTTTTTTTTCTTCTTGCAATGCAGTAGTGCTCACAATGAGTTTTGGTACTGCCAAAGGCCTCTGCAGTTTAGTCAGCAGACCGTAGTCTTAACCCCATCTTGAAAAGCACATGGTCTCTAGACAGCACATGCCAGTCGTGGTGAGTAGGCATTCTGTTACATTTGATGAATGTCAGCTCCTGCTTCAGCCAACCGGAGCTGCATTCTCTCATTAGGCTTATTTGGAAATGACAGTGATGTAATCTGAGCTTTTACTGCACTAAAGGTGAGAAGTTTGCAAGCTATTTGCATTAACTTGGTTGAAAATTTTGCTAGAGCTCATTTGGAAAAGTTGTTAATTCACATCTGCACTAATGCTTACATTTCTAGCACTGCAGGGAGAATCTGTTCTTTGTGACAGATGTATGAGAATGCATCAAGTGGGAACATACCTCAAGGCATGTATTACAATAAACTAATTTTTAAATTACCCTTTTTTCCTTTCTATGTTCCCGGTACCTGTGGATCGGCTCAATGGTGATTGTATCGACGAACCTTGACTACGGAACCTTCTAAAAATATATACTTAACACACATGGACATCAACTACTTATAATGAACTGTTAATTCTGTTCCAATAGCGTCCTGAACGCTTTGGGCAGGGAGGTGCGGGGCCCGTGGGTGGCCAGGGTCCTAGAGGAATGGGGCCTGGAACACCAGCAGGATATGGTAGAGGGAGAGAAGAATATGAAGCCCCAAACAAAAAGCCCCGATTTTAGATGTGACCTGTAGTTTCATTCCAGTTTGTTTTTGTCTGTCTTGTTTAGACACCGACTTCTTAATTCTTGCATTTTAGTAAGAAAGCTACGTTTTTATGGATGTTAGAAACTTACTGACCTAATATTTGTAAGTGGTCTGTTTGGGCGAGTACAATTTAATTATGTAATGCAGTGTTTCAAAATCAAATTTAGCTGTTTTTTTGATGTATAACGTCCCTAACTTGATGGCAGTGTACCTTGTGCCACTGAATTCCCAAAGTGTACCAACCTTTTTTTTACTGTGCTTCAAATAAATAGAAAACTAAATGTAGTAACTCTTCTTGCCAGTCGTGGTTAAACAAAGGAGGCCGAATACCACACCTGCCACAGTAACCCGAGAGCCTCGAGCTGAGGTCGGACTAGACCAGGGTGTGGAACTGCAGTGAAGAGTGAGATCTCTTCCCATAGTGCCTCTCTAGCCAAAGATTGGGTTAAATTGTAGCTGAACTTTGCAGTAGGTGCAGATTTTTTGAGCAGTGATTGTGCTGCAATAAGGAAGCAAATGGAAATCTTACAAGTGCCGTAAGATACATTATTTAAAGCCTCACTGCAAGCAGTGCAGTAATGAATTCCATATTTTAGCTATGGGTGGTGGGATGGTAGCACTTACCACCCTGGCAGTTACTGCTTGGAATCTTTCAAAGACTTTAAGCAGAAGACTAGCAATGGTTATTTTAAAATAAATTCATAGAATGCCTTGTATTGGCTGACTTCCTCACTAAAGGATTGTTAATGTGATATTTATATGCTCTTAAGCTGTCTTGAGATTACAGGATCTGGCCTTGCTCCATATTGTATACCTGCCTGAAATTGCTTGGCAAAAAGACCAGAAGTGTTACTCGAGTGATTAAGGTTAACTTGCTCTTGTCCTCATGCTAACAATGGACTAATTTGCCTAGTTCAGAATACAATCATTTGTGTTATGGGGACTGCAGGAACTATTCTTAAATCGTGTAGCTGGTGGGCAAATCCTAAAATCCTGTATGTAAAATACAGCAATCAGCTTGCTTGCATGATGGTTATCGCTCTTTTATTATTGATGTTTGGAGATAATGCTTCAAAAGTAGTATCTGAATCTGGAGTTTTAAGAGTTAATTCTACGCAGTGCAAATAAACTCCCTTTAAGGTTCTTTTTGTAGAAGATCTGATGAATTCGTTAGTTTGCTGTTTATTTTAAGCCCCAGAAGAATTTCAAAGCATTCTGGACTCATTGGTAAGGTAGTTGCTTTGCTTATTATTACAATGTACCAGGTAAGCTGGGAACGTGACTTCCCAGTGTCAAATACCTCAGTGTTAATGCAGGATACATCAACCTGCTTGGCACAAAGTAGGTAAACTTAGCTTGTCTGTACCTTCACATGATCCCCAACCATTGGAGTTCTGTGAATAGCTTTAATCTTCCCAATATCTCTCCATTCCTTGTGCTAAGCATTGGCTAATTCTAAATTTTCTGCTAAATTTTCCCTGTGGTTAAATGTCAGATTGCAGGGTTTTAGGGTACAGATGTCTGATCCCTCTTGAAGTCCTGTTACCCCTTAAATGACAGAATAGCAAGTTGGGAAATGCTGATACAGGTAACACTGACTTGGAACATGAAGCTCACTAAAGAGCGACTCAGCTTGTTTGGTGAATGCTTTTTGTTTACCGAGAAAAGTTTGGGGGTTGATAACATGCTACAGCCATGAATTGCTCTTGAGGAAATTCCAAATTGGCAGTTCCTAAACTGCAGACCAAGTATTTGGAAGTTACTTGTATTGGATAGTTTACAAATGAGCAGTATCGATGCAATTTGCATTATTGAAGCGGTTTTAAACAATCTCTTTTCTGGAGGGTGTTCATGGGACACCCACAAAAGGTGAAGGTGTCCAAGGTGGGGAATTCTGAACGTGAACATTAAATTAATTTTTTCAGTTTATTTTTCAGATTACATGTCATTCTTTATTAAAAGAGATGCTGGTGCATATCCTAAAGTATGTTCTTTTGTAGTTCTGTAACTTGGAAGAGTGAAGGATGCTGCTGTCTTTGTACCTTACAGAGCTTGTCTTTGGGTACCCCTGTTTTGTATGTAAGCTACTGTTGCTAGGTATTAAAATAGCTGAGCTGCAAAACCATGATTAGTAAATATATTGAAAGATTTGGCGGTTTTCAAAACATCTGAAAGTTTGGTTAAATCTGGCTTTGTTGTAGCTGCATAAGCAGAATTTCTAAAACAAGTTCTGCTTTGAGTTGCATGTACTAAACAGGCATATGATGAACTAGCCAACTTCTTTTCAAGACCTTTTAAAGATGGTGTCTTAAAAGCTGGCAAACATGTCAACATTAAAATCTGATAAAAGTTTCTAAATGTGGGAGGCGAGAAAGTGACGTTCCTTTGATCCGTTCCTATGAGGTTTTGGACTTTTTTCATAAACTCAGATTTATATAATTCTAAAATCATTCAGGAAAGTGCTTTGCTGGTCAGACCTGTTTTTGGATGGTCTGGATCACATAACATTTTTGTACTGGACTTGGAGGACATTGGCTGTTGCAATTTAGATTGTTTTATCAAAATTGAGCCCATTTTGACACTTGGAGCTCTAAAATCTGCAGCAAGTAGAAACTGGTATCGTTATACATATGTCTTCACACTTTCTCAGAAACGAATACAGAATAATCTTACCTTCTGGTGTAGATACATTACACTAATCATTTATACAGCTGATGAGAAACTGAAAATGCTTTTGAGATTTTGTGGTATTTTTGTGGTAGACAAATTCTTGGCTTCTCCTTGGCAACAATTTACTGTGGCAGCAAGTTCTTGCTGGAGTTTGAGACTGCAATTTACACTTTAAACTAGTGGCCTGCTACATAACTGCACTTAGCCAGCATTTCTGCAGTTCATAACTGTGAGGAACGTAGTACCACAAATGGCAATGGACATTAGGACCCGGATGTAGTATTCCTGCTTGCTCCAAGATTCTCATTGCCGACTGCGTACAGGTAGGTAACAAGCAATATAATATAACTTGGTGACTTTCTATGTAATCTTATACTGTGGGTATTCTGACATCACACTTCTGACTGTGGAATTACAGTGCAGCACTCCATACCTGTATGCTGAGCTTGCATCAAAGCTGCGTGGTTTTTGGTGTTAAGCTTTTGTCTCATTCAGAGATGAGAAGTGACTTACTGTGGTTCTTAGATGAGGATTTCCAGACCCGATTCCTCTGTACATATGACTTGGCTTGGGTGGATTTTTCTTAGTTCCGATGTAACGAAGATATTCTTAAATGAGCACTGTGGGGAAGAGGGAATGTGATCTTAAACACACTTGACGAGGTGCTCTCAGTGCCTAGAAAAGAACATGTTTAAACTTTCTGTAGTGATAAAGTGACCCATCTGCAGCTCATCCCTGTGTAGAGTCTTGGCTTGGTGGGAATGTGTTAGTAACCACTGCTCTTGCCTTGTGTGTGCTATGTGAGAGTCACCTCAGACTACTGGTACAAGCAGCTCTGAGACTGATGCAGAATATTTTTGAGGACATAAATGAATGCTTGATTGAATATCCCTGTGAGTTTCGTAAAGCTTATTGGACATTGCTGTAGTCGATATTTTAACCTTTGATTGACAAGCCTGATACATTCCTCTGCATTAATTGACAGTGATGAGATTCCGTACTTCTGCCTTGTAGAGTCATCTTGGTAGTGTAATGTACAATTCCATTTTTCATCAGTCTTGGGATGTAATTCTAAACTCTTCATTACTAGAACTGACTATATTGTTCAAGGATTAACATGCTTACGTTGCCAGACATCCTGACATGCTGATCTCCAGCTCTTTTGCATTAGCTCTTGAATCTGAATTTCAAGGTCTCTTGTTCCAGCAAATGGTCTGGCTCTTTTCTGATACTCAGTTTATTCCACAGGTGTCGTAATGTGTTTTCCCTTGTTCTGCAAAGTTCTGCTTTGCATACTTGTTTCTGTTATTGTCACTTCTGGACCCTTCTTTGTTACCTTCCAGGCAGGACTCTCGCTGGTGAACAGGGATCTGCTGGACAGCCTTGCCCTCTGCTGTAGCCACCTTTCCATGTTCCATTGAACCCTTGAAGTAGCAGCTGCACTATAAGATAATGACAAGTCGTCTTTGGTTACACCACAGCGAGTGTAGCCCATGCCAGCTGGTCACGGAGTGACACCTTGTCACAAAGTCAGTTTGGCTTTTGATGATGGTTTACCTTTACCTGTGACTTGAATCCATTTTGCGATGGCTCATCCTTAACTGGGACTGGGATCCAGTAGCAAACCTGCTGGTAGCCAATGTGCTGTCAGGTAGCAAAATTGAATTAGTGATCTTAAACCATTGCTCAAGATCTGACTTAAGTTTTTCCAGTGTGTTCTGGATACTTGACTTGCAGGAATGTCATGAAGGGGTCATTGGCACATCTGCCTCATTCTACGTACTTGAACTAAGGTTTTTGACACTCTTGGAGCAAGCAATTTGTGACTGAACCATGGGGCTCAGACCAGCTCTGGCTGCAGTAACAAAACTTGGTGTGGTAGCAAACTTAGTCATGTCTGCTCTAAGTCAGTCTGTAACAAGTGGGTACAAGAAATGACATTCAAGTGCTTGCATTGTGTTTCATCTTGGTTTTATCTGTGTGTGAAATACACTTTTTCTCAAAAGCTTACCTGAAGCTCAGAAGTGTGGTGTCAGAATACATCTGCGTACTGCTAGGCCCTCCGAGCAGAGCCTGGTGCTGGCAGGAGAGCACAGCACAGCGTGGATGGGGCTTTATTGTAACATTAAGCATACAAAGTGTTGATTTGCTTGCAGTTCTCCCCATAGCTAAACACTGAGGCCTGTGAGTAGTTCTAGGACTGGAGCAGTAATGGGGTTGCATGTCTCTGTTAATCATTGCCAGCTGCAGTGACATGAACAGGAAGGCCAGTGTTCTGTTCCATTATGTTCAATGAGGCTGAGCATGTTGGGAAGGATGCATCCAAGTATGCTGCTCTGGGGAATCACTTGGCTTCTTCCACTACCAGCAAGTTTTGGAATCAGCTAATTAGCTTCAGATTTTTTCACTCTCCATACCAGCTAGTGGGCCTGTTAAATAGCTGCTGCCTGGGAAAGGAAAAAAGGGAGGATTGGCCTTCTCCCACCTGTGTCATTGCTGCTAGGTAATGATTGACATGTTAGGACTTGGCTGTGCAATCCCGCAGTGGTCTGTGAACACCCCATCTCTATAAATGTTGCTTCTTGAACACCAGTACTGAAGAGCTAACTGGGGAGGGCTGGGAGGAGCGTGGCTAGCAGAGAATCTGCAGTTTTTGAAGGATGCACAAAGATATAGTATCCCTTATGCATGGTGTTTGTTGCTATGGCAGAGAAAATGTGCATAACTGTCCTGCTCCCGAGGGCCGTGAGGAAACCCAGGTGGTGGGTTGGAGACTAAAGCCTGAAGTTGTCCCTGCCTGGTCAGATCGTGCTGTGCCCATCGTGGGATCTGCCTCCCAACTGGAGCTGTGCAGAGCCTTGCACCACATCCCCAGCTCCCACCACTGCAGGCTGCCCTCAGCTACAGTAAAGGGGGGTCTTGAGGAGGGAAGAACCTTGCTGAGGATAAAAGCGGCGACAGTGCCAACCTCTAGTGTCTGCCTTTGGCTTCTGAAGCACTTGTAGGATTATAGAACACGAGGGCTCCAAGAGGCCAGGGCCACTGCACTCCCTCAGGAAGGGGAAGAGAGGGGGCATTGCTACAGGAGACAAATAGAGTCATAAAGTAGCTGACAAAATTAATGCCTTCACATAAGGGATAGTATACCTCTGGCTGCAATCAAACCTCACTGTGCTCAGACTGGGGTTATGGTTTGTACTCAGGGTGCAGTTCTTCAGGCAACTGCCTGTATATTCCTTCAGCTCTTGATAAGTATTTAGGCTAGCCTATTTCTGCCCCTTATTCTTCCACATAATAGTTTGGAATAATTGATAAGTTCCCCCTCATAACTAATCAGTCCATGTATGTTAAAACCTTATTTTTAAGTTAGTTTTGAAATGGTCACAATTTCCTGTGTATGACTCTAATAACTTCAGTTGTTATCCTTTAGGTGAAGATGAAAGCTGTGTGACACCGACGTGCTCATCCATGGGAAGTAAGTATTGCTTCTTTGCCCTGGATGGATGAAATAATAAAGATTTGTGGGCACTTGGTGTTCAGTCACTGAGTACCTTTGAATCAGGGAACACTGAGAAGTTGGGATGAGTGAATACATTAAATGTGTAGGGGTAGAAGATGGTCCCTGCTGTCACACTGTGGGCTTGAGCACCCTGACTCCATCTGGGTTTGATATCTTGACAGCAGCGGCTAAAAATATCTTTTTAGACGTGGGTTTGTACAAAAGATTTCACAATCGGTGCAGTTATAATAACTTGGGAATGTTTTTGCAGTTGAGGAGTTGAACATGAGCACATCCAGCACGGTGCCCAGTGGTGTGTGGAGAGATCAAGGGAACAGGTGGACAAGTAAGTAGTTGGTGTCCTTACACTGCTGTGAGGGCTCGGAAGCCCATCACCCTATGTTGGGTTTTGTAATTCCTGCCTGAAACGTGTGATTAATCTCAATTTTATATAAAGTTTCTGAATCTTGCTTTTGTAGAGCCAAAATGTAACCGTTGTCTGAGGCTTTTCAGCCCTGCAGCAGCAAATAAATTCTGTCCTTTGTGTGCTGCAGGTGGTCAAACAAGAAATGACCAGTCCTGCACTCAGGCTGCAGTTGGTGATTGTCAGCATGGAAAAAAGGAGAATAGAGCAGCTGCTTCTCAGATGTTAATTCAACTAAACCTTGTTAAAAAGCTATTTTGCTGAAATACTTGAACATTGAATTTAAAAAATAACCTAGTGTATAAATCAGCATGTACAGGAGCATAGCAAATAGCAGTTCAGGGAAATAAACCAACTTGCAGAGCTGGAATTAATGACATTTTCCCTCCAATTTGCCATTAAACTACAAGGGGAAACTTCAGATATTTAAAATCTTGTTTGAGGAGCAACATGCTGAGTTAACTCGGGAGTCACGGGTAAGTAACAGTAGACCTGTAAGGTGTGAAGCCAGTCGGATTCAGTCGGTGAATTCCTATTGGATCCTGTGTGGTTTGTCACTGCTGCTCCTTGCTCTGGGATAGGAAAACACACAAAGCTATTTCTGATCTTAGAAATATGTGAATTCTGTTCATTTAATCTCAAATCTGATGTGAGTACTTGAGAATATTTGACAGGCACAATGGCCTGTGATTCTAAATGGTGATTCCATGTCATGTAGTTCCTGCTGTTTTCTGTCTTTCTTTTGCAATCTTTCTAATTGTGTGCTTTGCACTTGCAGAAAAAGAAGTCTGAGTGCAATGAAGAGGAACCAGGAACATACAGCTCTTAAAAATAAAATATTTAAATATTTTTATAAATGACTTCTGTGTTATTCCAGAGGGTATTCAGTGAGTAAAGCAGTCTGTCAGTGTGGAGTGGTATGGCTGGGTCTGAGAAACAGGAATTTCTGGAAATTTCACTCATTCTTTACTCCCATTTTGTGTGTTACATAGTTTTGTATCATAGAATTCCAAATGTTTCCTGGTGCCTGGTTGGTTTTTAATAGCTTTCTTGGTATAGTAGTTTAGCCTGAGATGCCAAGAGTACTCTAGAAGCCAGAGCAGTGCTGGGTTTAGCTCTTGCAGCATGAATTGCCATGGTTTGTGTTGCTTCACTCGATGCTTTGGCAGCTGCACTGTGCACATACGTGATTCATGCTGTCATTAAATATAATCCTTTGTTTAAATACCAAGTTGTTTAATATGTTGGAATATACCAGTGGTGGCTCTGCTCGTTGTAGCAGGGTTTCCTCCTGCAGTGGCACGAAGAGTTGTGAACATTTGGCTGGGACCTGCTTCGCCAGATTAGAAACATGAAAATAGATTGAATTTCATGTGGCAAAGTGGTATGAAGTGCTTGAGAGGGGTATGAATGCCTGGGAGTGCTCATGGCAGGGAGGGTTGGTGCTGCACTAGGAGCTGCTGCTGTTCTCTCAGGCAATCAGGTGCTGAGTGAGGGCAATCTGAGGTGTTTCACTCCGATTTGATGGCTTTGTGGTATTGTCTGGATTCTTAAAAGGCTTCCGTGAGGTTTGTGGCTCCTCAGTAGCCACCCTGCAGGGACTGGGGTTCAGTGTCTTTGTCTCCACAGCTACTGCAGCTTGTGCAGCCTTTTTTCTTCAGGTTCTGTTATTTTCCATTAACTTGTCCTCATTTCCACTGTTGCAGCACTGGCTGCTTCCTATGTGAAACTGTTCCAGCATTCCATGTGCTGAACTTCACCTCCTCAACTCCCTTCTATGAGTAAACCACAGCCTGTGTTCTGTAGGGGTGGGATGGGTTTTCCCTGGTGCTGGCTGTTCCCATCACCTGGGGTGTCCTCTGGCTACTGAGGCTGACACCTCGTTCTACCAAATGGTTCATTAAGTAGCTTCTGTAATCAATAAAAAATCAGACGCTGAGAGCAGGTACCCTTGAACGATATCCTGGGAGCAGTGACGGCTGCCCTGCTGCCACAGCCCTGTGTGTGCACTGAGCTGCTGCAATCCCTTTTTGAGGGTTTGATCTTTTGTTTTTTAATTCCTTTTCAACCAAGGAGCTTTCTAAGCCATGGAGACCTAGAGCCTGCCCTGGCCCCTTTGCTCTCTGTCATTCCACGGTGTGCCAACCCGAGCCCCAGCTCATGGTGAGCAGCTGAAGAATCATGTGCTGCCAGGAGTAAAAATAGTGTCACTGCCACTGGGCCCTGTCCAACCAGTGCCTGTGGCAGCCCCTGCAACGTGGTGGCTGAGCTGGGGTCGGTGTAGGTCCAGGCTGACCGTGCTCTCTGTGCCCCACAGTGCTTCCTCGTGCCTGGAAAACACTTCGGGCTCTCATGATTTATTGGCATTAAAAAAATATTTCCACTTGAATTACACAAACGTCAGCGCCTGCGGCTCCCCTAGGCCTGGCTCTCGCCAATCCCGGGCTGCCTTTCCCGGGAGGCTCGGCCTGTGCCGGTGGCTGAGCAGCGCAGGCGGTGACGCAGAGGCCTGGGGAGCTCGGCCGCCTCCGTCACCCCAAAGCGGCCTCCCTGGGGCCAGAGCATCCTCGCTGCTGCTGCCTCCTCCATCTGCTCCTGCCTGCTCCCTGGGGCTGTGGCCAGCCCTGCCTCTACGCTGCCTGAGCTGCGGTCCCCACCGCCCCTCGTACCCCGAGCCAGCAGGTGTTGCCATGGGTCACACTCGCTCGGAGAGCCCACGAAGCCCCAGCTGTGGGATTTGTTGCCCGGGGGGGAGCTCCTCTTTTTCCTCCAGCTCTGTTTTGGTGGGATGATGGTGCTGCTGGAGGGGGCGTGTCACAGCCTGGGGGTGACGCTGCACATCTGAGCACCCCCTGCCCCGGCAGTACCCAAGGGCTGGGGGAGTCCCTGCCCCAGCGGGGCTGGGTCTGGGCCGGGCTGAATCGGGCAGGGGCCAGACCGGAGCGGGGCCGAGCTCAGCCGGTTGGGGAGCGGGGCCGGGCCGGGCTGGGAAGGGAACGGGGCCGGGCCGGGAACGGGGCCGGGCCGGGCTGGGAACGGGGCCGGGCCGCTCCGCCCCGCTCCGCCCCCGGGCCCGCCCGTCCCGCCATGGCGGCGGCCTTCACAGCCCTCCGTGTCCTGCTTGGGATCTTCTTCTTCCTCACGGGCGTCCTGAAGGTGTCGGACTGGCTCTCGGCCGACCTGCACCGGCAAATGGTGAGCGCGGCCGCGGACTGGGCGGGCTCGGGGGGCGCAGGGCCCAGCCCGGGGGGAGTGAGCAGGTTGGGGGCAGCGGTGCGAAGAGCGAAGAACACTGGCGTGCAGGGCTGAGCTCCGGGGAAAACGTGCAGGGCTGACGCTGTTGTGGTGCGGGGCTGAGCCTTGAGTGAGAATGAGCAGGTTGAGGGTACAGGGGTTCAGGGTGGAGCACTTTGGGGTAGAGGGCTGAACTCTTTGTTGTGAGTCAGCCAGAGTCCCTTGGAACGCAGGGCTGATCCCCCTGGGCGGAATGGGCAGGTTGGGATGTTGGGCTGCAGGGCCAAGCACTTTGGGATGCAGGGCTGATCCCCTTGGGGTGCGGGGTTGAGTTATTTAGGGTGCAGAGCTGATCCCCCTGACAGGGCAGGGCAGAGCAGACCCACTGGAGGGGCTGTATACCCCCAGCCCCAGGCTCAAGGCTGCCTCGCTCCCCTCCCATCCTTCCCAGGCGTCAGAGTTTGTGCGCTTTGCCAAGGTGTTTCCCCTGAAGGAGTTGGGGTTCGTGCCGGAGCCGGGCGGGTACCTGGCGGCCGTGGGCTGGGTGGAGGTGACGGCCGGGCTGCTGCTGGCATTTGGGCCCCAGCTGCTGCAGGAGATCAGCAACTTCATCCTCAGCGTCGTCATGATCGGTGAGAGCCAGCACGCGCCCACTGCCCTTTGTGGGGTCTTGGGACACCCTCGGCCAGGGACCTGCATTCCCACGCTCTGCTCCTTGCCCAGGTGCCATCTACACGCTGCTGGCGCTGCGGGAGCCGCTGGCCATGTGTGCCCCGGCCACCCTCTGCCTCGGCCTCCTCCTGCTGCTCAACATCCGTGGGTACCCGGCCACCCCTCGGCCCAAGTTCGAGTGACCGGAGGCGGGAAGGATGGACGACTTGGCTGGTGGGAAGCAATGCCTTTATGGTATTTTCAGGGACGGCATTGCATCCTGCGGGGTAACTTGCTGCTGAGACACAGTGTGTCCTCTGCTGCCTCTGCCAGTGACTCTGGTGCTGGTTGTCCCCACGCTGCGGGACCCGGGCTGGTGCTGTGGGATGGTGGCCATGGCACCGCTGTGACACTGCCATGGTGCTGCTCTGGTAGCTCCATTGCTGAACTCGCAGAAGGTGTCCAGCTCTTCCCAGTGTTTGGCCACTCTGAGCAGGGGCTGGCTCTGCTCTCTCGGGGGCTTTCAAATTTTGGAATAAAACCTCTTGTTTTTCATGTTTTGCCTCCCTGTTTATTTCTGCCTCGCCCCCGTGCTAAGCCTCGGGGGCTAAGGGGATGTTCTGGGGCTGGAGGACTTGGTCCCTGGGGGCATTGCCTGGAGACAAGGCCTGGGGGCATGTGGGAGCCGGTGCAGGAGCTGGCACAGAGGCAGATGGACAGAGAGGAGAGCCTGTCTGGGGTGGGATCCCTCGGCCACCCGCAGGCACTCAGCGATGTGCCAGGCCCCTTGCTGCGCATCCAGGGAGTGACAGGAGTGAGTGCCCAGGCAGGCATGTGCTTTTTGTGGATCTTGCTCGCACAGGGAGCCACCCTCTGCCACCTCAGATGGGCACAGCACACTTGGGATGAACCACAGCTCATCTGAACCCGTTGCCTCTCCCGGCAAGGGGGCTGGGATAGCTGTGGGGAGTCTGGCTGTTGGGATGAGCAAGGGGTGTAAGGTGCCCCTGTACCCCCGGTGGGACCTGAACTACCTTGAGGTGACATCTTTGGTGTCCTAAAGGAACACACAAATTGCAGGGCCACACAAAGCAGCGAGTCAGATGCTCACAGGGCCTGGCGAGGCCTGTAGGGCTGCTTCCCCTAAAACCAGCTTTGAAGCCAACAAAAGCACAAATAGCCAGGAGGAGGCAGATTCCTGCTTTGATGCCTTTGGGGCATCCCTGTTCTCCCCAGCTGCCGGCTGCAGAAACTTGACCCTCTGCTGCTTTCATCCGGGCGTGGGTGGGAGAAGGGGCCTGGGAAATGGTATTAGATGTGGCTGGGGGCACGCGGGGGGGTCAGCCAGGCCAGTACCGGCCACCCCCATGTGCACCCGGCCCCGTCAGCCGGCGCAGGGGATCTTAGGGTGGCTTCAGCAGGGAATCCCCCATTACATACACACACAGGTGCTGTCCCCACTCCAGCTGCTGTCCCACAGGCACTAAGACACAGGGGGGCTTGGGATTGTGGGTGGGCGTCAGGCAGCCCCTGCCTCCCCCAGCACTTAAAACCGTCCCCAGCCTGGCTGGATCAGAGTGAGGAGCAGCTGGAGGGGACGCAGCCGCTCCTGCCCGACCCGGCAAGGTAAGTAACAATCATAGTGCGGGTGAGATGGAGCATTCACTGTGCTAACGATGGGGAAGGAGGAAAAGGGGACCACTGAGGGATCCAGAGGCTCCTTTGGGGTCCAAATGAGGTTCCCCAGGCTCAGCAGCTCATGCTCTCTGTGCCTCAACCCGTGTCTGGGTGCTGTGTATGCTGAATCCAGCCCTGCCGTGCTGGAAAACACCGGCTGGTGACTCAGTGCCTTCGTTGGCGAGGTGTGGGCAGGCAGTGATGGGAGGTGAAATAACTGCAGCCCTGGATACAGCCACTGCAGCACAACGTGGTTTTCCATGGCCAGGACCAGAGGCAAACCTGCCTGTGCAGGACTAGGGGGCAAGGGGAGATGCTGGCCCCATGCTTGTAACCCCCATCCATACCTGGGTCTCTCCATTCTGGAGGTTGCTGAGCCAATGGGTGACTTCCTCATGCCTGGCTCCCTGGGGAATTTGGGGTGCTGAGAGAGGGCTGGGGTGGGTGGGCCCACAGGCACGCGCTGCGAGGGAGGTGTTAAGCCCCGCAGCTGCTGACTGGAGCCAGTGCGGCACCTCCGGGTGCCTCCGGCAGCAGCTCTGTCCCTTGGCTGTGCTGCAGCTGTGCCTGCCGCTCCCTGGGAGCTCTAGCTGGGCAGTTGACAGTGGCCTCTGGGCTCCCCTGTGGCATGGGGGGACATGGCTGGGGTCTCCTCATCTCCTGTGGGAGCTGAGCCCTTCCAGCAGATGATGGCATCCCCGCGGGGCTCTGCCTCCAGCGCCCAGCATCTGCCGCAGCTGCCAGCCAGCCAGGTTGTCCTGTCCCTCCCCTGTCCCTGAGCGCTGTGCCACTCACTGTTCCCCATCTTTGCAGGAGCCCGGGATGAACGGCTCGGTGCCGGGACTGCTGCCGGTGGAACACCCCGGCGGGTGCGTGCCCAGCAACCCGGTCCAGTTCGTGCTGGTGCCTGTCGTCTACTGCCTGGTGCTGTGTGTGGGGCTGCCAGGCAACCTGGTGGCACTGCTGGTCTTCCTGCAGAGTGTCAAGGTGAGGAAGGCCATCCGCATCTACCTCATCAACCTCACACTGGCCGACATCCTCTTCAACCTCACTCTGCCCCTCTGGATCCACTACTACCTTGCTGGGGGGGACTGGCTACTCTCGGAGGCCGCCTGTCGCCTGGCCGGGGCCGCCTACTACCTGGCGACCTACAGTGCCATCACCTTCATGGCGCTCATCAGCTTCAACCGCTTCTGCGCGGTGCGGGTGGCACGGCGGGCGCTGCCGCTGACGGGGCCCCGTGGCGCCGCGCTAGCCTGTGCCCTGGCCTGGCTGCTGGGGCTGGGCTGTGCCGTGCCCACCCTCGCCACCCACCAGACCTTCCCCACCCGCGCCGGGACCACCGCCTGCTTCGAGCAGCACGGGCGGCAGCGGGGCTATGCCTACGCCATGGTGGGCTTCTTCTCCGCCGCCTTCCTGGTGGTGCTGGGCACCTACGCCTCCATTGCCCGGGCACTCTCGGTGCCCGCCGCAGCCTCACCAGGCTCCCACCGGCAGCAGGCCCGCGCCATGGTGCTGGGGATGCTGCTGATCTTTGTGGTCTGTGTGGCTCCCTACCACCTGACACTGGCCCCCTGGGTGGGCAGCCGGCCCCCTGCACCGCTCTGCGGGCCCCCTGACACCCTGGACATGCTGCACACACTGAGCGTGGCCCTGCTCAGCCTCAACAGCTGCCTGGACCCCCTCATCTATTGCTTCTCCATCCGGCGCTTCCGCGCTGACCTGGGACGGACCCTGCGCAAGATCGGCCGGTGCTTCCCGCTGCCCCCGCCGCCCCCCCCCGGGCCAGTACCTGGCCCCCGAGCTTCCTCCTTCACCTCCTCGTAGCAGGATGGGCACCAGGGTCCTGCCCTGAGCTGCCCCGGTGCCCCAGTCCTGGTGGGATGTGGTACCTGTTGCCAGGTGAGGGATCGGGAGCAGCGTGGGGGGAGCTCTGGCTTTGTGCACCCCCCTCCTCCCTCCCCGCTCTGCTCTCTGTGTATTCCCACGCGCCCACAGTTCCTGCTCAAGCACAGATCCTGCCCCCCGCATTGCAGGCACTGGGAGGGCGTCACTGGCACTGGGAGAACGTAATTGGCACTGGGATAGTGGCACTGGCACTGGGAGTCGCCCAGCAATGGGAGCTGAGCCATAGTGGGGTGTGGGAAGACAGGATGGAGAGGGATGCTCGGTGGTTGCTGTCATCTCACGGGGGTCTCCATCCTGCAGGGACATGCATGACCAAAGACCCCCATGGCATGAGCTGGGCTGCCCAGGGGGCTGTTTGAGGCCCCGTGGCCAGTCCTTTCCTGCAGTGTCCCCAAGCCTCATGCCTGCACCCCTCCTGCTCTCGGCCAGGATTAAAAGTTAATGAGCCAAAGGCTTCCCTGGTCTCTTTGCTGGTGGGTGCCTGTGCCCCTCACCAAGCAGTTCCTGTGCCCCGGGGAGAGCTGGATATGGGGCACCCCCGGCCCCCATAGCCCAGCCCCACTCCTGCGGCAGGACCCTGCACCGGCGGCTGCTGAGCCCGCACCCCTCCCAGCCCCGTCCCCTGCCCTGCCCTGCCCGTGGGCGGGCGGCCGTGGTGAGCGCAGCCCCCACCCCGCACCTGCCGCCCCCTCTCCGTGAGCCCCGGCGCGGCGGGGGCGGCGGAGCGGGCGCGGGGCCGTGGGCGGCTGTGTGGGCGGAAGATGGTGTTTTCCCAGCCCTGGCTCATTCCTGCTGCTGGCACAGCCCCGCTCCCCGTGCTTCACCGGCGGGAGAGCCGCTGCTGTGCAGCCACGCGGGTTCTGGGGGTGGTGGGGGGCAGGGGTGCATCAGCTGCCCCCCACTTGGGGCTCTTGCTCCCCCAGCACAGGGCTGCTCTCCAGCACGCTCCAACACACGCGCGCGGAAGGAAATGTGAGGCACCAGGCAGGAGGAGATGTGCTGCCTGGGGGTCTGCTGGCATGGGATGGGCAGGGTGGCAGTGGGCACCAGGACGGGTGGGTGATGCTGTGCCTGTGGGTGGTGGGTTATTAAGGGCTGCCTGGTTGCCAGTATAGAGGTGAAGGTGCGAGGCAAGGCCTGACCCGGGGGAATGGGGTCTCCACGTGCCGTGGAAAGCGTGCACCGCTGTGACCCAGAGAGACCATGGCTCAGTAAAGCTGGTGTGGGTTCATGGGATGCCCCTGCTGCCCTTGCTGCCTGGACACTTTACTCTGGCCCCATGGATGGGGCTGGATGAGGTCTCCCTGTGCCGCAGTGCTGCTGCTCAGCAGAGCTGGGACGTGTCCCAAGGTGCCTCTGCTCCGCACCCGGCCCCGGGCCAGCTGCCTTCGACCACCCAGTTCTTCCCCTTTTGAAGTTCATATTAAATTTTAATCCTTTTATATAACTGCTGAAGGAGGGGGCAGAGCTCTGCTCCCCGCATGCAGCAGGAGCAGCCGTGTCAGCAATGTAAGATGCTTCAGGGCCTGGTGGGGTCTGGGGCCGGAGATCTCTTCCTGGGGACACCAGGACTTTTGGGGGGCTCTCTGCACACCAGGAGTGGGGACAGCCCCAGCTCTGGCTCTGGCACTGCCAGGGTGTCCTGTTCAGTGGGAAAGCCTGGGGGCTTGTCCTGGCTAAGGACTACAGCACTGGAACATGGACACGACTGCTTAAAACACACGCAGGGTACTTGCTTGGGCCATGTCCCCCCACGCATGGGGCAGGGCCTCACACGTGGCGTGGTGGGGCGTTCTGGGCTCAGCTTGGTACCAAGATGGGGCATGTGCCACCACGCTGCTCCTGCCACCGTGCAGGGCGTTACCCAGGTTATTGTTCCTGCACTTCCAGCCCGCGCACGCTGTAATTATTATTATTACAATTATTATCAAATTACAGGGTGTGGTGTGAGTGGCTCAGAGGGCAGGCGGCAGCGGGCGGCTCCGGGTCTACTGGGGAAAGGCTGGGCCTTTGGGGCCGCACCTTCCTCACGGCTGTCCCAGCACCCTGGGGCTGTCCTGGCACCCCAGGGCTATCTTGGCACCCTGTGGCTGTTCTGGCACTCAGGGACTATCCCGGCACCCCAGGGCTATCCTGGCACTCCAGGGCCATCTCAAGTACTCCGGGACTGTCTCTGCACTCTGTTCTCTCCCTGGCAGGCAGTGTGCCTCTGGACAGGGGTGGGTGACGGTCTCGGAGTGCCCTCGGCTCCCCGGGGTGACCCAGGGGGGTGCCCACGGGTGGGTACCTCTCGTCTCGATGCCAGCCCGCTCTGCAGGGTGCCTCAGGGGATGCCCACGGGTGAGTACCACCCATCCCGGTGCCAGCCCCGCTCCGCGGGGCAGAGCCCACGCCTTGCGCCCCTCCGGCGGCATCTCCCCGGCCCCACGTGCGGCTGCCCCCGCTCCCCCCACCCCCGGGGGTCCCGGGGCGCCGGGAGGCGGCGGCAGAGCCGCACCGGAGCCATTTTGCGCCGCCGCCGCCCGCTCTGGCTCCCGGGGAAAATCCAC
>VZRR01002367.1:0-119479 GCA_013398015.1 Oreocharis arfaki | reverse complement strand
GGTGGAGAGGCGGGGCGAGCCGGGAAGCGAAAGTGCCGGGAAGGGGAAGTTCGGAGCGCGGCACGGCCATGGCCACGGCCTCATCGGACCCCGTTGCCAGCTCCAGCCCCAGCCCCAGCCCCAGCCCCAGCCCCGTCCCGCCGCTGGACCTGCACGCCGTGCCCATGGTAGCGCTGAACTACGGCGTCCGCCGCCGCCTCGGGCTCTACCTCAACCCGCGGGCGGCCGCGGCCGCGGACTGGACGGCGCTGGCGGAGGCGCTGGGATGCAGCTTCCTGGAGATCCGGCGGCTGGAGGGGCTGCCTGACCCCACGGCCACGCTGCTGGAGGAATGGCCGGGGCGCTGCCCCGGCGGGGCCACCGTGGGGCAGCTCCTCGATGTGCTGCGCCGCTTGGGTCGCGACGATGTCCTGACGGACCTGGCCGGCAGCGTGGGTGAGGCGCTGGGGAGAGCTGGGATAGCCCGGGGAATCCCGGCGCTGCTACGGAAGCCTGCCGTCGGTGCTGCTTCCTTGATGCCTGGGGAGAGACGGGATGCTGTTCGTGTCGGTCTTTCTCTTCGTGTCGCTCTTTGCTGCTCTGTCCGCTGAGGTGATGTCAAGAAAAAATCCCGCTCAAGAAGAAAAGCCCTTTCCAGATTATGGAGCGACATCCTCGGTGTTCTCACGAGGGCCACAAAGATGCTCCAAAGGCTGGAGCACCTGTGCTATGGAGACAGGCTGGGAGAGCTGGGGGTGTTCAGCTTGGAGAAGGCTCCGGGGAGACCTTAGAGCCCCTTCCAGTGCTTAAAGGGGGATTATAAAAAGAGGGAGAGGGACTTGTTTTCATGGGTGGATAATGATAGGATAAGGGGGAATGGTTTTAAACTAAAAGAGGAGATATTTAGATTAGATATTAGATTAGATATTAGGAAGAAATTCTTCCTAGTGAGGGTGATGAGACAATGGAACAGGTTGCCCAGGGAAGTCGTGGCTGCCCCATCCCTGGAAGTGTTCAAGGCCAGGTTGGACAGGGCTTGGAGCAACCTGGGATAGCGTAAGGTGTCCCTGTCCATGGCAGGGTGTTGGAATGAGATGGCCTGTAAGGTACCTTCCAACCCAAACCATTCTGTGATTCACAAGAGTCTCACCTGGCTTCCAGGAGAGAAGTGTGCTGTGTTTATGCTAACCATGAGCCCTGCAAAGTGACCTGGAGCCCTGTCATCCCAAACCTCCAATAAAAAGGTTTCTGTGTGTCAAAAGATGCTTTTGGCCGGGTTAGCCAGGAGACAGATTGCACTGACACCGGACAGTGTGAAAATTATGATGTGCGGATATAGTGTGATAGGAAGATGATTACTGGGGGAAATGAGGGAGGTGTGGAACTGGATAATGTCAGGGAAAAAAAATCCATGCAAACTGAAAATGTTGAGATAGGTCAATGAGAAGAAAGAAGGTCCTCAAGCTGTTCTGATAATTTTTTGGGCTCTTTATATTCTTTATGATCACAGAAATTCAGAGGGAACCCAGCTGTCATCAGACTGGGAAAATTTTTGCCAAAGGATTTCCAAAGCCAGAGAATTCCCTAAGGGCCTGTGTTGTATAATAGAGCTTACTGAGATAGCAATGAGGAAGTAATAAATTTCACTTCCTGTTACTCATGGAGATAAAGGAAGATGTAGAAATCCATCTCTGTAGAGAGCCTGACCAAGAAGCGATGGAGGACTTCCCTTTGGTCCTGTGGTTCTTCCTACTTAAGACCACAGTCTGAAGGGCAGGTTTTGGGAAAGACAAAAGCATCAGTGTGCTTTGTGATCTACAGATTAGAGGTTCCTAAAAAATCTGGGGGAGCTTCCAGCTGTGCAAAAGATCTGGGGCTTCACAAAAACATTGGGATCACCCAGGCTGGTTCTGGCCCTGAGCTCAGGACCTGTCCCACTGGAAGGGAGTGTGGTGGATGGGCTTTGTCAGAGCTGGAATAGACTCCAGCAGAAGGAGTGAGAGGAGCCTGGGCTGCAGGAAAATCACAAGTTTAGCCCAGAGTTGGGTCACGCTGATAAGAGGAGACAGGTAAATCTCTGGAAGAGGGGCCCACTAAGGGCTGTTCAACAAAAATACTGTCTGTGGCTCAGGAAATTCCTTAACTGTGAATAGTCCAAAAGCTAGATTATAAAAATAGATTGTAAATTATACCTAAAAGATAGATTTTAGGGAAATACATATATATTTTAGGGAAGTATCTCTAGAAGCTTATTTTATTCTTATAAATTATCTCTTCTTATAAAATCTTTTATTCTTATTTTATTCTTGACCCCTAGATATTTGGTTTTGTGCAGTGCTTGAGACAGGATGAGGCTTGGGGCAGATGGACCCTCAGCCTGACCAGTGTGACTGTTCCACTCTATTATTTTTTGGCTGAGGACTGCACTGAGGGCCTGTGACCTGTTGCTGGTGCTGAGAGCTCTTGCAGAAGTCAGAGATATTTACACTTGGAAAGGAAAGGAATGGTTTCATGTAGTCTTGTGCACGGTATTTCCTGATGCCAGGGGCATCTTTGTGTATGACTGGGACTCCTGCAGTGGGATCCAGCTCAGAATCAGAAAACATCAGTATTGATGTCCCAGCAGCTCTGCCCTAACTCCTAACTCTGTGATCCTCCTCAGCAGTTTATTTTGCTGTAGAATCATCTTCAGGGACGTGAAGCTTTCTGCTTTGATACATTCATGCTCTTTCCTGCTGAAACAATGATTTTTGTTCCCTGACCTGTTACAAAAGTGCTACATTCCTGCCTGACGGTTACTGGGTCTGTTTTCTGTGTGTTCTCATCATGCTGCTCATTTTTCACTTTAGATTTCTTGTTTCTATTCTTTTTTTTCCAAATCCTCGGGAATTTGTTTGGCTGCCAGAGGAATGTAAAGCCTAGTTAGGTGCTTGGTGGAAGGGGACAGCTTAGCTTGGAGGAGTTTCTTGCTACTTGCTAGTGTAGTTTAGCATCCTTTATCTTTATGGTCCCAAAGTCATCCCTGTTCACTCTCATTCACCTGTACAATCAGGTGCTGTTTCCAGTTGGGGACTGATCCACCCCAAATCAGAGGCCAGGAGAGAAGAGCTGGAGCAAATACACTGAAAATGAACATTTCTGTATTGAGCACTATGCAATGCTGTTCAACAATTGCCTGTTCTTGCCTATTCAGCAGTATTTTGGATTGTGAACCTGGCTCCCAAGGGAATCAAGGCACACTTAAGGTGGTGGCTGTGTGCCAGTCCTTCCTCTGGGATTGCTGAACCTGTTGGCAACTTCAGAGTGACTTCAATCATTATTTCAAAGATACTGACTTAGCTGCCACACCTCATGTGACAGGCAGCTGGCAGAGCGGTGGGACCTGAGTTAGGGCTTTGGTGAGGAAAGATGTGAACTCTGAACCTTCTGGCTGGTAAAGAATGTGATTCTTCCCTCTGCAGGACTGGGGAGGCTGAGGGGAGGAAAAAGGCAGATTGGGAATGCCTCAGCCTCAGGAAAAGCTTTGATCAGATCTGAGCCTTATTAGATTGGAGATAATCCAGTAATGAGATGCAAAGCTGAGATAGAAATAGGGGATGGGGGCTCAAGCTGGGCCTCCTGCAGACCTGCTCAGGCCAGGTTGTGTTACAGGAGGACTTACTGGGCTCCCACCTGCATCCTGCACTTCCAAGGGATCCTTTACTCTGCTGTTGCACCAGTGAGCTCTGCAGCTGTGCCAGCAGAACCCTCGGAGTGATCAGTACTTTCCTGATTAACACTTGTTGGGTTGGTGTTGTAAATGTTTTTAAAAGGTTGGTTTGTTTTTTTAATCTTAAGTAAAGGCAAAGACTTTAGAGAGTTTAATCTTTTTCTTAATTCCTGATTTCAAATCTCCTTTTACTTTCAGTTCTTCTGTAATTGCAGAGTAGCAGAGGCTGCTGAGTTTCTTGTTGCTTCTCCAAAGACTTCACATTTAGATTTATGATTTATTTCTAAACCAAGTCTGTTTATAATAGATCTGTGCCCACCACTGACCTGACAGGGAAGTTCACAGCAGTGACTGTGACAGGTCTTTGCCCTTCAGTTATCCCAGAGTAGGGTACACATCTGCCTGGGATAAGCAGATCCCTATTGCTCAGCAACATAAAAGCTACTTCAGGGGCTCCTTAAAATTTTACATGGTCCTGCTGTAAGTGGTGAGTGTGGATAGTCAATGTCACCTGCAGTTGTCCTGGCTGGCAAAACCTGGGGCTGTGAATCAGCTCCTGTGTGTCTGCAGAGAATTGCTGAAGTTGGAAAAGACCTCCAGGACCATTAACCCAGCACTGCCAAGGCCACCTCCAAACCCTGTCCCCGAGTGCCACATCTACACATCTTTTAAATCCCTCCAGGGATGGTGACTCCACTGCTGCCCTGGGCAGCCTGTTCCAATGCCTGACCACTATTTCAGTGAAGAATTGTTCCCCAATATCCAATCTAAACCTCCCATGGTGCAACTTGAGGGCATTTCCTCATGTCTTATGGCTTTTCACATGGGCAAAAAGACTGACAGCATGACAGCCTCTAATTGAGAACCCTCCCCAACTATTTCATAATTTCAAATACTCCAAAATGCAGAACAAAGAGCAGACAGCAGAGTTGGGACCTGCTCTGTACCTTATGCCTGCTGTTTAAGGTGTACTGGGATACAGTAGAACTAAGGGGAGGAGGAGGAGTAAAACAAGTAAAAGAAAGTACTTCTCTAAAAATCAAGAGTAATTTTCAGGAACTAATTGCTAGAGGAGGTGGTGGAGGCAGCATCAAGAGGTTCAGAAAGATGTGAGAGAAATTCTACACACCAAAAAACCCAGACAGGGGGTTTCCCTCTGGCATCTCTGATCCATGAAATAGCTATTCCTGTTTTAATGAACTCCAGCAGTGTAAACCCATGTCACAGGAGCCTCTTGCCCTGGCTGTGTGTTTTTGCAGAGGAGGACTGTAAGAAGTACTTGCAGAGGAAGCAGGAAGAGGCCAACCAGCCTCTCCAAGTGCCAGCAGTGGACAGCAGTGTGCCAAAGACGTCGGAACTGATGGGCATCACCATCAGGGATGATCCATATGGTAAGAGCCCGTGCTTCCATTGCTGGCTGATACCTCATGTTGGAATCACCTTCCCTGTGGGAAGTGTGGAAAATCTGTTTGCTTTCATAATTCCCACAACTTTTCATAACCCAGGCCAGAACGCTTTGGCTGGTAGTCACTGGGCATCTCCATTTTTCCTGTTTCTTAGAGCAGAGAGGGAAAGCAACTCTGGAGAACACTTTCACCCAGGAACAGGCTGGCACAGAGCCACTGGACACACATGGGAGGAGACCTCCCAGAAATATGTTCCTTAGCCCAGCCTGGCCCAGAGCAGCACCTGCTGAAAGCTCAGGGGGTAGGAGTCCAGGGGAAAGAATGTCAGAGGTGGTTTGTCCTGTCTTTGGCAGGTGGAACCACCTTGAATGAAAAGGAAGTGGGTTTGAAGTAGGACTGGGTGTGCAGTGGGTGGAGAAAGGAAACGGGTTCTCTGTGTGTGCAGCTCTGCATGTGCAGCCATGTGTGTGCACACGTGTGCTGGCCAGTCTGACTTTGAGTGGCCACCTTTGCTGCATGTGTGGGCATCACTAACCCTCCCCAAATGTCCACAGACCAATATTCTGGTGTTTGTACACGGCAGCTTTGCCTGACGTGACCCCCAAGTTAGTGCTGTGCCCCTGCAGCAGTACCCTCAGTTTGACTGACCTGGCAGACATTCCCCTTCTGCTTCACTGGATGCTTCTTGGGCAGGATCTGCCTGCTGGGTTGATACTTTCCTCAGCAGCTTTTAGAGCCTGACCTATTTTTTTCACTGTCGTAGGCTTTAACTGGCATAAAAAATTGAATAGATCTGTAATGACATTGATATGGAAAAAAAAATAACACAGTTGGAAACTATCCAGCAGTATTAAAGCACTTAATTATGAGAAACATTGCCCTTAAAATGTAGCACTTTAATATTTGGATAACTGCTAAATAAATGAGAGCTGTCAGCAATTATTGTAATTGGAAAACAGGCCCATTAGGATATGAATTCAGGTAGCCAGGTTTGACATCTTAGCTATAAAAATGACAGGTCCCAAATTTCAAGGCTCACCCCATAGCTCCATGGACAGCAGATGGCAGGACACTGCTGGATGAGGAAAATGGTTGGTTGGGAAGTTTGAATTTCTGTGAACTGAACTAGAGAAAAAGGACACAAGGATATTTTAGATGTGAAATTCTCAGTGAAATCCCAGAGCGTTGGGGCTCTGAGCTGCATCCCCTGGAGTACTCTGCTCCCTCCAGCGCTTCCCAGACTCCCTGTGGCTGGATGGTATTGCTTCCACAGATTTTGCCTGTCTGCATCTCAGCTCCCTTTCCCTGACCCCTGCCAGGCAATGTGAGTGTGTGTGAACAGCCTGGCCAGTGAAAGCAGTCAGGGCACTGATGTGTGTTACCTCCTGCCAGCCCTGTTAAGGACAAGAGTCTGGGCTGAAGGGCAGCTCATCTAATAAAATGCTAAATTACCTTTGCAAGTTTGTCCAGAGCTTTTCTGTCAGACTCCTGATTCTGAGTTAAAGTCTGTGAGAGCTCGTGAAAGTTCACTACAGGAGTGAACTTCATTTATAGTAGAAGGTGACAGCTACATTTTTAATGGTTTCAGGGAGTGGAACAGAGATATTTGATGCCTTCATCTGCTACTGTCAGAAAGACCTCCAGTTTGTCCAGGAGATGATCAGGGAGCTGGAGCAAACAGAGTTCAAACTGAAGCTCTGTGTATTTGATCGGGATGTCTTGCCAGGAACCTGTGTGTGGTCCATCAGCGGAGAACTTATAGAGAGGAGGTAAGTGAACCGTGGCTGTTGGGGCCAGCTGTGAGTGTAGTGGAACATTACATTCATTTTACAGTGGTGTCTGCAGCGTGGTGCCAGTGAAACAGCAAAAATCCACAACAATGTCTTCATGGGGTTTGTTTTATGTTCTTGGCTTAAGAAGAACAACTCAGGCATTCCCCAATGTGTCGCTTCACTGTGTTCACGGGGGAGGTGCCACTGTGGTGATGCTACTTATGTTCAATCGCTCTTCTTTGTTGTGTCTCATATATAGACACAGGATCACATAAGGGTTGCACAGTCAGTCTGGACTTCACACCATATACCTATGGGTGTGTATCTGTAATCAGGTTTTTCTGTGTAACATCGCTATGTGTCTGTCCATCGTTCCTGCTCTGCAGTTAATTCCTGCTGGAACACAGCCAGGTCCTTCTCCACTGAAGCAATTCAGAGCAGCACAAGCTTCTATTTGTGGGAATGAGAACTATCTCCTTTGACATTTTATTTTTTCTCTCCCCTGCTTCATCTCCAGGTGCCGGAGGATGGTGGTTGTCGTTTCAGACGACTACCTGGAAAGCGATGAATGTGATTTCCAGACCAAATTTGCTCTTAGTCTTTCCCCAGGTAAGATCACACAAATATCCCATTTACAATTGCACATTATCATTTTTATTACAGTGACATCTAAAGCTTCAGCTGAGGTCAGTGGGCACTGTACCACTGGATCTAACAGGGGCTTCATAATTTGGTTGTGCAGGCAGGGGCTTGGGCTCGGTCCCTTGCCCTGCTCCTGACCTTCCTCATGTGGCCATGAGCAAGAAGCTGCCTGTGCTGCACTGCTCCAGCTGTCAGTGGGATAATGCTGCCTGCTCCAGAAATGTCAGAGCTGCATGTCAGGCTTGTGAAGGGCTTCCAGATCCATGCAGGAAAATTTGCTGTTAAAGAGACAAGCTGTATAATAAATCCAGGATGTGAGTAAAGCTGGGAATTAGGTGACAGGTAATGAATGTGCAGATTTCAAGACCAGGCTGGGCGAGGCTCTGAGCAACCTAGTTTAGTGGAAGGTGTCCCTGCCCAGAGCAGGGGATAGAACGAGATGATCTTTAAGGCCCCTTCCAACCCAACCCATTCCATTCTATGATTCTTGTAGAGATCCTTGAGTATTGTGGATAGGTAAACAAAATATGGAATGAATGTTCAACTCGGTTGGGAAATTTTTTTACGTATTTTGTTCTGAATTGAAAAGCCACCAACTTAATTCTGCTGGGTCTCTTCTGACTGCTCTTCTCTAGCTACTAGTTGTTCTACAGTTGTCTGTGTTGCTGGAGAGTAAGTGCAGCCCAGCCCAACAGTATGGAGGGTATGTGGAATTGGGAAGAGTATCTGGATGTAAAGTCTCTTTTCTAGATGAGGCATCTGACATGATATTATAAATGACATGCCAGAGGTTAGACTGGAAGCTGGTGGCAGAGACAGCCTTCATCTTCCTTGACACACTAATTTCCTATGCTATTAGTGTGAACACCCCCAGGACATTGTATCAGCCCCCAGTCATGCAGATTTGTAGAAAAGTCCTTTTCGTTCTTCACCAGTTCCTTGTGGGCATCACACTTTCCATTAGAATAGGAAAAGAATTCCCTCTGTATGGAATGACCTGAGCTCTGCCAGTGAGAACAAGGGTGGAAGTACAGGCTTAGAGAAATCACAGCGTTAGCTGTTTGTGTGGGGTGTTACTAATGCCCAGCAGGGTTTGGCGCAGGCTCTGGGAGCTCCATGGATTACTCCAGCATCTGCTGCAGTTATGAAATCTTAGTTATTTGCCTCATCCCGGTCTCATCACTTGCACTGGGCACAGTGCAGCTGGTGGCAGGTGTCCCTGTGGAGAAATTCCTCTGCAGAAGAGCTTCAAGCAGCAGCAGTCACAGGGAGGGTGTTCTCATCTCGTGGCATCTCAAAACCAGCAGTGCATGTTAGCGGGGGGATTCACTGGGGAACATCTGCAGTCTGAGTAAATCTGGATTCTGAGACTTGCTCTCCAAGGTGAGAGCTGGTAGCAATGTAATAAGATGATGCACAGTCAGGAGCAAACCTGGATCTTGTGATGTGTGTGCTGTGCTGAGGAGGGAGTGGATGCAGGATTTGCCTGTGGCTCTGTGTGACCCTCTGCCTGTGTGACCTCTCTTTCAGGTGCTCGTCACAAACGGCTGATTCCAGTCAAGTACAAATCCATGAAGAACGAGTTTCCAAGTATCTTACGGTTCATTACAATTTGTGACTACACCAATCCTTGCACCAAAAAATGGTTCTGGGCAAGACTGGCAAAATCCCTCATGCTGCCCTGATGCAAAGTCCTGAGAGCTGGGTCCTCTTGTAACCTGTCCTGGCTGTGCCTTCGGACCAGGGGTGTCACTGACACAGGGTCTTCCACCACTTCAGAACCTGGATCCTTGCTTGGAGCCTGTGACTGGGAACAGAGAACTTTCTCCAGCACTTCTTCGCAACTCTGAGGGGAAATAAAGCAACAGTGTGGGTGTTCCAGGTTAAGTCAGTGAGCAGAAGCATCCAGCATTTGTGGAGTAAGCACACTAAAATACTGAAAATACACATTTAAAGAATGTCTGATACAGGAAGACTCTGTTGTAAGCATTGGCAAGACCTCAGAGCCTCAAACTGCAGGCTTTGTCAATGTTTTAAAAACTACAGTAACACTGAGGCTTGGTGGGAATTTTACCATGTTGGACAGGTCTGTCTCTCTTCAGGTCGCATTTGATTCAGTGACCTTATACCAGCATTTAATATTCCCAGATATTACTAAATTTTTACTTCTCCTTCAGGAGAAATTCAGTCTTAAAATACATCTTTTCAGTGACAGTCCTTACTACACAAAGCAGGGGCTGCTGTTGCTCATTGACTTGACCAAGGTCTGCACCTCAGTGGGTCCAGATCTCAAATTCTTTCACCTTTAAAAGCCTTCCAGAACACAGCAGCTTTTGGGATGCCTCAAAGGCGCAGGGCTAAAAACTGAATAGGGAGTGTATTAAATCGATATTTGGGCTGTTTAAAATATGGAGGTGAATGTTATATTAATAGGAAAGAGCCTAATTTAATTAACTGCCACAATAATTACTGCATTTCTGTGACTAAGGCTCGGAGCAATGTCAAGACTGCTCTGCTTGTTACACTTGGCCTTGAATCCTGCCTGTGACTAGTGGATCTCGTCAGTGCTCCAGGGTGGAGGTCAGGAGTTCTGCCCAAAGGAGTGTTTAAAGCGATCCATTGGTATATGGAACAGATTTACAGTAAATATTTACTTTTTAAATTGGGGAAGAGAGGTATCTTGCTTATGTGTCCGCAGTTGCTTGAACTCTGCCCCTTTGTTCATTACTTCAGCCACTGACTCATGTTGATTTTACAGCTTAATGTTTTACTAGTTTACATTTTTAAGGTTGCATCTGGATGTGATTTTTTTTTTTCAATTTTAGCTTTGTTTTAAAGCATTACCAGGGCTGAGGCATAGACAGAAATGAGCTCCTGCCCCTCCCTCATGCTCCCTGTCAGTGAATGATCCCTTACCAGAGATGCTGCCAAATCCTGTCCAGGTGCTGCTGCTGGTTCCTCCCGGCTGACAGCAGCAGCTCTTGACCTGGGCACAGTGAAGCTCATTCATGCACATCATGTTGGCAGCGGGAGTCATTTTTGGATAGACCCAGGAGCTGGGTGTTTCTTGTACAAAAATAACTGCTGCCACCATGCCAAGGTGACATTTGCACCTTCCTGTCTTGCTAGAACAAGTGAGAAGTCTGTGGGCACGGGAGGAGGAAAGTTAAGTTGATGAGGGGTTTCTGGATAGTTTGTCTTCATGTCCTATTGCCCTGGGGCCTCTCCTGCAGAAGTGGAGACAGCTGCTTGCCTCGGGCTTTCTGCATAATCATTAAATGTTAATTATAGAAGAGCTTCAGGAGGCTGCTTGATCCCCAGGCGCTCCGGGGGCTCAGTGAGTTCTCGTACTCTGGAGAGTCTATAAACATCAATTATGGGTCATTACTCGCAGGACCGAACCAGATTCCTCCTGCCTGGAGAGCTGGGAGGGCTCTCTGGTGGCTCGTTCAGGGGGAGCTGAGGCAGAGTAGCCCGTGCTGTGGACGCTAGAGGGAGGCCATGGCCCACGTTGGCACCCTGCGAGGGAATGCGGGTGGGATGGGGAGACACGGCCGGGATGGGCCAGCAGGGAACTGACCCGTCTGGTATGGAAAAAAGACAAGTGGGTTCTCCTCCTCTCCCTTTTGCTCCCATTCTGAGCAAGGTGTACCAAAACCAGTGAGAATTTTGGCAGCTTGAACCTTGTGCAATGTCTTCCGTGTCCTGATGGTTTGGGACTTTGCGTGTTGCAAATGAGGGGGAAAATAACAGCAGGAAAAATGATGATGTTTGTAATAGAGGATTTGGTCATCACTCAACAGGGAAAGCACCGGTTCTGGAAGGGAAAGCAAACGGAGGAGCTGAATTTCTAAATTTTCTGACTTCCAATAGATAAATGCCATATTCCAGTTAGTGGTGAAAGGTGTTGGGATCTTGTTACCACCCTGCTTGTGGTGCTCTCTGCTTGGCTTGGATGCTGGGAAGGTCTTACTCTTGTGGGGCTGTTGCTGTATTACAAGTTACTATTTATCTTATAGGCTCAAATAATTATTTTGGGGTAAAGTGAGGTTAACAGCCCTAAAACATAAAATATGCTTTAAATATGTATCCTCTTCTATGTAAACCCCAGAGTTTATGCACTTCTGACACTTTCAGATCTGCCTTGTCACAATAACTTGAAGTGTGACATTGTGAATGATACGAAATGTAATTGTTGTGAACCATTTGCCCATTTCAGTGGCATTTGGGGTTCTCATCCCTTCTTTCACAATCAGTGGAAGGTCAAAATTTTTGAACACCTTTAAAAAAGGGATTTATAAAATCGTGATGTTACAGGTCTTTTTCTATTTTGTCTCTGTCCCTCACTGAAATTGTCTTAGTTGAATCTGTTAGTGCTAAATCATTTATTTTTATATACAGACATATAT
This sequence comes from Oreocharis arfaki, assembly GCA_013398015.1. NCBI lineage: Eukaryota > Metazoa > Chordata > Aves > Passeriformes > Paramythiidae > Oreocharis > Oreocharis arfaki. The sequence continues at coordinate 107,562 of VZRR01002367.1, read as the reverse complement.
ATTTATATTAATTTTGTATCCTGATACAAAGGGGGAAAGCATCTGCGTTTATAGGCATTCTGAACAATGTTTCTGGTTTTCTCCTCAAAAACCCAAACTTATGCTACTAGTGAAAACATTTTAAAATAAAGAATGAAAACCCAGCAGGCTGAGTCTGCTTTGTGGGCATCGAAGAATAAAACTGTGTCTCAAAATGAAGTGTAAGTGAAGAATGATATGGGATAGTTCTTTATTTTCTTTTTATGTTTTGGCTTCATAACTTTATCAGAGAGGGTGGTTGGCTTTGCCTGGGAGAGAGAGAAATTTAGTTATGTCATGCCAGGAGGAAAATTTATCAAGGAGTTGTACTTCAGACACGTGGTTCCTCTCCAGGTCTTGTTTATGGGATTGTGATCTGTGTTGCCATCCTGGATTTCTTCAGCCCTGGTGCCCATGAGGCTGGAGGGGATGGAGCCAGGGCTCTGCTAGGATGCTGCTCCTGTTCCACACCCTTTCTGGAGGCCCCAGCAGGGATTATTGCAGCGCAGCGATCAGAGGGATTCTGCCAGCATTATTTCCTTTGGCTCGCAGTCGGTCCAAGCCAGGGAAATAACTTACAAACCCAGCAGCTGTCAGGCCAAGGCCCTGCCACAGGAAAAGATGAAGGATCACTGAATCACGGAAGTGTTGGCTGGAAGGAATTCCTGGAGGTCAAGGCCGAGCTGCTCTTCCCAATGGGAGGGGCCATACACTGAGCCACTTGCAGGGCCACGTTCCCTATTGAGCACATGAAGTCGTGTCTCTGCTATGGCTACTATGAACATATGGACAGCAGTGTGGAAACCATCCCTGGATAGATTATTCTAGATGGAAACTGCTGGCAAGAGCAGCCTGCCAGGAGCGTCCCCTCCCCTGGAAGTGCTGGCATCCCATCACTCCCAGTGCACCTTTACACACTGCCCTGTTCCATGGTTTGGGCAGTTAATGATTCTTGCCCGTATTTGAGCCTGAGCCCTGATTCAGGTGGGGTTGAGGGGTCCAGCTGCAGAGGCTCTTTTCCAGCTGACATTCTCCTTATGCTGAAGAAATATTCCCAGTTTTACTTTGGTGCAAGAATGCTGGTGCCATTTCCTCATGTACTGGAGGACAGCGTTTACGTGGTGGAACTGCTGCAGAATGTTCTCAGCTTCAGAGAGGGAGGGCGAGAGGTCAAGTATTGACCTCGATGGATCCAATTCCATCCTTCATTTTCACCAACATGACAGGACTTGTGTTACCACGAGGGAGGCACTGCTTGGTCCAGAGGGCACATTTACAGGAATAACATTAGCAAGGGAAGAAAATGTAATTATGCATTAAAAAAAATCTGGAAAAATGTTGCTTGAGCATCCTGGAAACAGATTTTAATAAGGCAATAAAAAACAAACCCCACAAGGATCACACTGCTGGGAAACATGCTCATAAGGCTTATTAAAGAGCACCTATGTCAGACTATTTGGGGCTTTACAACATGTGCTGTGTACAAATATTTCACTAAAGGTAATTTTCTCTAGGTGTTACAACCATTTTTGTATCCCCACTAGGACTTTGAGATGACTTTGAACCCAATCCAACCTCTTGATCAGCACTATCAAGCCCAGCCCTGGAAAAACTTGTTTATTTTGCAACAAAATCTGCAGTCAGGGGACTGAATAGTGTTGTATTCACTCTGGGGCTGTGCTGCTCTGTGAAAGGTTAATTAATTGAAGCTGTGTTTAAGTCTTAAGCAGTTCCAAAGTCTGATTTACAAACAATGCATTTTCTGTTCTGCAGCAGAACCCAGCTTAGCAGTGCCTTTTCCTCCTCTTGTTCTCACTGATAAAGCTGCTCATGCCATGGCAAAGGTCAGGGCTGTCCTTGCCCACCAGACAGCCTGATCCTTCTATCTCATCTGGATAGATGGTTCCCACAAAGGCAGGGGATGCATCCCTGCAGTTCAGAGCATGAAGGTTGTATCAGCTGCACATGGAGTTTCTTCTGCTTCACAGCCAGTGGAGGGGTTTTGATTCCCATATCCCCAATTCTCAGTCTTGCCTTGGGTGGGTTTTGCTGGGGCTGGACTGGAAGGACGGAATGAACGTCTCTGTGTTGGCCCTGAAACACTTAACTATCGCTCTCTACAAAAGGTTGCTTGCAACTTTTTCCTCTCTTGTTTCCACACACTTTCCCACCGCCTTGGAGAGTGGGACAGTATGCAGTGTGTCCAGCTGAGCCCAAGGACAGCACAGCTGCTCCACCCTGAGCTTCCAAGCCTCTCCTTCCCAGCAAACACAGAGAACCCCCAGTGAGGAGGCAGGTGGCAGATGGCTGGAGCACAGAGGCACTGGGAGGAACATGCCAGCATTTCCTCAACAGCCAAGCATCCAAACCCTCCCCACACCGGACAGATTTTGCACAGCTCTCAGTCCTTCCATGCATTCCCGCAGGGAAAGAGCGAAGCAGTGTTTCTGGCTGGGTGCCAGCCTCCAGGGAAAGATGCAGTGGGTCCTGCTGGCTGCTCATTCACCTCTGCCAAGAGAGCAGGAGGGCTCTGCGGAGGAGGCAGTGGGTGACACAACGCATGATCAGGAGGAGAACCCTTGCTCCAACCCCAGTGAGAACATGAAGGCTCAATGTTACCAATCTCCTCTGGTTTCTTAATGAAATCAAAGTCATGAGGTGATAAAATAGGCTTTTATCCACTGTTTAGGATGCTGGTCAGGAACTCACAGGGAATATGTTCAGGCAAATGTGGGGTTACCATGAAGTGAACTTTCACAAAGTTTTTGCAGCATTTTTCTGGCTCTGATCTTCAGCTGTGTCCGCCTTCTGTCTGTGTCAGCAGAATGAGATGTATGAGCTGCAAGACCTGAGGTGTTGAACTGCTCATGTGCCAGTCTGTGGGCTGTTGCCTCAGAAACAAATACCATTTAGGAGGGGAAAAACCGGGAAAACAAACCTGGAGTTCCACATACTCTTCCCTGTCCCACTGGAGCCATGGCAGACCCTGCAGTCAGCTTTATGGAAATATTTAAAAAAGTATTCAGAAATCTGGGTGATTGATTTAAAACTACTGAATCACAGAAGATGTAGCACTTGACTTCTGGCAGCACTTGGCAGAGACCCCCCCCCTCCGGTGAAATATACAGGGAAATGAGATTTCAAGTGCTTTCAGCAAAGGAATAAATTGGACATTGGCCTTAAAATACCACTATCTCAGTATCTCTAAAACCTTGCACAGGTATGTAAAGACCACAATTTTTCAGTATCACTAAAGGGCTTTTGAGATCTTTAGAAAGGCAAAGAAGAGAAGCATCACATTTTTTACTTTAAATCTATTGAGTCTTAAAATTAATATTCCCTGGTTTTCCTAACAGTTATTCTCTTGCCTCCCTGGTGCCTTCACCTCTCCTAGCACTGCACCTGGCATCTGCTCAGCTGGGGTGTGTTTTTGAGCATCAGGAGTGGAAGCTTTTCAGGTTCCCTCTCAGAATCCTGCCTCATCAGCATGCTGCTCTTGGCAGACGGGCTTGTCTTCAGCTCCAAGACATGCATATTGATCAGTCATTTCCTTTTGTTACCTCGCATGCTGCCATCGATTTTAATTGTTCCCTACTGAAGAGGAAGCATTCAGTACACGTACAATTACCAATGATGAAATTTTGCTTTCCACACCTTTTGCCAGGTGGTGCCTGCGCTCAGCTCCCCAGAGCTGTGGATCTCTCTCCCTCTCAGCCAGCAGCAATCTGCACAAATTATGCAGCAGTCAATTTGTGTCTATTAAATCAATTTCTGATTCTCTGTGACAGCTTTCCCTGCCGCATGATTTCACACTTCAGCGGTTTGTTTCTGAGGTGCCATGTGGGTTTTTTTCTTTTTCGGAGTGGTGGTGATAATCCATCTCTTTTGCAGATACCTTACTCATGTCTTCCCAGTTCCTCTTTCCTGCTGCTGTCCTTAAGACACTTGTACAACTTCAAATGGCTCCTAGTGAGTCTCCTCTTGTGGCTCCCCTCCGGCTCTTCATCAGCCCACAGGGCTGCTCCTGGGCTGTTCCCTGGAGCTTCCTGCTGCTGAAGTGGAACAGCTTCTCCAAGACAAAGCTGCAGCTTGGTCCTGTACCTCCCACCCCTATGGTGCAAAATACCAAAGCTGGGAACTGCTGTGATTCATTAATTCCTCTCCTTATTCTTTCCAAGATACCTTCTTAAATTGTTCCCATCTTTTAAAAACATTCCTGCACTCTCAGAGGGCTTTCATTACAAATATTTCCTGAAGGCTCTTTGTGGAAGGACCTTGGTCCCCTCCCACTGTCTCTCTGATTTTAGGTTTTCCTTTAGATACACAAAAAGGATCCTATTTTTAGCAGCTAGCAGTCAATGGCACAGGAATTTGTGAGTAGGGAGGAAAGGATGTTAACTATCCAAATACATTTTTTTTTCAAATGAGATCTCTTTACATTCCTATTGCCACAGTAATAAGCCATGAGTCACTGTTACACTGAACTATTAGACCATTATTATAAACTCATGTCACTAGAATCTGCTAATGTGAACTATAAACCTTGCCTGCCCTCTGCTTTGCTGGGTTTGAGAAGATATTGGCCATTTATAAGGATAAGAACAGTATTCCCTCCCAAATTTTATTCCCAGGTGGCAAGAAGTGAATGAAATCTTATTCAATCCTATCTTTTTATTCCTAAGGTTTCTTTTCTCATTGCCTTTTAAGAGAACTCGTCTTTCTTCACTGTAACATTACAAAAGAAGTTTTATTTGATTTCTTCAAAGTTTGCCAGCTGTAAATTGGGTCCAAGCACTCCCAGCTGAGAGAGTATCCATGCTGTACCACCTGGAAGCAGCAGTGTCACCTCCAAAAGCTGCTTTCTGTGCTCAGTCCTGCCATGGCCAACCCTCCCTGCCACTTGCTGTTGCAGCAGAGAAGTCCCAAGTGTCCCTGGATACTTCAATCTCCTTCCAAGGGTCTCTCAGGGGTTATGTCCAGACTGAGTCTTTTTTCTAGCACAGTTTTGTTGAGTAATAAAATGTCAGAACGGTCTTAAATACACACACAAAGCTTTACATCATAGTACCAACAGTCCTTGGCCACCTTTCATTAGCTGCAGAAGTCAGGCCAGGTGTAGCCACTTGTCCATCACACTCTGGCTACTTGCAGCAGGCTTATTTTGCCCTTTCAAGAACCAGGGAAAATGCTCTGAAACACATTCTCATCCCTGTCTTGGTCAGCTGCTTAGAAAATGCTTTATGATGGATATTTACCCTTCACAGAAGAGGCTGGTGGGAAAACCTTTCTGTCCTCAGAAGCTGTGACATTCCCAGGGTGAAAAGAGGTACAGGCATGTGAAGTGTCTTTCATTGGCTTCTGTAAAGACAAAGAGGTACGAAGGAAGCATTATTGTAAACCAGAGCAGAGCAAGGGCTGATAATTAAATGGTGGTTCAGGTATGTGGTAATCAAGATCTTGGTATAATTATTTCTCAAGCCTGGCATTGATTTTATATTAGATTGGAAGGAGGCAGCAAAGCTTTAATTTATTACAGAGAGGGTTAAATGGCTTTCAATTTATGTGCCAAAAAATCATAAATTTAGCAGAAAAGAGTAAGAAGAAAAAAACCTGTCTTGGTCATAAATTCTTTGCTTGTTTCCTGGAGCTTAAAATCTGGAGGATATTTTCAGTGGAGCAAGTAGGAGAGCAGCACAGAGCTTCTGTGAAAAGGTAGGGTGTTGAGATGAGAAGTGTGTTTGCAGAGTGAAAGCTGGTTTCAGTAAACACCCTGTGAGAACCAGAATTCACCTGTTAAAACCGGGCCTTCAGCTGCTTGACTTCAAAGTGACCTCAGAGCAGAATTTAAAATGGCTCAGTGACGGGGTGGAGATACAGGGTAGCACATGGGATCACTAAGGAAAACCTGCCAGTGTGGTTTAGACTGGAATTTAGCTTGTGGTTTGAAAACAACTATTATTAAAAGCTTGCTCCAGTTGGAAGGTTTGAAATCACTGCTCCTTCCTCTACTGCAGGGTCCGCACCTCATTTCTCCAAACCCAAAGCAAAGCTGCCAGGAGAAACCCCTGGAGATCAAGTGCAGTGCCTGCCTTTGTTTGTTGGAGAGGAAGCTGCCTTGTACTTAGTTAAGTAATCAGCTGCAGTTTGATAGAGTAAGGTCCCTTCAATAAACCTGGAAGTGTTTCCATGAAGAGAGAACAGCAGGCAAATTCTGCAGTGGAACAAGGTCAGGCATTCTTCTCGAGGACAGGGGCTTGCCCAGCTCTGAAGGCAATAAAACGGGCATTGTTGGGCTTCCCTCAGCCCAGGCCTGTACCAGGCAGCTCCACAGGCACATTAACTGCCATTGTTTGCACCAGCCCTGGGAGCCACTGCACTTCCACACAGAGGTTTATGGTGCCTTAAAGAGCCTTAAACCATAAACAGGGCAACAAATGCCCTGGCCCCGAACACCACTGAACTGTGACAGCAAATGTCTGCATGGCTGTGCTGAAAGAACAACTTTGGCTTAAACTCTAACAAGAAGAAAATTATATATCTGAGAGGCTACATGACTAGAAAGATGAAAACTGCAGGGCCTTGATACACAAACCGGAGTTTGAATTAGTTTTCTATGACCCAAGTGTAAATGAAGTTAGTTTATGTTCACAACTGTGATGATGATCATAGAATCATAAAACAGTTTGGGTTGGAAGCAACCTTCAAAGGCCATCTAGTCCAACCTCCCTGCAGTGAGCAGGGACATTTTCAATGAGATCACGTTGCTCAGAGCCCCATCTAACCTGACCTTGAATATTTGCAGGAATGGCATATTACCATTACCTCTCTGGGCAACCTGTGCCAGTGCCTCACCACCCTTTATGATAAAAAACTTTAAACTGACAATCCTTCAGTTTAAATCCTTCATTCCCCCTTGTCCTACAGCAACAGGCCCTGCTAAAAAGTTTGTTCCCATTTTTCTTACAGGCCCCCTTCAAATACCGAAATACCCCAGTAAGATCTCCCTTGAGCCTCCGCTTCACCAGGCTGAACAAACCCAACTCTCCATAGCAGAGGTGCTCCAGCATCCCTGCGGCCTCCTCTGCACTTGCTCCAACAGGTCCATGTCCTTCCTGTGCTGGGACCCTGGAGCTGGATGCAGCACTGCAGGTGGGGTCTCACCAGACTGGAGTAGAGGGGCAGAATCACTTCCCTTGACCTGCTGGCAAAACCCATCAAGGACCCTTTCCAGGTACTAAAGGTAGCAATGTCTGTGTGCTGAGTATCAGAATCACCAACGTGTGCATTAAACATCATTTTTACACTATGACATGGGTGGAAAAACCAAGCAAAGAGCTGGATAATGCCAGTAAGTTTCACTGGAACAATAAGTAGTTGGCCCAGAAAGGCAGGAAACCATGTGCCTTACGAGAAGGGGAGCATTCTGTGGTGAGAGCATGCGTTGTGTGCCTGGTGTGCCAAGGCTTTGGCAGTGGAACACCAGCCCCAGGACATCAGTGAAATGCAGGAGTTGGGAGAAAGCCTCCATTCTGCTGCAGAATCAATGGAGGAGGAGGGCCCTGCCTGCCCTGATCCGCGGTGTTTTACTGGAAGTCAAAAATTTCAGGAAATCCAGCTCTGGAATTTTTTTTTCTCAGGGCATTTTTGTTTTCCTCAGGCTGCAGCCTTCCCACCTGAAAGACATCTGAAATTTTTTCACTTCCCAGGCTCCCCTAAAGCCCAGTCCAGAGCGGAGGTGAATACACCAGGAAACTGCTTTTCCACTTTTGATTTCCACTAAAATTTCTTGTTATTATAACAGAGCACTTGATTCAGCAGCACCACTTCACAGCTCTTTTATAAATAGAGGCATTGCCTCTGCCCTGAGGAGCTCACAGCCTACACGAGACACGCAGAATACAGCAAATCAGGAAAAAGAGGATGAGCAGAAGAGATGAAAGAGGAGAAGGTGCTGCTTGGAGGTCTGGAGTTGGCCAAGGAATAAAAGCTTTGTGGAATCCAGCTCCATGTTTTCATCCCTCACCAGACTCAGGTTGGAACAACCCACTGAATGAATGAGTGCAAGAGCAACCTCTGACTTTCGAGAGACTCAAAATGCTGACCTCATTTTAAAAAAAAATGCAAAATTTATGAGACCTGGAGTCTACGAGTAAATGAGAGATTTGGGTTTAAAAATATGGAAATGCATTTTTCATTGCAGAGCTGGAAAACTCAAATGTAGCACTCATCTCTCTATGTTCACATGGCCACTAGTGGTCTTGCCAGTGCACATTTTAAATTTTAATTTTGATCAAAGCCTGTGGTTATTCTTAAAGAACAAGGCTCATTGTGGACCTAATCCTGCCTCAATGGTCTAAAGCAGTAAGAGTTTTAGCACTGCCTTCAGGGGCAGAATTTTCAGCCCAGAATAAGAGAATCCAAAAGATGGTTCTGAATTTAAAACCACTGTGGTAAAATTAAGTGTATAAGTCTCTTTTTGTTGTTGGTGCCTGGCTCAGATCCATTTTTAACATGCTGTTAGCTATCAGAAATACGACACTGGCTACCCGGGTGCCTGCTCTGGGGTAAAACCTGTTTTTAATTGCTATATAAACTCCTTTTATAACATGGTAAAAAGATCACAGAGAAGGTTCCGAGCAGTAATTAAGGCATATTTAGCAAATATTAAAAATTGCTCAGCAAGGGAATGTTTAACACAGACAAGCGAGGAAAAAAACAGCTTTTCAGCTGGAGGTTCTGCCTTATGACAGAGTTGTGGAGTGCCTGCACAGCAGTGAGCGACATGGGGCTGTGTGGCTTTCATAGGGCACAAAAAAGAGAAGGAGTTGGTGCCCTGCATTAAGAGCTCAAGTGAAAGCACTGTGGTCAGACCGTGCCTTTGGCAGTGGCCCTTCACAAAGCCTGGTTCACCAGAGGCATCTCAGGAATTTGTCCTAATAAACTAAAAATACATGTAACTGGTGTTCTTTGACCCGCAGAAGGGCCTGACATCAAGCCACAAGAAGAACAGCGACCAGCAAAGAAGGATGAAACCTGATACTGAGATTCCAAGTCGGTTCTCCTGATGGTTACTGTCCTGCATTGCAATAGTGCGACGCTGTTTTATCTCTTTTCATGCCGGGGGAAAAAGAAAAAAAATCCTCAAACTACAAACCATTTAAATGTACATATATTAGAGAGAAACATCAGCCTTCGTGAATCCATGCTGCCACTCAGCCTCGTATTCCTCACTCATTGTAATGCCAATTTGTTTTCCTCGATGACCACCAGATGTATTCCTGGATGCATCTAGATGAAAAAAGCTCCGAGTGCGGAGCCTTAAACCATAGAATGAGCGTGCAGGACATCTCCATGAGGGTGTTGGACATACCCACGAGCGCTGGAACTGCAGCATGGAGGGGGGAATTGCCCGTCCTGAGGGGCTGCGAGAATACCAGGCCTCCTGATCCTTCCCACTATTTTTAAACACGGAATGTGCACCGCTGCAGCGCCTCGGCCGCTCCCGCCCGCCGGCTCTGGATCCCCTCACGGCAGGATCAGGCCCGGCCCCGCGGGCGCAGGGACCCGGGAAAGGCCCGCACATGATTGGCAGCCGCTTGACCAATAGGAGCAGGGGATCCGGCAGCGGGCAGCCAATCGTTGCCCTCACTGCTCTTAAACCGGCACCCGCTCCCGCCCTGTGCCTGAGGGCGGGGACGATGTTCGCAGCCGCCATCTTGTGTGTGGCATCCCCGCCCTTTCCTTAAGGATACCTCTTTCGCCCTTCGCTTTGGAATCCCCCCTTACCGGCCTGTCCCCTGAGGCCGGTGAAGATAACCGAGCAAACCGTGGCGTAGTCGCCCTATGGCGGCGGGCGGGGAGTCTCCACGCCACGCTCAAGATGGCGGCGGGCGGCACCCTGCCGTGGCGGGCGGGGCGCACGCGGGTGACGTGAGGCTCTCCGGGCATGGGCAGGTGCAGGAGGTGGCGGCGGCCGGAGTTGGGCCGGCGGTAGCGGCGGGAGAGGAGGAGGCGGCGGAGGAGGAGGGGGCTCGGGCTCGGCCGGGGTTCGGGGACAGCCGGGACACCGCAGCGTCTCCTCTCCGCTCCCTCGCCCCTCGGGGACGCTCCCCCTCGCGGCGCGGAGGGCGGCGGGCGCGGCGCGGCCATGGCCGAGGAGCCCAGCGCGCTGCCGTGGTCCATCAACAAGGATGACTACGAGCTACAGGAGGTCATCGGTGAGCGGTCATCGGGGTTGGGGGTGCGGGGTGCCCCTCGGATGTGGGAATGTGAGTCCGCTGAGGGAAAGGGGGGTCCGAGCCCCCTCAGCTGAGGGGGATCCTGTCACACACCCCGCAAAGGAGTGGGACTGTGTGGCTGCCCCCTCCCTCAGCCATGTGAGGGTGTGAGAGGATCCGTTCCTCCACACTGAGCTGTGTGAAGGTTTGGGGGACCCCTCAGCTGAGGGGGGTCTGTCCCCCCGCTCTGAGGGGTGTGAGGGTCTGGGGCACCCCTCGGCTGGGAGGGGTCCCGTCGCACATACCCCATCACGAACTGGGATTGTGTGACCACCACCCCCCCCAGCCACGTAAGTAGGAAGGATGTGAGAGGATCTGTCCCCCCGCCTTGCGGGGGACTCTGAGGGTCTGTGTGACCCCCCTGCTGAGGCTGCTGCCCCTCCTCATCTCTGCGTGGGGCCCACGGAAGGGGATATGGGTCTGCCTCATCCTAGGAGACGATTGCGGTGGTCGCGGCGACACCCCCCTGGTAGGGGGCTCATCCTTGGCCTCTGCCCGCTCCTCTGGGCAGGGTCTATTTCTCCTCGTGTCGGGGTGAGTGGGACCGGGTCCGCTTTGGGGGGGTGCTTTTCTTCCCACCACGGTGTGGTCTGGGATGTGCTGGGCGTGAGGTGGTCACCGGCAGTGAACTCCGGAGCTTGCGTGGGCTCTCTTCTTCTAGGGGCCCCCCGTTCATTTTGGGGCAATCACATCGCTCAGCAGTTTCGGAGCCCCGCGCTGCTTTGGTCCCTGCACGGAAGGTTTGATAGAGCCGCCGAACGAGCCTTTTATCCTGGGATTTTTGCTGCTGCCATGCGTTTTCATTCATTGTCCTCAGCTCGAGGCCCCAGCCCTTGCTCTCTCCATTAAATGATTTTTTTTTTCCTTTTTCCCTCTCTCTTGGCTTTAAACTGCCCAGTTACCAAAGGCCTCCCGCTGTGCTGATTTATTGGCTATCTCGACCATTTTGTTGGGGTGTGTTTGAGGGATATATTGCTCTAGGGCGAGTGTGTGACACATCAGAGGTGGTGCCACAGGTGACTCTAAGGTCAGTACCTCCCGTCTCACCCTCCGGAGGCATGGAATGAAGCAGGAGGTGGCAGGGCAGGCTCCTGGCCAAAGGGTTTTAGGAAGGAGGTTAATTCTTTGGGTAATCTTTGTGGTGTGCTTTCATTTGAAGTTTCTAAATGACGTAGCAGTGTCATGCCCAGGCTTTCCATCTCTGCCTCATGGGGAGGCTTGTTTTCTGTTGAGGGCGGGAGAGTCTGTGAAAATGCTGTTTTAAGAGATTAAATTCTTAGCATTGTTTAAAAGTAGGAAGGAACTAAAGCTGTGGAGTGGGGGAAATCCTTCTGGAAATCCCTGTTGCTCTGTGCGATCAGGCTTTGTCCTCTCCCTCTGCTCAGAGGGAGCAGCAGTGCTTTAGGAAGGAGACCAACTCCCTGTAAAGACAGGGAAGATGTAATCCTACAGACCAAGCCTTTAAATCTCCTCTGGAAAATGTGCCCTGGGGAGGAGGATGTTCAGCCTCCCTGAGAAGCAGGCGATACAGGTGTGGGGAGGAAGGGGGAGAACATGCCCCCCATTTCCTGGGGAAAAAGAACTGCATTTCTCTGTGTAGGAAATACTTCGTTTTCTTTTGAGAGCCTGCAAAGGGGTGCTTTGTGGTGGCACAAAGCAAGGATTTGGACCTGAGTAATCAGGGGTAGGAGCAAATGCCTCTTTGTAGCTGGAGAGCAGGGTGAGATGGGAACAAAAGGGAATGTAAATACACTTCTGCTCTTGGGAGAACTTGCTGCTGGAGACACACATCCCACAGCCTCAGCGTGAGGAGGAGCACAGACATGTGTTGTCTCATGTTAACTGACAGAACCTGGGGAGAAATCTGGAAGAAGTGTTTAATTTCTTCTGTATCTTTTCCCTGTGCCTCTGCAAACTAAGTTTCTGGATGTCGCCTGCTCACTGAAAGGTTGTGTTGGCATTTTGGCATGTGATGGAGTGTACACTGAGATGTGTATATTGCAAACATATGGTTTCTCTTTTTAACTTTCCCATCCCCCGCCCCCCCTCTACTCATTTCAAACACTGGTGTGTCTGCCAGCGGCCTGGATGAAGATGTGACGCAAGTTTCCTAGCACGTATATGATTTGTGGGACAAAATGTCACTGTGTTAACTGAGCTGGACTGCCTTGCCTCCTGCTTCATGTCTCCTGTAAACCTCAAGGGGTTTTTGGTTGGGTTTTTTTCATTTTTTTTTTTTTTTAAGCTCTCTTTATAACTGAAGAACTGTAAAGGTCCTTCAGCATGGAACAAAGAGACGTTCTGGTGTGGAAAGAGATGAACCTTGCACTGGTGCTTTTAAAGGATTTAACTTGTTTCCTGATGAAAAAAAAACATTACTCTTAAAATTTAGAGTAAATTTTGAGATTACCAGATCACCTGTTTTTACACATGGAATAAAGGAAATCTGTGTGTAGTCTAATTCCTTAATCTGTACTGTTTGTGCCTGAAAATATCCATATGTGACTTTTATTGGATGTGGAGGGTTCCATACCACTCAAGAACAACAATGGAAAAAGCAAGTTTTCTACCTGTAAAGAGAACCTCTACTGTAAAATTGCCCCCCTGATTCTGGCTAATATTATGTATAAATAAAAAAAGGATTACTCAGCACCGGAGATGACTCATGCCATTATAAAGGTATGGATTAATATTCGTGTTGATTATGCTTGGTTAGTGTTAATAACTGCTGAGTAGCCTTCTTAAGCTTAAATAACTTCCAGTATGCTGAATCAAGGAACTTTGATCAGATGAGAACCTGATATCATTTTAAAAAAGGATAAAAAGGGGTATAGGGGTAGAGGAAGCAATTTATAAAGCATTTCACTGAAATGTATCCCCAGAGTAGCAAGAGTTCTGCAGGCGAATAGGGCCTTTGGAGACACTGCAATTTTTAGCTAAACAGCAGAATATAGTCTGTGCTGTGGTGGTGGTTGCGAAGGTGGTTGGTCTTCTGAGCGTGGATTGCATTTAAATTACTGCAGTCTTCTCTTTGAAGCCTGAAAAAAATTCGACCTCATGCTGCTTGTGCTGATCAGATACTCACTCGTGCGGGTTCCCCTGGATCTCACAATTCCTCTTGGAAATGCTGGTAGCAGGAGTGAAGTTGGTTGGAACTGGGTCATTCTCATTTTGCTACTTTTTTGGAAAGAGGAGAGCCGTGCTGACTGTGGCTGTTTGATTTAGGAGCATCCTCTTTGCTGCAAACAGCCTGTGCCAGAAACAGGAGATAAATTAGTGGTGGGAATGCTCCCATGCTCTGTTCCTGTGCCCTCTCTCCCCTGACAGATTCCTTTGCAGTGCAGGCTGCATGAGCAGATGTGGTGGGAGTTTCTTATCCCATCAGAAATCAAGCCTAAATTGAAAATTGAAGTCACCATTTAAGGAATGATTAGTTTTTTTAATGATTGCGGTTCAAGTAGCTTTGGAGTTGGGCTTTGCCTATGAACTTGTGTTGATCTTTTGGGGCTGAATATTTAGATTTCTATCTGTGTTCATCTCAGCCCTGTGCAGGAGAATTTTTTTTTTTTCACAGGTACAGAGGAACTTCTTAGAATTAAGATTTCTGCTCTCTCAAATTTTATTAAAATGTCCGTGGTCATCCATCTGGTGCTTGTGTAGAAGTCTCATGTGCTGGGAAGTCACTGCCATTGAAAAAGAGCAGCCTGGAGGTGCTGACCAGGAACAATTGGGATCTTTGGATGTGAAAACCAGGCTGGAATGGCAGGCTGTTGTCCAATGATATCTTTAGGGGTTGGGGTTTTTTTTTTTAGAGCTTGGTGTTTACTGCTAGCTGTGGTGCCTGTGTGCTGGCTGTAGCCGGTTTCGCACGCCTGATTATTTAAAACCCATTCAAGAAAAATGTTACACTGTACAAAATATAACTGCCTGAGCTCTAAATGGAGTGTTTAGGATTCAGTCTTGGTGCCATATGTTTTGTTTTAGCGTTTCCTTGTGGATTCCCACTCCTCCCTCCCAGCTTTGCTGAGCAAAATTGATTCCTACACTGTATTCCCAGTATTCAGGCTGGTTAATTCATTTGAAGACTTGCTTTGTGTGCTCATTTTTTCCACATAAAGTTGGTGGAAAAGCCTTAGTTGTTTTGTATTATGTTAAAATTTCTGTTAAATTGACTTTGGGCAAATGTAGATAAGTTTAAAAAATGTGAGCGGTCTTTCATAGTACTTAGTCTGCTTGGGCATTGAAGTGGGAGATGCTCAGTACCAGCTTCTCAGCTGCTTGGATGTAGACAAATGTATCTTGTGTGATTCTGAGCACAACAGAATAGCCAAGCTACTCCTGCATCCAGGCTACCTTTGCTTTGGACACTTGACACATCTAATTTCTTTAAGACCTCTGACACCATTGCCCTGGTAGAATTAGAACTGAACTGAGTCGCTTTTCACCCCTGAAGAGGTGAAAGCAAAAGGTGTTTGGTTGTGCATGTTCCTTTGTTTAGTGCTTCTGTTGTCTGTGCCCTGATAGGAAGGAGGATAAAATGCACAAGGCAGCAGAATGAGGACTTTCAAAGCCAAGCAGTGATGAAGGAGGCTGGCTGGGAACGATATGTGATTGTTAGCCTTGCCTGCTGGTTTGAGGGGAGAGCAGAGACAGATCCTGCTGCTTTCTGTTATTGTGGGGTATTAAGGGAAAAACCAGCATTCAAGGTGTTCCTGTAGAAGTAGTGCACACTTTCCTCGGGTTGGTTTCTATGTACCAGTTGCTTCCAGTACTGTTAGGTACCTGGACCAATTAATGTTTAACACTTCCATTTCTCAAGAATCCATTTAAATAGTTTCAGTTTAATGCAAATATCTTGGCTGGTGCTGGGAAGTGTGGCTGTGCTGCGCTTCTGAGCACACCTGAGGGGTGTACATGCTGCCTGACAAATACATGCCTGGGAGGCTTCTTGCTTCTGCAGCTGATGAAATCTTGAAGAGAATCAATTCTTCCCCAGAACGTTTGTCTGTTTAAACTTGGCAGCATCTCTTTTCTTTCTGAGTGTTAGCAGCTTGCCCACTAAGCCAGAGTCTAGAAATGTAATCTTTTAATGAAAGTTGGATCTCTTTAAAGTGATGGCAATAACACTTATTGCTAATTGTATTAGTGCATTGCAACAAACTGTATTTTGGGCAAATTTTCTTGGAAGATTTCCCCAAAAATGGACAATATCCATCATAAATCTCTGCAGCAATAAATTTAGCTGTGGACATGATAATGGAGTGCTTGTAAACTTGGTGTTATTAAACTTTCTTAATAGGGAGAGACAGACTTGAGGTCTTTGTGGGTGTAGAAGAATAGCTGTTGGAGCAGTGGAATTTGGCATTGCAAAATCTTTGAAATCAGGATGCTGGGGCTTTCCAGACAAGTTGAGCTAT
This sequence comes from Oreocharis arfaki, assembly GCA_013398015.1. NCBI lineage: Eukaryota > Metazoa > Chordata > Aves > Passeriformes > Paramythiidae > Oreocharis > Oreocharis arfaki. The sequence goes on along the minus strand of VZRR01002367.1, from coordinate 91,850 downwards.
TATCCTGCGCTCCCTTTAGAATCAAACAACTGAGATGCAGATATGAAGGATTTGGCTCTCAAAGTTGCTGCAGTTTCCTGTGACTTCACCTAAGGGAGTTCAGCCTTGACATTTCTAAAAAACACGTGAAACTCCGTCTCTCTTCTTGGCAGCCACATGGGAAAGTCTTGGAGACAGAGTTAGGTCCCTGGCTGACAGGCAGTCCAGGCTCTTAATCAGAAGGTCCTTGCTCTTGGTGTGTGAGAAGAGATGGGGTACCTCTGCTAGGCAAAATAATGCATGTATTAATGGAGGGAGCCAGACTAAGAACAAAATCCAACTTGTCTGGCTTGAGTAAGACAAGATCACTTTAGCAAATGGTGTAACCACAGCTGAATGGCAGTAGGGATACAGGCGCCTGACTGGGTCCATGGTACTGAGTCAGAATTTCTCATGTCCCTCGTGTGCATGAACATAAATGGAGGGACTGACCTTAGTGTGGGGTTCTGTCAGCCCTAAGTTTGATACCTTAACTTGTCTGAGCATGTTGTTTGCCTTGAAACACGGCTCATGTGTGGGGTTTGCATGTTAATCATCACAGCCTTCGTATTCCTTGGTTTTAACCATATTAGGTGGTCCTGTCACATTGTACAAGCAGGTAGGGATTTGTGGTGATACAAGTGCACAAATGAAAAATCCAGTACTTCTTTTCACAACTGCTCAACAGCTACAGCAACCAGCAAAGTTTTCTTCCAAGGCCTTTCTCTCACCACTCCCCAAGGTTCTTAAAGATAGTTGTTTCCCGGTGTGCACCACTGCACACAGAATTTTTGCTTAACGCAAATTTTCTTGTAATTAAGAGAAAGTCCATCCTGTAAAAAATATTTGATTGTGTATCAGCCTCCATCAGGGGTTGGGGTAATGTGCCTTGCCAGGATTTCTGAGACTTCTTTAGCTCTACACACTGGGAAGTCTGCAGGGGATGACTGTCTTCCACTCCTAAAGGCTTCACAGATCCCATCCGTGAATGAAGTACAGAGTAAATTCAGAGCACTGATTCGCTTTCTCACCAAATTACCATATTAGGCAAATCTTCCTTCCACCTCCCATCCCTTACAGTTTTATACAGCTTGTGCTGCATGCTTGTGAAATGACACCTTCAAAGTCTGATAACTCAGTGAAATTAAAATGCATTTGTGAGGGAATACAGAAAAGCTTTTCTGAATGAGGTTTTAATTTTTTGCCAAATTTCAATTTTCTGCTCCAACTGCCTTGTCTTGAGAGTTTGGGGCGGGGGAGAGAAAAAATTCTTGTTTTCTTTCATTTCACTGTTCTATGCTAAACTGACTTTATAGCATTCTCCCCAATGGATATTGCCTTTGGGCAGGAAATGAGCCTATGTAAATTCATTCTGGAAAGAAAAGGTACAAGCAGCTGTTGAAGAATAGTGTGAATTGAATTACTTCAGTGATCGTCTCTTACTGTAGTAAATTCTCCTTGGGTTTTGCTGAAGTTTTACTGTTTTATAGTCATGAATGGTAATTTAAGGACAAACTTTACTCTTATTGCTAGCACCTTGCTATTAATAAAGCTGTGTGGGAGGATGCTGTTCCCATTTCATCCATCCACAGAGTTGAATTAAGTTAAAACAGCAGAATGAAAATTTGACCTTGAGTACCCACCTCACTTCTGGTGAGATCTGACTGAGCACGTGGCTTGTCCAGTTGTATCCTCTGGTGCCTTGTTGTGTGGAAGAATTGGAGTTGGCTTTTGTCTTAGAGCAGAGTAATTGACAAATTTTGCTGTTCATTAGAGGGGAGGGTGTTGTTAAGTAGGAAAATGTCTAAAAAACTATCTGTGAATGTGGGATTGTGTTGAGGTACTTGTGGCAGGATGTGAGATTTTTTCATCTTGGGGCAGTTCAACACATGTTTTGTAAAACTGATGGTTTACTAAACATTGGATGGAAGCTCCATAGTTACTGTTGGACAGGTTGTGCATTTTCAGTTTTGATTTAGTCCAAGTTAGGCTCTTGCTCATTTTCAGTCTTCAGGGGATTTTAAGTCCATTTCCTTAGGTTCTGGGGTTCATTCCAGCTCTTCTGAAAAGGAAGCCATGAAAACAGTGCAGAGGGTATTAGAAAATGATGGTATTTGAAAAGTGAGAGAGCACATTAATGGCTGTGGGATGAGAGCACTTAGAGAATATTTTTCTTAACAAAATTATGGTCTCGGCTGTGCTCTGAGCTGATACCTGTTGAGGTAAGTGGGGCAGCTGAAACTGCAGTTGGGAATTCCAGGCCATCTCCAGCTTCAGGCAGGCAACACAATATTAGGTTATCTTGATGGCTTCAAAACTTGTCAGTTAAAGACAACGCTTCTTGTTGTGGGGTAAACACCTTTCCTGCAAAATCCACGGAGATGGATTTCACGATGTCAATTTTCATAACAGAACCGGAAAGCTCCTGTCACTTATTTTGCTGAGACACAGAGCTAGTGAGGACTCCCAGGGTCGTGGAGTTCAGTTCCCTGCTCTGGCGGATGCCAAATTGTTTAATCCCTATACCGAATTAATGAATGCTTGTGCTGGAAATGGCACATGGGGGAATTGCCGACACACGTTCTATTAAACACTCAAACCTCCCTGTGACCCTGTCATTGCTGGATGAAACAGCTGCTTAATGGATTCCCCATGACAGTAGAAAGTAACAATGCCTTGTGTTTTGTAGCGCGTGGCTGAGGCTTGGTGGTTTTCTTACACCACGTGCTTTATGTTCAGGCTGTATCTGCAAGGACAATTCCCTGTGAAGGCACAGGAAAGCTGAACCTTGATGTTTGTGCTGTCTCCAAACCTTAAAGGTGTTGATACAAATGTCTCCAGTTTGTGATTCCTCAAGATCTACCAATGGAAATGGAGTTATTTGGAAACGACGTGTTATATGTCTTTACTTCCTAGGCCACTTCTTTGTGAACCTTTCTGTCTCTCACCATGCAAGGTAGTCATGAAATCATAGAGTCATGGGATCGTTAAGGTTGGAAAAGACTTTTAAGATCATCAAGTCCAGTCATTAACCCTGTACCACTGTGAGATCAACTAAACCCTGTCCCCAAGTACCACATCCAGTGTTTTTTGAACACTTTCAGGCGTGGTGATTCCACCACTTTCCCGGGCAACCTGTTCCAGTGCCTTACCACCCTTTCAGTGAAGGTTTTTCTAATATCTGATATCAACCTCCCCTGGCGCTGCTTGAGGCCATTTCCTCTCATCCTGTCACTTGTTACCTGAGAGAAGAGACTGATTCCCACCTTGCTACAGCCTCCTTTCAGGGAATTGTAGAGGGCAATTAGGCCCCCCCCAGGAGCACCGAGCAAGTTGAAAGGTGAAGCCATAAGTTCCATCCTTTCAATAAAGTAAAAATAGTCATTGAGGATGCCAGTTGCTGTCTAATAGATAGCTTGGTATTAACGGCTAATAAATACCTTGGTACTGACTTGCAGCAAACTGTACTTTACTGGAAAAAGCATCTTGAGCATGCACAGTTTTCCTGTTGAACAACTCACCAATGCAAATCTTATTTGAACAGCTGAGAGGCCTGATGAACTGGCAACCTCAGCTCAGTTATTTGTCCAGATCCTAATGCTCAGGATGGTTCTCATTACTCTTGGTTAAAGAATGTAATTTTTAACCAGTGGGCTAATCTTGTGTGCTGAACAGACTAATAGATGCAGAAAATATTTACTAGATCAAGATATTTGCTGAAAAGAAAGGATAATAGCCTTTGAGAGAGGATATATCTGATACTTAAAAGCTTATTTACCTAAAATAACCACGGTGCTATCAAACATCTGCACTGTAAGCAGACAGATTGTTCTGTTAAGTGGAACCCCGGCCAAATAAAATATCCTCTACAGTTGACAATTACATTTGAGAGACAGAGTTCAGAGATAAAGATTGGGAGGGAAGAAAGGAGAACACTGGCTTGGCTACTGTACCAGTGCTGTGTTTTGAGCCTTGGTAATACCTGATGACAGCCAGCATGGTATTTACATTGCTGCATATACCATAAAGGCAACTGACAGTGATTAAAAGGGAAGGACGAACCTTCTCCACTAGAATTGCTGTGTTTGGAAATGAGATGTTTGAGCCTGCTTTCCATCGTGTAGAATTAACACTGCATAGCTGCAGTGCCCTTTAAATTAGCCAGAGATGTTGGCACAAAATCAAATAAATATAATTGGTTTCAAACTGAAAATCTAATTTAGGCATGATAATAGCATCTTAAGTAAATGTGGCACGTCACGCAGGACTTGCGTAACTGGCCCTTGGAGCTTACTGTAGTTTCTGCCATGGGGAAAATGGTCTCAGAGGTGTTCCCCAAATCACCTGCGTATCTTGGACAGCTGGAGGGTGTTTTCTTAAAGCATAATGGGAATGTCTGCTAGTCTGGACTGATTGGGGGTATGTCAGGGCTGCGGGAGGTTAGGCATACAACCAAGAGCAGCACCCTCTGCCACCTTCTCTTCCATGCTTTGGTGTTTGCAGTAGAAATGTTGGAGGAATATCAGATGGGCTGATGCTTCTCCCTGGTAATCCTTCTCTCTGCTGATACCTTCTGTGGCCGGTGGCTTTTCCCCTGGTGTTTTTTTTTTTCTTCTCTTGCATCCCCTGCTCTAGTGTGGAATCTGATGCTGGGGGGCTGCAGCTCTGTCATAGGGAGGCAGTGGAAAACTTGCCTTGGCTGCCTGTGCTGTGGGCTGGTACCTGCAGATGAAATCAAACAGCAAAGTGACCCGGTGACAACTTTGTCACATATCTTGCTGACACGCTTTGCGTGGCCAGCCCTGTTCCTCACCCTCTGTTCCAGTCCTGGCCTGTTTTATATTGACAGGCTGACCGTTTTCTCTCCAAGCCTGTCACTTCCCTGCTTAGTCTGTGAGGATTCTCAACCTGAATGTTTGCCGAAGGTGGAAAACAGATGACATTTTTCTGTGTTCAGGGCCTATGAGATATTGAATGATTTTTGAGAGAACAATGTGGTATGGGGTGGGGTGAAAATTTCCGTAAGACTCCCCTTCCTTTCTGCAGAAACCTTGGCATTGAGTTGTTTAGATTACAGTAGCTAACCTCTCTCTGGCTTGGAAATCAATGCCATATGTTTATTTATAGTGTAGAGTTCAGTGGGGCCATGGGAAGATGTATCTATCTGTGTGTATTGCCCATTAGTTGCTGATGGCTCTGAAAATAATACCAGACTTCTTACAAGTGATTGGATTTGGGTTTATATTACTTCCTCTGAGTCTGAGATATGAATTAAAGACTCGGGCAATAAGTCTGCAGCATCGAGTGTTTCTGTATTGATGGACCACTGAAGGGGAAGTGTGTTTAAACAAGGGCTGGCAGGACTGTGTGATCTTTTCTGGCTTATCATCCTTCTCCCCTGTACGTGGAGCACTCGGAATCTTGAGAAATACATTGTCTTACATGGGCAGAAACCTCTGAGCTCTGGACGCGATGTGTGGTTTTCAGTGGTATTGTCAACTGCAAGAGCTCTCATCAAGATGGTGAATAACTCACTATCAGCACGTTTATGTGCTGTTTGAATGTTTTGGCTCTATTTCTAATTGGACAGCAGACTTTCAAAATATGCTTCTCATTTTCTGAAATTTTTTGAGCATGCTTGATTAATGCTGGAATATCAGTTGTCTGTTGGACACTGCAGGTGCTGACATAAATTGAGCAAAGACTCTCGGACTTTGGGAAAGAACAGAACAGTGTCTTAATAACAGAAATCCCTTGTGTTGTGAGCACTGTTGGAAATCTTTGGGCTCACAACTTGCACAGGATCTCGAACTACTTGAACTCTGGCTGGAATAAATGATCAGAGAGTATTGCAAAGTGATACACCTGCAATTTAAATGAAACAAACAGGAATTCATGAGTGAAAACTGTGCTTTTTCCCATTCCTGCTTCCAATTCTTCAGTAAAAGGTTTAGACCGTAGTCATCAGATGTGCTGGTGTGAAATAGAAGTCACTTGTATTTAAGTCTTAATTCTGTACCTGGACTTGTTACCTCCCCATCCTTGCCCTTTCTCAGGGTGTTGTCCAGCACATGCCCTGTGTCTTATTGTACCTGCAGCCACCTTTGGCTTGAACCCAGCTGAATGTTCCCAGTGCTGGGCTGTGCTCAAGGTGAGCCTGAATGAGGAATGAACCTGCTGCATGCATTGATGTGAGTTAGGCTGGACTGAAGGGTGGGGCGACATTTTGACATTGACCACACGGAAATGCAAAGTTTTAAAATTATTTATTTAAACCAGGGTTGAGCTGTTCTTCCTAAAGGCTTTTTATCAGAAATACGAAGATAGCCACTGTCTTGTAAGTGTGAGAATTCAGCTGTTAGGCTGCCTGCAGGACTGTTGCATGCACACAGTGCAGGTGTCTTCATATGTAGTGTGTACTTGTGCTGTGCTATGTAGTCTGTGGGGATTGCTGGTTTTCCTCCACCCCCCCATATAGGCTTTAAATTTGGCTCCCTCACAATCTTCCAGTTAAATCTGCTTTCGCTTTCTGCCTTTTCTTATGCTTCTCTGATTTATTTCTTCCCTGTGCTGTATTAGCAAGTGTCTCTTTCCCTCTTCTCTACACAGTATCTTTCCATCTCTGCTGTAGATCAAACACCGCATGGCTGGAGTTGGGAGAAGGTGCACCAAGTTAAACCTGGACTCTTACTACCTCTATCAGGTTTTCAGATAGGTTCTTGTGCTGTGATTGTGTCATCTTTCAGCTTGTAAAGAAATAAATGTAAAGCCCTGATTCTTCTCTCATTAGGAAACTTACAGTAAAATTATATTGTGAATGAATTGTGGAAAGGTGTCTGGGAGTGAGGGTGGCTGTGTTGGCTCAGCTCTGGGAGCTTTCTGGGGGTAGGTGCATGTCTGCGCTCTGGTGTTGCTGTGGGAGGGGAGCTGTGCTCACCCCTGTGGTTTTGTAACTTTTTTGTGTCTTGGCCATGCGTTGCTTTGCTGCTGCTTCGCTGCTGCTTCAGTTTCCCACAGGTCCCCCAACCAGGCACAGAGCAAACCCAACTGAATTCTCCCTGACTGGTTTTGCTGCTGTTCCCAGTGTCTCTAACAGCAGTACTCAGAGCCACTTTGCTGGTTGGGCTCACTCTGAGCGGTGCTAGAAGCACCCAGGTGATCTTTCTGCTGATTTTGGGCTGTAATTCCACTTCTAGAACTATTAACACTCTTCTGCAGTCCCATGCTGAGCAGATGATACTTTGCTGTGAAAGCTTTTTCCTCTCCACAGGTAAGCAGACCTTTTGCCCCCTCTGTGGCAGTACTAGCAGTATGTCCGAGTCCTGCTATGAATTCACTTTGGTTTTACTCATGCTATTTGTAGCTGTTGTTGTAGATTGCATCTTCCATTTTATAGTAAGAATGTGACATGTGCTGGGGAGACTGCTTGTAAAACATATTCAAGGATCATTAACATTGCATTACTTCACTCTTCCTGAACTGTGGGGCTTGTGCCAGCAAGACTTTGACATCCAGTGGACTCTTGTTACCAAGTCCTGCTTGGGGAAAGGAGTATTCCCACCCCATGCTGAGTTGGCTGGAAATTCGAGAGTAGGCTTTTTATTTTTGCTAGCTTGTTTTTAGAAGCACTGTTCATTCTTTGCAAGAGGACTGTTCTCACCAGAAGCCTTGAATAAGGTGCAGAAAATAGAGGCATCACTTTGCCTTCACAGCAAATGGACCAAACAATTCAAGATTGGTCTGAATTTGCAATCTGGTATTTAATTTCTGGTTTAATTAGATCTGTATTTGACCTGTGCTCTGTAAGAACGCATAAGAAGTTCTCTTCCCAGTCTTGTAGCTTCTTGTTTTATTGCTGTATTGTCCTTGGAATGAGTAATCAGAGCAGGGCTCCCACAGCTCTTTGGCATGAGGCTGTCAAAGAGTTCAGGCATCCAGAGATGGAGTGAGCCTTCAGAGACACGAATACTGAGCCTTGACTGTAAAGCATTGAAGGTCTCCTGGGCTTTGGGGTACCTGGAACCTGAAAGTAATTTCTTGGTCCAGAGCAGCCTTGCAGGGAAGTGTTTTGTGTGCATTGTTCATAAGAGGAAAACCCGAGGGCACAATTATAAACAGAGCCTGCGTCACGAGCGGCTTTCTGGCACTGCACTCCAGATAGTGGAGGATGGATTCCAGATCTCGCTTAAAAATAGAGAGGTCGTGTGTGTGCAGGGAAGGGTGGAAGAATGGGGCAGGGTTGTGTGGAGGTGTTCGGCTGAGAATGGCCTAATGCTGAAGGAGACTTGGGAATGTGACTTATGGGGGCAGGTGTGGAGAGCTGGATTTCTCCAGCCGTAGCAGAGTTGTTGCTGTCCTCAGGTATCTAGTGGGAAGTTCTAGAGGAGGTGAAGCTGGATTCTACAGAGGTGCATGGTGGAAGTCCAAGCTTGGGAGCAAAGCTGGGAGATCTGATTAGTTAGCAAGGGGGAAAAAAGCTGTACCACATGGGCAGTCAAACACAGAAACAGCCAAAAAGGTTGTAGAAATACCTCTTGTTAAAGGAAATTCAAACTAGACTGAATTCGATGCTGAGGAATCTTACCTAAGTTGGGATTTGGTCCTGCTTTCAGCAGGAGGATGGACTGGAGGTTCCTTCAAACCTAAATGGTTTGTGATGTTCGTTTGACCCTGGGAAAGAATATTTCCTCTACAGAGGGTATTTGATACTGCAGCAGGATAAGGACTGATGCTCCAAGACTGTTATGGAACATGTCCCCTGTTGATTGTAACAGCTTTGTGAGCAATTGAGTTACAGTGAACTTTCACATCTCCCAGGGTGCTCTGAAGTAGATTTAAAGCTTGGGCAACACTGTTTTGTGAGTCCTCCTTCCATGTAACTACTTCAAATTGCTATTGCACGTGGTTGGAGAATACTGTCCTAGAGCCAGGATTTGATGCTTGTCTTGTGACCGTTTGGCATGATTGTTCCATTGCTTAAGCAGATCTCTCTGCCAAGAGGATCTCTGGCTTCAATTGCACTTGCCTGGGGAAGAGACATCGGTGCAATTCGTCCCAGTCTTACTGGGAGAGCTGCAATGTCCTGATGTGGCTGCAGAGATTCAGTTAAATTGTAGACAAAGTGTGTAGGAACATGCTGTGTCCTCTGGTCAGTCCCCTGTCTTTCCACTCCTCCAATTAGCCTTGAAATAACTGGTTTCCATTAACTTCAACAGACATCTCAGAGGGTTTGTCTTTATTTTCAAAAATGGAAGCTTCATGTGTGCTGTGCCGCTGTAGAAGAGATGGTGTCCAGTGTGCCTTAGAGGCTGGTGCTGGGCTTTCATGGGGAGTTTGTCTCAACTTAAGGAGAAGTTCAGGCTGGAGCTGTGGGTGCTGAAGGTACGGGGAGCATGGATCCAGGGGTCTAGAGGAGATAACCTGAAAAATCAGGCTTCAGTAACTGAGTGCTTGAGGACTTTTTTCCTTGGGTTATTTTAATCCTTTCAGAGGTTGGTTTTATTTCTGAAAGAGCCATTTAATCATAGAAACATGAAAGAAGCAAGGGTTAGAAAGGGTATGTTTTGCTCTTAAGGCGGTGTTTTCTAAAGTAGGTCGTGACCCTCTTATGCAGGAATTTTGCAGCTGCTATCCTAGGGGTTGGAACTATATCTGAGAGCCTACAGAGGCAAAAGCAGAGGGTATTAAGCAGATCCTAATACCCATGTGGGGTCTCTTTCCTCCCCATCACCCTTCAACGGAATGATCTCCTGCTTTTCAGGAATAAAGCAGCAAGCATTTGGCTGTGCCCAGTTTTCATTGTTTTGCTAAGCCGTTATGTTGGAAGAGATTAACCAGGGAGCAAATTTTCTCCGAAAGCTGATCTTGAGAGAGACGGGGGGGAGAGCCTCAGCACTGACCTTGATCAGAGTGTCTTGAGGAGGGGAGTGAGCAGGACCCCAGCACAGGAACACTAACCTCATGCTGCCCACGTCGTCGGGACTGCAGTTGGCTCTGATCGCAGCAGATCAGTGGCTGCTGGGAGAGTTGGTTTGTCCAAGTTGTGCTACCGTGGCACAAACTGCCTTTGGGGTTTTTCCTCATTGAAGGCTGTTCATAGCAGCCCAGGAAATACCTTCCCACTCTCCCCCGTATATTTGTTACCTGCTCTTAAACTTTACAAAACTTCCTTGGTGAGCTTTTTCTTCTTCTCTCTGTTGGTGTCATCTCTCCCTACGCTTGTTTTCACTTAGCAATGTGTTCAGCATCCTTGCTGCAGCTTCTCTCCTTTATTTCTCTTGCCACCCTGGCATTTAATAGACAAACTGTGTGGCTGCAAAGCTTGAAGTGCCCATGTTGCCATGTTTTCTGAACTCTCCAGAGAAGCATGGAAACCTGCCTTTGTTTGGTCCCAGAAGCACGGCACGCCGCTGCTGCCACCAAAGAGCAGCTTGCTTGTGGCACATCGTGCTGCAGCTTGGCTTAATCCTTGCTTGATACGCTTTTGAGATTTCATTGTTTCTCTATAATTAGTGCTGCAGAGGAGCTGAAAGAAATGACGAATTAGCGGGAGAGGGGGGAGTGGGGAGAGCAGGTGGTGATCGAACTAAAGAGAGCTGCCAGAAAAGTAGGAGCAGCAGGGAATTAAATGGGAGGAGTCTTGAGTTCAGATGATTCCCTGCCATGTGCCCAGAAGGATTTAGTTTGGGATTTCTGTGCTGTTCAAATAATGCCATACACTCATAACAGATCGGGTCCCTGTAGGCTGGGGCATTGTCCAGCACTTAGTGAAAAGCAGTTTTTGCCCTGAAGTCCTAGTGAGCATTGATCCAGCAGACTTGAGGACTGGAAAGGAGCTGTAGCATGAGTGGTCCTGCTTTTAATTAGGCTGTATCTATTGTTTCTGGTAGTAACGTCCTGAAAGAATATAAAACACGAAGCTGTTCTTTGTGTGGTGACTTCTGTAAAGCCCTGGACTTCATCTTGTGAAGGATTTGGTTCACAGTAGTGATGTTGCATCTGGATTGCAAGAAGCACCTCTGCCAGTTGTGCTTACACGAGCTGGGTTTAACTGGCACAGAAATCCTGGGATGTCATGCTGTGGGGGGAAGCAGGAATATGCTGACACTATTGAGTGTCTGAGATACCCAGAAAGAGTCTTTGAACACAGATACCTGTGCTGATGTGGACAGCTAGCTTTAGAGGTAAAAATACACACTGAAAAACTAACTGGGGAGTGAAAAGGGTTTTGTGACAAGACAGTTCTCTGAGGTGTACAGTCATATATATTCTTCCAGCATCTGACTTGTGTTTTCACCCTCTATTACTATGCACCAAGACATCCAAAGAAAGAAGTCATAATACTGGTGCTTTGAATGTGTCAGCAGCAACATTTCTTCTGGGATCTAACTCTTTCTAAAGAAATGATACAGTGTTTTTTTTTGTTCTGACTTCCAAAAGGCTATTGCTGTAGGGAGACCAACAGTGCTAGGAAGCACAAGCTCACTTCTGCCTTTTGTCACCACTTGTGTGTGCTCTGCTCTCTTTGTCCTGGGCCTTTGTGTTTTTACTGTTTTTTTCCCCACCAAAGAAGCAGCAGAAACAAAACCAGAGAAGCAGGTACTGGGTGGAGAGAGTAGGTCAGTGCCACCCAGGATTCCCAGTGAGCGGGAATTCATTTGTGCTGGGACTCCTGCTTTCATGCTGGATTCCTGCACTTGCTGGGCTGAGTGACTAGAGGGAGTGTATGTGGAGGTTTTCTTTTGGGATGTTTGTCCTGTTCTTAACGTTGTGTATTTCAGCCCTGCTCCTGGCAGTCGAATCAAACTCTGCTGTCAAAACCTCTCCCACTTGCTCTTTCGGAGTACTTTCTGTTAAATATCTGCATAGACTCTCCATCATCTGTCATTTGCTCAAGAACCTGCTTACAACCCTCAAACTTTGTTTTCAAAGCCCCTTGTAAATATTCTTGCTGTTTTTGCTGTCCTTTTCCTCATAAGTTTGTTTTGCCTTGTGCTGTGAATAGTCTCTGAAAAACAGTATGTGTGCAAGTAATAAATGGCCTCAGTCTTGAACTTCTTAAAAACCCATTTGCTTTGTGAAATAATAAAGCTTTAGCAACCTTAGCATTTTGTGTTCTGCGCGCTTTTGCCTTCTGCCATTAAAATAAGAACTCCTGAGTACAGGGAGTCCTGGCAAGCTGATGCTGTTGTCCAGGGTGCACTGGCCATGCCATATAAAGCAAAGTCGAAGTCCTGTAGCTCCACTGTAGCAGGTACTGGTTGAAGATTAGAGGAGCAGAGTCCCACAGTTCAGGGCTTTTCAGTTTATTTCAGTGTGACTCGGAATGGAGCAGTTTTCCTGTATCTTTCAGGGCTGGGCTTTGAGCTTTTTCCCCCACCTGGAACTTTATTTGAGTTGGTACAACTTGGTGTGAGAAGATTCTTGATGGTGGTTGTAGGGAGCTTCAGTAGCTTTTGCTTACAGATGAAAGTTTTTGCCCCCAGTTTATGTGAATGTACTAGAAAAAAAAAATCACAAAGCTTGCAAAAATGTGCTTTACCTGAATTGCAGATTCTGGAAGTAGTTTTTATAGTGTTAAAAATAGGAGAATCTGCTAAAATAGGTGTGTTACTCCAAAATGCAGAACAGTCATTCTCATTTCTCTCAGCCCAAATGGGCTCAAGAGTTATGCTTGGGATAATAAACAAAATAGCTGTGGGTTTATTTTTATTAGCATTTTTTAGGTATTGGCAATAGGAACTTCTGAGCTGTTTTCCACATACCCTACCCCCTTTTTTATTAATTTGGATTTACTCCTTTCCAGTGAAGTGTGTAGATGTGAGGAACCAAGATGAAGGTAGAAGGTGAAGCAACAAGGTGTCCTCCTGATGAGAGGTGAATTTTGCAACAGCTTCTGGAGGCCAACAAAAATGAACTTAACATCAAATAGATTTTAAATCTCAGTACTGCGAACTCCTTTTCATGTCAAAGGATATGATGTTGTTGAGCCCTTTAAATCCCAAACTCCCTATCTGTAGCAGTTTGAAGCACTGTACATTAAAATATGGTGGTTTTTTCCCTACTGGAATTTAAATGGTCTCTGGCTGTGGTTTTCAGCCCAGAAATTGAGGCAGTGTGAGAGCTGGAGCTGAACCTGCTTGAATGAAACCTACCTCGTGTCTTTGCATAAAATGAGGAGAGATGAGAACAGCAATTAGCGCATAAAAATATTTGAAAAATCTCATCAGTGTCGGTAGCAAAGAGTGGCTTGTTTTGACACTTTGGGTGAATACATCAGGCTAAAAGTCTGTGTGACCTCAGTGGCATATCTTTTAAAAGTACATGAATAGAATCACTCTTTTATAAGGAAGCTGGAGTCTGGAAAGGGTTCTTGGTCTGCAGAGCTGTAATGATCCCTGGAAGGGATCATAAAGATCCACTTGTTTTCCTTCAGTTTGCCCAGCACTTGCATGTGGCGGCTGAGCCAACCCATGGAGCTGCACAGTGAGGAGTACCTAGAGGGCTTTCACTGGGTTTTTACCTGGCTCTGCTGTCTTTACTATCTGGCACTCAGAATTTTGTTGCCTGGCCTCCCTCCCTTCCTGCTGAAGTCCGTAACTCTCTCTTTTTCCCCATCAGGGAGTGGAGCGACTGCGGTGGTCCAGGCAGCCTTCTGCGCTCCGAAGAAGGAGAAGGTGGCGATTAAACGGATCAATCTTGAGAAGTGTCAGACGAGCATGGATGAGCTCCTGGTATGCAATCAGAATTGTCTGGGGAGTTGTATTTCAGTTGTTTCTGAAACATGTCTTTGCCAAGTGCCTTAAAACCTTTCTTGAGGTGGGATGGAGTTGAGGGAACTTGACTGACTTCACTGCAGGCAGCTCAGTTGTCCTGGTTGTGGGACACGGTACTTAAAATGTTAAAAAGATCAACTGTTGCAAAACTTCAGACTGTTTGTTTAGAGCTCAGCACTTTGTATAATCCCTTTGTTTTGAACTGAGTTAATGTGCAAGTGTGAAGCTCAGCTGTACCCACAAGGGCTCTGAAGTTTGAGGGGGATCCAGAACTACATGCTTTCAAAACATTTCAGATTTAAGGGAATGGCTTCGCTTTTTTTTCCTTTCCTGCAGTTCTTTATGTTTTTTTCCTTTCACCTGTAAAGAGAAAAACTGAATGAATTAGCTGTTGTTCCTAACCTCTTTCTGGTAGTGATGCCAGCTAAAGGAATCACTGACATAATGCAGGCTGCCATATGGAAACCCCCATAATTTTGAGTTCAGGACAGGAGACAGAATCCTTTGGAGTTATAGCTCTGTAATTTTCTGCTGCTCTGTGCCTCTTTTCTCAAGGTTATCTCAATGAAAAACAGATTTTTGCAGTAGCTGTGGTAAGTGAAATTTCCCTTTTCTCATCTGGCTCCTGTGTTGATGGGCTTGGTTTTCTTCTCTTCATGTGTGTGTGAGCTGGTGCCTCTGCAGTGCAGTGGTTGTTACGTTCGCCTCACATTTGGAAGGTCCCTGAACTTAAGCCAGGCAGAAACAAACATTCCTGTGAATATTGAGATGTCTCCACTAAAATGAGAAAGCTCTCTGGGGCAAAACCTTCCACAGTAAATATTGGCATTACAGAGATGAGGCTTGATACCATCTTTTCTTCTAAAGCACCTCTCTAGGATTTTTGTAATCCTGCCTTGTCTGTCTGTCCACTTGCATCTCAACAGTTTCTGTAGTTTACCTCAGGCACTTGTTTTGATGCTTGCGATTAGAAGGTAGAACAGAGATGGAATTTGGGAGTCCTGCTACCTCTACATTTGTTCAATCTTCAGCAAATCACCTGAACCACAGTTCCCATTTCCATCTAATTTCTAATATTGTTTTTGTCATTATAGGCATCTGCAAATCTGCCCTGGTAAAGAGGAAAGCCTCCATTCAGTCTGTCACATTTTAGTGCTCCTGTGGAGGGTTGCGTGTAGGACTCAAGATGGCCTGTGTTCAAATCCTCTTATGGCTCTTGCTAATGTAGGAGTTCAAGATCTCTTCTCACAGTTGGTCTTTTTGTACTTATACCAACCCTTGGTATCCTTTTCAAGCCTTTTATGTGGCTTGCCCATGCTATCCTGCCTCAGTATTCCTGCCTGCGTTGTCAGATGTAGTAACTGAGACTGAGTCTTTGAGTAATTGCCAATTCTGGCTAAAAATGGTTAGGTTCAGAAAGAGACACTGCAGAGATTTGATGTGTAATTTTAGATAAGTACTTCTAATTGCATATTTTGAGTCTATGGCTGACCTGTTCCTCACAATGATTTTTCCTGTTATGGGTAGGCCTGCAATGTATTGCTGTAGTCAGCTCTCCAGAGCTTCCAGTTTTGTGACCAGATCTGGTGTGGGTCCTTCTCTGGGCTTGGGCATGCAGCTGTATTAAAAGCTGAATTTAAAAGTCCTGAATTTAAAAGAGGTGGAGGGGCACGAAGATGGTTCTGAGCTGTAGCAGCTTCATGGGACAGGGATCGCTGACGTAGATGTGTTGTGTGGAAAAGTGTTTTCCCTGGCTTTGTTCTGAATTTGTCAGTCGGTTGGATCACCAGTGTGTTTCTCAATGCAAGAGCCAAAAGAATGGAAGTTCCTGATTTCCCAGCTCTGTGTGCTCTTACCTTCACTTCTTTCTATGTTGTTTCTGTATCTGCTTCTACCCTAAAGTATGTATTCTCAAATTTCTTGTAGTCTCCCTTCATGGCAGTTTTCCCAATTAGTTTAATTAACTTTTTTGAGCAACTACTTCTTATTGCAGAATTGTGGTGTTCCCTCCCCACCAACAAAACCCAGAAAACAAACCGTAGATAGTTGGAGGTTACAGTCGCTTTAAGAAGCAAATGCAGAGACAAATATGATGAATTCACACTGGGGTATGTTACGCCCCCTCCTTGCTTTCTCTTCTCCCCCAGTGCAGTTAAAATCACAAACGGGGGCTTTCATGAGCTCCATTATCCTTCAGTTGCTCTGAAGGCATTTGAGCACAACAGTCAGCTTATGGTGAACTGTGCTTTCCTGCCTGGGGTCAGGAGAGTACTTTTGGGTTACAGCACTGCCCACTCATTGGGCAGTGGGATAGCAAAGGCAAAATTGTGCTTAAATTATTTTATAATTATTTTTCTCAGTGCCTCAGACCTGTAGGCTTCTCTGTTGAAGCAAAGCTTCCTTATTCCCAGAATCTGCCTAGCTAAGAGGGTAAAACAGTGTCACATTGCTCGTGAGAGGATAGGGAGGCCAGCAAACAGTTCTGCCGTCCTTCAAAAGATGATTTGGTTCTTGTACACCTCTTTCAATGTCTGTGCTGCTTGGTAGCTGGCACTTCTACTTCTTGGGATGAAGGGAGGAGAAGAGGAAGGGTCATTTGCAGTGGGAAGTGCAGAGTAAGTGGCTCTATCACCAGCTGGATGGATGAGTAGCCTTGAGCTTCCTTTAAGCCTAGCAGGTGTCTAGAGGCCAGGAAATCTGGGGCCACGTCCTTGCTTTGGAGATGCCATGCTTAGAGTGAGTAAGTGCTATGACTTGGCTCATTAAAGGTATTGATCTTGATCCTTTTATCTCAGTATACATTTGAGCCATGTGGGTGGTCAGGAATAAACTGCACACTTTGCATATACTGTATGACATTCTAGGTTAATGCACTGGACTTATTTATTGCTGCTGTGGGGTATGGAAAATGCAGGAAGGCCCAGTTTTGTTGAATCATGAGCAAGCCAAGTCAAGGGCATTCAGCTCTTCGGCTGAAGTGCTAATTGCTGT
Organism: Oreocharis arfaki; assembly: GCA_013398015.1. NCBI lineage: Eukaryota > Metazoa > Chordata > Aves > Passeriformes > Paramythiidae > Oreocharis > Oreocharis arfaki. Next base: position 75,066 of record VZRR01002367.1, on the reverse strand, counting down.
AAAGAACATAGACAGCAGGAGTAATGCTGGGCTGAGATGTGCCTCTTTCTAACCCAGCTACTAAATTAGGTGATGTTCGTCAGGAATTTATTTCCATGCTTCATTTTTATCTTTTTCCCAGTACATTTATTTTTGAATGCTCCCAGATCTTTGCTGGACTGCATGTGGGATTCAGCTGAGAGGGAAGTACAGTGTAGCTTATAATGGTTCTTGCTCAGGGGTGTGACTGGGAGTGGAGTGTAAGGAGAGGTAGTCAAACACAGTGTTGTCTACAAATGATCTTGGACTTTCTGATTTATTACTGAAGTGGAATTTATTCAGTTCCACTTTTTATTTGTCTTGCAACCCACGGTAGCTAACAACCACACTGGTGTGGGTTTGCAAACAGTCTGCTTGCTCATGTGTTGTGTTTCACAGCTGCACACCATTCAATGCTGCGTTTTGCTCTTACTCTTTTCCATTGTGGGATGCTGGTTGCTTTGCTGCTGTTGCCAATCCTTGAAACAGTGGTGTAACATCTGCCTCAAAATGACCATGCCTTCAGCCTTTTTTCTTGTATAAGTGTTTTCTTGTTTTAAAGAATTACTGATCTGAAAGGCCTTAAATCCCCCCTCTGTCCTACAAACTCTGCTTCATTTTCATGCAATTAAAGCTGAGTTTTCTTTCATCCAGATGGAGTCTTTTTTCTCCATGAGTAGCAGATGACGTGGGTTGTCAGCTTAGCAGTTACCAGGAATGTGGAACAGCAGAGAGGGAAACATAAGCTCTGGGATATTTCACATTGGGCTTTCCCAGCTAGGGGGAAATGCTGCCTGTTTATTCCCCGAGATGATTCAACAGGAGACAGGCTCAGGAAAGAGCCTGGGAGATGCAGTGTTGCCGTTCCTAGAAAGAGATTCCAAATTCTTCCTACTCCAGAGACTGATTAGGGCTGGGCCTGACAGGTCTGCACACAAGAAGTGAAGGTACTACTCTTTCACTGCTATGGCCAGAGGGCAGTTAAGGAGGCTGAGGGAACAAGTTGAACTGCAGTTAAACAGAAATGTCCTCTAGAATTTCGTGGAAATAACCCGGGGGACTTGCTGCCAATAACATGGAGATCAAACATTGCGTGAGATTAAATAAATCAACCTATAGTTGAGAAGGTTAAATTAGATAGGATTTAAAAAAAGGATTATGAACTCCCCTGGTTTAAAGCATAAGCCAACTGTTAGCTGCCCAGGCTTAGTCAGAAGTCTACCCTCTGGGTAGATAATTGTGTAACTGCTTTTTATAGGGTTTTTACACCTTCTTTTGAAGACTTGGACAGGATATTGAACTGCCTTTGATCTGACAGAGCACTTCCTACAAGTGGATTAACCAGACTATAAGGTTGTTTGGAACAAAGCAGCAGATTGCTGTGGAAGTAGTACAGATGTTTCATCCATGCCTGTCATCTGATGGGAATTGCCATTATAATTCCATTTCCAGGCCTGAGGACCTTTATGCTTACTCCAGGGGAAAAAAGTCCCCAATGTCAGTGCCAGGGAGTCTTATGTATCATATGTGGTTTCTGCATGGTTATTTGATCCGCTCTGTTACATGTTGGGATTGCAGTTTAAGACTTAAACCTATGCTGGGTACAGCTTGGTTGTATTGTTTATCAAAGCAGCAACTACAGAAGTCTTAATTACTGGACTGGTTTAGGGTTTGGTTTTGTTTTGGTTTCTTTTTTGTGTAGAGTTCACTATGAACATCAGGATTAATGGTGGGTGAAATCCTGAGTGTAGAATATCTTCCTTCACTTGGACTGGATGAGCATGAGATGGTGCATGTAAAGAACTTTAGAGAGTTTGCAGCTGTCTGTGGGCACCAATCACATTGAAAGCATTGTTGAGCTGTAAGCACTGACTGTCGATCTGAACAACTGTTAGGGTCAGTAATAGGTTAGTTGGTGGTGTGGGTAAAGCTGGCTTGCTTCTGTCTGTGAGAGGAGGCAGTCAGTTGCCCATTTGCTTTTTGCCTGAAACCAATAAAAATGGCCACGTAGGAATGACTACACTACGAGAGTTTATAAACACCTGCTTCCTTCTGTATATTTCCACTAAAGCTGAAGACCTGGAAAGAGGGAACGACCACTGAATGAGGCTAAAGAGTAGCCGTTAAAATGGGCAACTGCTGGATGATTGCTATGGGACTCTTTTGTTCCTGTCATTACTTAATGGATGAAGTGTGTTTATCCCTTTCAGAATTGTTTCTTTTCCACTGTTGTTCTAGGGCTAATGTAACCTCTCTTTACTCATGCCAGTTTAGTTCCTGTAGCCACTTGAGGCGAGGAGTTGAACTGGATAATCCAAGGAGTGGGAGTTGAATCAGAATCTCTAATTTTATGCTTTTTCCCCACCTTCTTAACATCTCTTGAGTTAATTTTGGTAGAAGAACATATTTGGTTTTGTTTTTTATTTTTAATTATGTTGCCGCCTCAAAAGGCAAATGAATTATTACTGTCCATTTTACAACCTTTTTGCTAAACCATTAAAATTTCACTTGGAGCAAAATGTGAATGGTTATGGCTGCCTGAAGGACTGGAGCTCTAAATCCTGCTTTAAAAGGGTGAAGAGCAGCTTTAATGCTTTATCTCTCAGCTGAAATCTCGTGGTATAAGATATTTGCCAGCCATACTTGAAGCATTGGTGTTTTCAAGGGGTGATCACATCTGACCTGCTTTGATTTCTGCCCCAGCCATGCTTTCCCTCTTCAGTTCTCTTAAGGTTGTGATTGCCTTCAAACAGGGTAGCCAAGTTGACAGCTTTCTGGACTCCTCTGAAGTTGCAGGTAGCCACATGAAAGCACTTTGGTGCTGTGCTGTATCTCTTGAGTTCATGTCAACATGTAGGAAGTAAAACTAAATAAAGCACAATTTTTGTCCTTGTATTTGAGAGCAAGTGCCTCTGAAGCAAGTTGCAGGGGCAGATAAACACACAGTAAAAGGTGATGATGTGAAAAGAAAATACCATTAAGAAAGTTGAACTGGTAGCTAAAAAACAGCCATACCTGCTCCTATTAATTCAAACTTCAGTTGTGTGTCAGTGGGCACATAAGCCCTCATCCAAAATAGATCTCCAGAAGTACATCTGACTTACAGGAGACTAATAAGTTGCCTATGATTCTAGATTATACTTCACTGCAGTTTTATTGCTGTTTTGCAAGCCTTGAAATGTTTCTTTTATTGCCTGTAGAAGTACTGAAAACATTTGTCAGAACCCTTAATGGAAGCCGTGGAGGCATTTAGAGCTAATCCCAGTCTATTTGCTTTTGGTATTTGACAATACAGATATTTTTAATACCTCGCCCAGGGTGAGCATGTAACCATTTCCAAACCATTGCCTGTGTCTAGACATGTTTTTGTCAGGAATTCATTCTCCATAGCTGAGCAGAAAGCAGAGCAATTTATGGGAATTGGCAGGAAGGTTGTCTCTCATCATTGAAGCCATGGAGTGTGAGGGGCATTGGGTGGAAGAGCTGCTTATCACCCACTGCATCTGTGGATGGCATGGAGGTCTGTATCAAATGACCCATGGCTGTTGGCAGAGAGGGAACAAAGCAGCCTTTCCACCTTAAAACTTGTATAGAGCAGCCCAAATAAATTATTTCAGGGGTGTGGAAACCACTGAGATTTTTATTAGCAGTCTTCCAATATAGTTTTGATGCTGAGGAAGATACGGGGAGCACAGTTGTAACTCGGTTATCTGGGGATAGCAGTCTTTTTAGGGAGGCAGGAAGAGGAAACCTTTGCCTGCTATGACTTTGTTGGGTTTGAAGAGCAGCAAACTCTCCCAAAGGTTTTGGGAACAGTATTAAAGCTGTGCTTACTACACACAGAATGGCTTTTGCTACATTTTATCCCCTCCTTCTGTAAGTATGCTTTTGAGCAGAGCTGCCCAGTGATCCTCTAGTGAGATTCCTGCTTTAGCTACTGCCCTTCAGCCCCTGCATTTGTACTGCTGGAGCAGACTGAGTATGTATGACAGAGTTGGCTTGGTTTCAGTTATGCCAGGAAGCATTTTAGCCTCAAAGCCCCTGTGATTTGCCACTATCACTTAGAACAATTGTATGGGCTGAGCTTTCAGGTTGTTGGTACCCTCTTTAGGGGAGAAGAGGAACCAAGCTTTGATGCAGCCAGTGTGAGATTAGCCTAGAAAACTGCTGAAAATGAAATGGGGAGTTGTGGGTGGGAGGGAAAGTCTGCCTGGATGCTGCTCCTTCTGATTGGTAATAATGTAAAAACACTGAAAACTGTGGGCTGTAATGCAATTAATTATTCAGAGCTGTGCTACACTGTGTGAGAAATGGATTAATCTGTCTGTGTTATACATCCACTGGCTGACAGAGGTGTTTAAGTGCATGGATCAGGTTTGTGATTATTTCTTTTTCCTCTTCGTGCTTTGATGCACATGACAGACTTGAGGTTTTTTTCTTTTTTTTTTAGCCGTGCTTCCCAGCCCAGGTAGCAGGTTGTGTCAGTGAAGGAGAGAGGAAGTTCTTAGAAAATAATAAAATGGTAACTAAGTGGCATGGAACACCTGAAAAATTCTGAAGTATGGGGCTGCTTCAATGGCAAAGATCTGATCCAGGTCTAGGCTCTTAAGTAAACTTGGTCCAGGCTTTGTCTCATTGCCTCCTGTACTCCAGTAGGATACACAAATATATATTAAATATGCAATGTTTGTATGTATTTCTCATATTACTCTCTTGATCTCCCAGGGAACTGCTTCAAAATATTTTGAGCAGTCTAGCTGAGAAAATATAAGACCAGCTCCTCTAGATAATTTCTGACAGTGGTGGATTTGGGGCAGGTCTGGCTGATGGGATGGATTACCAGTCCTGCTTGCTGCTTTCCACCTTGGTTTCCTCTTGTGCTTATGTAGTATATTTTAACTGTCAGGGAGAGAACTACAGAGAACCAGAGAAAACTCTGAAGTTGCTGATTTATTTCCTCTTTGAAAAATGACTTGACACAAGTGAAAGTTTGCAAGGAAGAGAGCTGGAGCTGTCAGAGTAAGCAGAATATATTGTTTCAGGCTGTATTTATTTTCACAGAGTGTTTTTTAGTCAGAGTACGCTACATGGAGATGAATAGCTTATTCCCCACTCTTCAAATATGCTTTCCTGTTTAGAAGGATTCTTCTTTAATCTGCTTGTTAAGTTTCCTGGAAAGTTGGTGCCTCTCCTGGGGAAGCAGAAAGAGGAACCAATTGCTTTGGATTCCTCAAATGCACCTACTCCCTGAAAAGCAGTGCTAAGTGGATAAATCAACATGAGCCTGTTCCTTTGGAGCTGTGATTGCCAGCTCAGGCCTTGCCAAGGGGAAGCAGTGGCTTTACTCTGAACTCGGTCACAAGCAGAGCTTTGTACAGGAGCAGGAGGAAAATGTGCTGCATTTGTGGGGTGTCTTAGGCACGAGTGAATTCTTCTCAGAGCTCTCTCTTGTACTTCAGTACCAGGGAAGTCTTGTGCTTAGAGGGAGGGGAGGATCAGGGGGTGAAGGGCCCATGCTCTCCTCCTTCCCTGTGTCCGGTGAAGGAATGTTGTAGTTGAGAGCAGTAGTTCAGGGTATAAGGGGATGAGTGTCTGGGGTGGGTGCTGCTGGAGGGTACAACTTGACAGGTTGGGGGACTTGCCTGAAGCACAAAGGCTCAGCTGGGAGCAGTGCAGGGTGCCAGGCTTGGCTCAGTGGATGGCTTTTGTCTACAGCCAGCCAAGAAACTGCGAGTCTTTCTGTCCAAACTGGTTTGTGCTTGCATAAAGAAATCAGTCAATGTTTTCCGTGGTGTTGTTCCCTCCATAACCTGGAAAGCCTCAACCCTGAACCCATAACCAAAACTAAGACTAGGCACAGTCAAAACTCAAAATAATTTATGTATCTCAACATATTTCATGTTGTCCTCCATCAGTAGTAGCTACTGACTTTCTAATCTCAACGTGATCTCCCTCTTCTTCCAGTATGACAAAGGATACAGCTGTCCTTTGTGCCTTCAACCTGATTGAGCTAAGCCATCTGCTTTCCTGCTGGGAAGAAACATTAGGAATAAGAGGCCTTTTTTTCACAGAGGCCAATATTTCCCTTTCTCATCCAAATGATAGTCTTCAACAGATTAAGCATCTGTTGCATCGTGTCTTACTGAAAGGAGAAGTCAGCATGAACTTAGGTCACAAACTGGAGTGAATTTTTGGGAATATTCTGTTGTAGCTGCATGCAGGTGTTTTGGTTGCCACCACTTTGATGGCATCACCAAGGGTTTTTTGGTTAACTTCTTCTTCCTCTAGACAGACAGAACACCCTAAAATACTTTTGGGCTCTAGTATGATGCAGCTTGAGTGTTTAGGGTATTTCTGGATTTTCTACATTTGCCTTCTAGGTATCCTTTTTCTTTGCACCCTCTTTGTGTCTTGAGGAAGATAATCTCTGTGCCCAAGGAGTAATAATCACTGTGTGTGTCCAACTGCTAATGTTTTATTTTTCTCTACAGAAAGAAATTCAAGCCATGAGTCAGTGCCATCACCCCAACATTGTATCTTACTACACATCGTTTGTGGTGAAAGATGAGCTTTGGCTGGTGATGAAGTTACTTAGTGGAGGTGAGTGGTCCGATTTCTTTACCCTAAAGGCAGCATAAAAACCTGTCTTCCCTCCTTCTTCTCTCCCTTGTTTACCTCTTAAGCTTCCCACCTATGAATTAAGACACTTCACAGAATTGTAGAGTTGTTTAGGTTGGAAAAGACCTCTAGGATCAGAAACTCCAACCACTACCCCAGCTCTGCCAAGTTCACCACTAAAACCCTGTCCCCAAGTGTCACATCCACATATCTTTTAAACCCCTCCAGGGATGGTGACTCCACCACCTCCCCAAGCAGCCTGTTCCAATGCTGAGCAACCCTTTCCATGAAGAAATGTTTCCTAATATTGGATCTAAACCTCTCCTGGTTCAACTTGAGGCAGCTTCCTCTTGTCCTACTGCTTGTTCCCTGGGAGCAGAGCCTGACCCCCACCTGACTGCACCCTTCTGTCAGGGAGTTGTGCAGAGTGAGAAGGTCCCCCTTGAGCCTCCTTTCCTCCAGGCTCAGCCCCCCAGCTCCTTCAGCTGCTCCTGGTGCTCCCTTCCCCAGCTCCGTTCCCTTTTCTGGACTTGCTCCAGCCCTTTAAAGTCTTTCTTGTAGTGGGGGGCCCAGAACTGCACACAGCACTTGAGGTGCCTCAGCAGTGCTGAGTACAGGGGGCAGTCCTGCTGCCACACTGCTGCTGCCACAGGCCAGGTGCCACTGCCCTTCTTGCCCATCTGACCACACTCTGGCTCATGTTCTGCCACTGTCAACCAACACCCCCAGGTCCTTTCCCACCAGGCATCTTTCCAGCTGTTCTGTATGAGTAGTAATATTTGATTTCAACCCACTGAGGTCACAAATAGCTTATCATGTTACGTCCATCAGTAGTAACACCTAACTAGCTTTTTAAAATCACTGCCTGCTTAACACAGAGCCAGGGAAACTTCCCTTTTCTGGATTTATTCTCTGAGACACTGGAGAAACAGCTTTTCTTGAAAGAGTGAGTTTGAAAATTTTGCATCAGTAATGTTTTATTTGATGTCATAATATTTTCCAGGATCCCTGTTTAAGTTACAGTTGAGACAAGAAATGGAATCAAGTTCTGGATGATAACACAAAGGGCTGTTGCTAAATCCTGGGCCTGTCTTTAGGAAGATTTCATTTTCCTGGCACTGCAATGAAAGGAACTGAAAACTGAAAAAAAAAAAAAATCCCTATTTTCTTACTTTTAAAAAAACCGCAACTTGGCTTCTCTGTTCTCGGCTTAATTTTGAAGACTGTAAAATGCCAGAAGATGATGTGGAAAAATCTGGCTAAACCTGTTTGCATTTTGCACAAGAGTTCAACAATGACCATAAAACATGTCTCTTTGAAGGTGTTCTTCAGAGAATTTTAGCAGTCCTCTTGGGGGAAATCAAATTCCATGCCAACCTTAAGTCTGTCTTGAAGAGTTTTTAATGTCTCATGTGCTCATGTGTCATTAAGCAATACCCTCTGTTTTCTTAGAGGGACATGTAACAGGTCATTAAAGATATGATGACTGTTTGTGTGTGGAAAAGAATCCCCTGACAGCTTAGAGTAAGCAGTGCTGCTTTGTGTATAAAAGATGTATCTATGGGAAAGTTTCCACAACACCAGGAAATGGCATTTCAGGGGTGCAGGAGAGGCAGCAGCAAAGGGTTTGGCCTTTTCCAGGAGAGGACACAACCTCTTTGAAGAAAATGCACAGCTGCCTCAGTCACTTCACAGCAGTTTTCTATCAGAATCAAGTCACGATGAGGCTCATCCTTGAACCTCCAAATGCTGTCTCTGTTTGTTCTCAATTTTGTGTGGAGGTGGTTTTTTTGTCTTGTTTTTTTTTGTGTGTAAAGCTGGGAAAAAGTCAGACTGTCATTATCAAGGCACCACAGATGTAAAGACTACATTGGAAAACTTCTGGAAAAATAATCATTGCTTCAGAACCAGCCTCTTGCTGGTGTGAGTGATGACCTGCTTCTCATTTAATATTCCCTTTGAATGGGCTTTTATGTTCTTCAGCCTGATAATTGACCCTTGTGCAGCTCTAGCATTTAGTGGGGGACTTGCAGTAAAGCAGTGCTAGGAAATCTCTTTGCTTCTTACTCTGTTGCATATGTTGAAGAGTAGGCTCATACAGAAGAAGACAGACTAGTAAGAGTGTAATTCTTCCCTCTCCCCAACATTTCTGTGAGTCAGCGTTAAATTTTCTCACTTAAAAGGAGTCATTTGAAGGCTGAAAGAATTGCTAAAGTAAATAGAAAGACTTTGAGAATGACCTGTCACTTTCTAAGCAGGAGGGTACCTTGTGAGGTATTTTTCAGCTGTTTTCTTTTCTATACTTTTTACTTCATCCTTCTTTTATATCTGTGCTTCAGGAATCTCATATCTCATAGGCAAATTCTGCAGCACAATCTTAAGGATGGGGGAAGAAACTTGTGATTGGAGCTTTCTGACTGAAGAGCTTTTTCATTCACTTTTAGTGAGACTATTTTCAGTTGGTCTTAGGCTGAGTGATTTATGTAACAAGAGACACTTCTAAAACTGCCTCTCATTCCTTTGAGCTTAGTTCTTATCAGTAATAAAGTGGCTCGTTTTGCGGTCATCTGTCATCCAGTGGGAAAAAATAATGATCTGGGTTTCTCAACAGGAAAAACCTTTGAGCTGATTTTTAAACCAGAAAACAAAACAAAAAAAAAGCAAAGAAAAAAAAACCCAACTCCAAAACAAAACCAAAAACAAACAAGCAAATACAAAGCCCTCCACCAAAACAGACCCAAAACAGAGTACAGCCTAACACTTTCATTTTGTTTAGGTGTTCAAAGAGATTTGAACATCTCAATAAGTATATGTGAAGTACATTCTGATGTCCATTCTGTATCTTGATCATGGCTTTTGTACTTGAGAATTTATTCTGGGTAAAAGTTCAGAATTTTATTGCCTGTTTTCGGTCAGTGTATGCTGGTGTGCGATTTCAGGCTGAAACTGGTTTTAATTTCAGCCTACAAACACTGACCTTATTAATTTGATAAACAGCCCACAAGACAGTCCAATCTGTAATGCAAGCCTTTTTTGTTGTTGTTATAAGTGCAATTTAATTTATTTTCTGGCTGCAGTCTTTTGTTGAAATCCTAACCTGGTCATACATGCAAGTGTTTTAGAAATGTCACTAAGGGAAAATACTCTAAATCAATGAATTGGTGTTGCCTAACAGTGCCTTCCTCCTCTGACAACCAGAGGGTGCACTCAAAGGTGCCTTAATTACCTGACATTGTCACTGAAATGGAACTATTTGTCTTCACAAGTGTTGATGGGAGATTTCTATATTTGAAAGTTGTCAGCAGCCAGGAGGTAAAGGTGGGGAGCTGATGTGCATCAGGGCCCAGCCAGGCTGGGGAGAGTCACTGCTCAGAGCAATCTGAACTGGCAGCACTGACCCCAAACAGCTGTGGAGTTGCTGATGGCAGAAACGTGGCTGTGATGAGACGCAGCTGGTAGAGACAAGAGGTGCTGGTGTGTCCAATTACTGACACCCTTTTGCAGGCCTGGTGACATGTGTCTGTGTCAGGTTTGTGAAGTGTTTGCTGTTTCTCTTCCCTTCAGTAGAAATTGCAGAGCCTTTTCTCTAATGATGGAAGTTTTGTAGGGTTCTAAGCTTAGCAACGTGAACTCTATGCGCCAGCCTTTGGGTCTGGTGTTACTCCAGACTAAACTCCAATGGCTATTTCTAGACAACTGCTGACCTGCTCTTTGCCTCCCTGGCATTCTCCTGTCATGAATTTTACTCGTGCCTTTTTAAAGCCTGCAGAAGCCCAGTCCTGCTCTCAAGCTCCTGTGGCTTTTTAGTAGGAAGAGGAGCAGCTGTGCTTTTGTTCTTGTGCTTTTACCCACTGTGACCTGCTTGCTCTTCTAAATTCTCCCTGCTTTTAACAAGAGCTCCCATTTCACAGGTGACCCAAGGCTGTAGATAACTTTATAAAACAGTTGCTCCTATGAAACAGCCGGCTCTGGTGACTTGCTACATCACACAACAATTTTTCCTGTCCTAGCCTACAGCAGATGAAACCTCCAAAATATTTTTAAACTGTGCAAATCCTTTAAATACTGAAACATTTCCAGATAGGGCTCTTGGATATTCTGCCCTCTTGAAGGCTCCTAATGAAATTTGCTAAGGAGATTGCTGTATTGAGATAGTTAAACCTTTTATTTTCCAAAAGTTTTTAAGATTATCTAATCAACTTCTAGCTTCAACCTTTGATCTGAAGTTCAGAAAGCCAGACCAAAAGGAGTAGGCTAGTCTTAGTTCTCTACCAGGGAGTTAGGACATCTTGTTCTGCTTCTGCTGTGTTAATCTCTGATCTGGCCCCTCCTAATTCCAACAGAGAGTTACGATCAAAGCATAACCAACAGATTCTTAGAAATCCTCATGTTTATGTTGAATTATTTTCTTAGGAGAGAGATATGCTATTTTTAATTCATCTGGAGGAGTTTTAATTTTATTTGTAGAAACACAACTTAATTTCAAACAATTAAGGATGGGATAAGTCAGAAGCAGGAGATGGCAGGGACTGTATGTGATTGCAGGATGCAGAGTGTATAGATACATTGCCACTCCTAACTGTAATAGGAAAAGCATGAAAAATTAGTCTGTCCTTCAGATTTTCTCCTTTAAATGTCTTGATCATTGTATTATCTTGTTTTCTGCCATAATCTTCTCATATTTCTTATGCATCCATTCACATGCCCTGGAGGGAAGGAGGCGAGAAGTGGAAGTTTCCTTAGCCTTCCCTCTGAGGTTTAACCAGGATTAATGTCTTTTCCTTTGTTTTGTATAACTTGTTGTTTCCTTTACTTTACTATTCTCCTGCTGTATCTGTATTCCTCAGTCCCGGAAGTACTGAATCCAAGCAGCTCTTCCTTCTTCTGCATTTTCTTCATCTGTTTGCCAGAGACTGACAAGGTGCAGATTGAATTCTTGGCTCTGATGACAGTCAGGCTCACCGAAACCATGGGCTAATGCTGAGATGTCTTGAAAGAAGCAGCAGTGAATCTGCCAACTCCCCCTTCTCAAAGGTTCAGCCTGTTCAGCATCAGTGTTTGTCAGGTTTGGGGCAGATTTTGGTTCTCACAAAGTTGTGTAGTGATCCCCAGCACTGTTTTCCAACCTGTTTGTGCCAGGCCTCTAAATGGCCAATCAGTGCAAGTACTGTTACCTGCCTTTTTTTTTTTTTTTTTTTTTCCCTTCCCAGTTGGAAATTAGAGTATTAAATTTTCCCTTTCTGCTTCCCAGACAAAGTTAAAGGAGGAGTTTTCGTTTAACTTACAGCGTGTCTTGGTTCTGTCACTTAAGTTATAATATAGCATGCAAGATATGGTTCCCATAGCAACCAGCTCTGCTGTGCATTTTTTCTGCCTCTGGGGGCATGTAAAATTCCAGCTGGAATACTCCTGTGTCTATCTGTAATCTTGTTCCAAATAAGCTTTTCCTTTCTGCTCAGGTTTTCATGCCCTTCTCTGCTTCAGCCCCGATGTGCTGAAGCACTAAGCAATGTCACTGATGACTGTGGATGTTTTCTTCCTCTACTGAAGAGAAACGTCAGAAACAGGCTTCCTAAATGCCATTCCACAGGCTTGCTGGTGTAGGTGAGGTCAAGGAATCGTGCTCTGGATTTGGAACAGGAAGCCTTAATGTTTGTGGTGGTTTGCTGTTGAAAGTGCATCAGTGGAACAATTAGGACTTCTTGCCCCGAGGGTATGATTACAAGGAAGTTTTGCTCAGCAGCAAAGCTGGTTTAAGGAGTTCCTGGCTGTTTGGTCTCCACCCTGCCTGGAAAACTGGATTTCCAGTTTCTGCAGTGATCCCGTTTACAGTATGGCTTCGTAAGCGGGTGCAGGGACACAACAGTGAGGTGGTGAACCGTGGGACTGTAATCTCATTTTGTTGCCATAGGTAACCCTGTATCTTTGGAGAAACACATAGTTCATAGTGTTGAGTCAGTTTTACTGGATATGTGTGTGGGGTGCAAGACAGGACTGCTTTTGCTGGGATCCAGGGCTGTCCATTGCAAGTGGTCTGCCTGATGTCAATATCCAAAAACTCAGTATCTTCTCCTACAAGTAGTTCAGGTTGGGCTCTCTCAGCTGAGGGTAAGTCTGTGTACAGGTTCCCTCTGACTTGTGCTGTTTTTACGAGCTACTGCTTTAGCAGCTTTTGGAGCAGACTGGGAAGCTTGTGAGTTTGAGCAGAAAACCACTTCCCTCTCAGTTGCTGCACTGAGAGATTGCTCTTTACCAAGTAGGTGCATTTCCATGGCCATTGGTGTCAGAGTACACTGAGACACTTGGATGATGAATGACAAGTCATGCTAAATGCTTTATCAGATTGCACAGTATCTCCTAGACTTCCTGTTGATGTGCTGCACAGTGTGTATTTGATGGGCAGGAATTTTTTCTAGCTGCATTTTTTCCATATCAATCACTAAATGCTGTCTCCTTTCCTTTGTCTTCTGTCGGGCTTTGGGATCAGTTGCTCATCACCAGCTTTCTTTAAACATCCTTGTTAATGACAGCATTATTTATATTTATGGTTAGACTCCAGTTCTGACCCTTTTCTCTGTCTTGTTTTGTCTTGGTGTGTGGCCCCTTCTGGGCTTGGAAGAGCCTTCCAGTCAGCCTCAGCCAAACTTAATTTCTTTTTTTTTCTTTCTCTGACTTAGGGCTCACCTTCCTGTATTGTGAGTCTGTACTTGCTACTTGTGCATTTTTAATGAGAAAAACCATGAGGGAATTGTTGTAATCAAGCCTACACACCAGAGTGCTTCATAGCATTATCTGAAACAGAGGTTTTATTTTAGGGAGGAGTCAAAGATATCTTTTTCTTTTCTGGAGACGTTGTAGTGGATTTGCTTTCTCCTTGAAAATCTTGTAACTGTTCTCTAATATAGAGCTGGGTGCCTTATTTCCAGCGTGAACCTCATCCTCTGGCCACTGGATTCTGTCTTTCAGTGAGATTGAGCAGTTTGCACATGGGGCACAAATCCATAGTGAAACTGCATTTAAGCAGAGATCCAGCTGTGTTTGGATGTGCTCTCTCTTCCCCAGTTACTCCTAAACTGGTTGGAAGCTGCTCAGAAGCTGGCAGTATCTGCAGTCACACTGGTGTTTTCCAGCAGTGTGGTCAGTTTGTGAAGCACATGCTCTGGTGTGGTTTAGGCCCTGGCTCCAGTTCAGCTGAATTAGTTTCCATTTAATTTTAGCAGTCATTGTATCGCTGGATTGGGAACAGACCACTGTGCAAAACAGTCATTTTCCCCTTTGGATTCTGATTCCCTGATCTCTTGGTCCAGTATAATGGAGTTGCTGTGGGAATTTGGCTGTATCCTGAGGCAGTGGAGATCTTACCCTAGTGAGTGTGCCACACACTTAACTGAGATCCCTGGGATCAACTTTGCCTTGAATTTATCAGCCTAATGCTGAAATCCAATCCTGGCCTTCTAGCGGGAGGTGTTTTCCTTAATAGTGAAATTCCCATGACTTCTGCTTTCAAAGTAGCTCCTACCTTGGCTTTGGGTTTCTCTTTGGGGATTTGGTTATTCTGTTGCTCCATGCCAGGCTTCCTGAGCCAGAATGCTGGAACACAGCATGGAGCAAAGCTTGGAAATGGAGCTTGGCTTTGTTCTTTGTATTCCATGGTGCTGTGCTTAATGAAGTTGCAGATGAGTTGTGAGTCAGAACCAACTCCCAAAGTTATTGATTTGTGAGGTGGAAAAATCACAGCTTCATGGTGCTGTGGTGCCAGTAGCCAAACCCTGAGTAGAGAGAGTGGGGTGATCCTAAGAACACTTTCTCTAACAGAAGGGTGGCTCTTGGGTTGCTTTTCTGCTGTTTCCTGCACTGGACATTTTGCTCTGATCCCTTTTTGCTGTTCTCCTTTCTGTAGAGGACTGGCAAATTCCCCCACTTCTATGAACATCTCAATGTGAAAGTGGTTTTAAAATAAATGTGCTTAAAAAGTGGCAGGCAGGACTGGGAGCAGATATAGCCTGGGTGTGAATCAGCCTTTTCACAACCAGGGCTGGCTCCGTGCGCGCCCTCTCGTCTGTCTGCCCTCCACCCCCTTCTCAGGGTTAAATGCAACCTCTAACTTGGCTAAATAGAGGAATTTTGACCAAATGAATTTGAGCACCATATGATCTGCCTCCTCATGTTCCCTGAGCCCTTTGCAGGAGAAGGGAAATGTTTGTGAACAAAGTCTGCTGGCGGAGTCGTGGGTGGAAAGAGGACAAAACGAGTACGTGAAGAACCACATATTTTCACCGGACTTCTAACACAAGTGACAGTTTGTTCTCCAGATAAGGGCACATTTGAGGGTAAAAACCTGAACAGTGGAAGTGGAGGGGCTTTTTTGGTGGGTTTTTATTTTGATGTCACAAAAATTCTTGCCCAGAATACGGAGCCTCAGAGTTTGTAAGCATGTAATCTTTAAATGTGAAAACGTGATAGGCTGAAGGCCAGGTGAGTCCTCATGACACACAGCAGAGGATCCTTTTCTCAGAACATAGAGGTGAGATTTCAGTCAAGGGGTTTATCTCCAGCATCTGACATCTTAATTTTCTTCAGTAAAGATACTCTTGCTCTGATGCAGGAAGTCCAGCATATGTCAAAACAACCTGAGTTACCTCTGAGTGAAACCTTAGGCTAAGACTCATGTCAAAATTCACTAAACATGAGTGTGTTTCTCTGCTTGGGTGGGGTAAAGGAAGGCTGAACACTGAGTATTCTTGCATAAAATATTGGGGGGGTGTTATGTAACCTCATTTCTGGTTTTTTTTTTCATTTTCCTCTGGGTTTTTTTTCTATTTTTGTTAAGAGTCTGCTGTGTTAATGTTGTGTCCTCTGCAAATATCTTGAACCAAGCAAAGATTTTTTTGATAAGAGGAAGCTGAAGGTGCCATTCAGGCCACCCAATTTATCCCTCACTTTATTTCCACTGAGTTTACTGGATGTCTTGGTGTCCAGGTGAGGCTGGTGCCAGTGGGCCAGAGGAGATGGAAAGTGAGAACTGGTGGCTCTGCTGGCCGCAGCAAGCTTTTAGGTGAGCTCAGCATATACTGATTTACACAAACTAAGGGACACTGTGCACCCATGTAGTTGTTTCCTGTGCAGTTTGAATTGTGCAAAATGACCCTTTCCACGCAGTGTTTGTATTCAAACCTTGCAGCCTCTGCTTTTGTAGGAGAGTCCAAAAGGAAAATACTTTTCTAAGTGAAAACCGATCTGCAGAATTGTTTTGGCGTAGAAATTCAATTGGGATAGTTAATAAAATAAATGTTAAAGAGGAAAGGGTTTTCTTTGTCTACCTGGACCTGAAGGGTGAGAAGCAAATCAAGCTAAAAACCTCCACTGTATTTTCCACTTGCTTCAAGAATTTACAAGGTGAAACTTTTAATTCCCGCAGGCCAAATTCATGAGAGGAAGTTTCTGTTCTTCAGATCCAAAACCAATTTTCTGTTACTTTGTGATTGTGAGTTAGGAAGAATGGACTTCCCTAAACTTTTCTAAAACTGAACCCAGCTTTTCTAAGCTAGCTGAGTTAGTGCTGGGATGTTCTTTCCCTGTTAAGTTTCCTGTTCCAAGACAAGCAAAGCTGCAATTTGTGCTGTGCAGTTGTGCCTGCTTTTCTCATTCTTTAAGAACTTCCCAGTACCGCTGACCTTGCTTTGTGCCCGTAGCTGTAAAACCCCTACTAGTCCCTATCCAGTCGTTACACCACAGAAACCCAAGTTTGAAGGGGCTAAGTGGCATGGGCTTTGGAAAAGGAGCTTGGCCATCCCATGCTGGAGCACTAAAAAGTTCTGAGAAGTGTCTTCAGTCCAGATGCAAATACAAAGAGGGCAGTACCCAGTGTCTGTGAAAAGCAGGGCCTTGCACAAGAGGCTTGGTGCGAGTCACTGGTTCCGTTTAGTCCTGGGTGCAGTTTGAAGAAGTGGTTTGCTCTGTAAAGTAGGGTTTGTCATGGAAGATGATGTAATTCACACCATGCTTGGGAGAGAGACTAAACATGCTTCTAGGGAAGGATCTAAGCTATTCCAGTTTTGTACACAGTGAAGAAGTGACTTACTGTCAGAATTCAGCCTCATTTGTTCTCTATTTAATGATTTCCACTTTTTTCCCTGTTACGGTTGTACCAGTCCTTAACAGATTAGATTTTTCATGCTGTTCCTCTGCACAGAATTTGTAGGAGCTCAGAAG
This sequence comes from Oreocharis arfaki, assembly GCA_013398015.1. NCBI lineage: Eukaryota > Metazoa > Chordata > Aves > Passeriformes > Paramythiidae > Oreocharis > Oreocharis arfaki. Next base: position 58,218 of record VZRR01002367.1, on the reverse strand, counting down.
GAGTGCTCAGTTTCATCAAGCTTGTTGCCTTCAACTTGTGAGTCCTGGCAGCACCCTGCTTTTTCCATTTCCCCCTTCAGGTTCTCCAGTACTCAGCACCAAACCAGCTGTAGCATCAGTATCTACTTAAAAACCTTCCAAGAGTCCTGTGTGTATATATTTTACATTTTGGCTTGTTCATATAACGTGTCAGTTCCTTGTGATCACAGGGGTTTTACAGCCCGCCTTGAGGATCTGCACCCAGGGGTGCATTGTTGCCTCTGCTTTCCTGCAGCAAAGGCTTCAACTTCTGACTCATCCTGACCATCATCAGTGAATTCCTTATATATTAAATGATGATAAATTGCACTTAACTGTGAATCAGTTCTTCTAGTTTAAATGAACATGTTTAACTCTTCTCTAGGCTCTGTTTTGGATATTATCAAGCACATTGTGGCCAAAGGAGAGCACAAGACTGGTGTCCTGGATGAAGCCTGTATAGCCACAATCCTTAAGGAGGTGCTGGAGGGACTGGACTACCTGCATAAAAACGGGCAAATCCACAGGTATTTTATGTTTTTCTCACTTTGTCATAAAATGTTACTGAAACAGAGTAGCAGAGCACACACAGTGTCATCCCACAATTTGCTGTGAGGGCATAAAGTAAGGAAAGTAAAGGTGGGAGCTTCATCAAAATGCAGAATTCAAGTGTTTATATTCTATATGCTATGTCTATATTCTATGACTAGGCCAAATTTGGGTAAACTTGGGGGTGTTGAAAGTTCTAATATGGAGAATCTCTTTCTAAATGTCAACATTCAGCTGCAAAGCGTAGTTGATGGAAAGCTGGAAAACGTCAACTGGTTTTGTTTCTTGCTGGGCTACAAATTACCAAGAGCACTGCACAGGCAGAGTTGAGCAATTTAATAAAGAGTTCTTCCAGCTCTGACTTTTTTTTTGTGGTTTAACTGCAAGATCAACATCATGAAACTTGAATTTGAGTAATTTCATTTTAAAAAAAAGGAAATAAAAATAATGGAAAAACTTCTTCAGTAGGCAAAGCCCAGTTACCTAACTAATGGCCTGTGATTTGACAGATCACTGAAATTCATGGGTTTCTGTGCTGCTGTCTTGTTTGGGATATGTTTTTAAATCATATTTTCCTCTCTTCTGGTGTCAAGGTGTGGTGTAGTTCAATAAGAGAGGATCCTAAGCTGGTCTGTTCTGCGTTAAAAAGACTGAGATTTGAAATCCTAAATATGTGCTGAAAATAGAATATACTGCTTGTGGTTAATATACACAATCGCAGCCACAGACTGCTGCTGGAACAGCCTCTTCTTTCTTGGGACTTTTGTGAGCTTGGCTCTCTTCTGGTACAATGCCATTATAAGCATTGCTGCTGCTGTGCTGCACTAAGTTTCTGTCCTCTAACAGCTGCACAAGAAGAGGTAATTTTTTTTGCCAAAATATTATTTTAATTAGAAAATACGAGAGGTATTTATTTCATATATTCAATCAAACTGACTGGCTTTTTTAGGTTATTTTGGATTAAAAGGAAAGAAACAGTTGGAAATAATTCAGGTGGAATTCTTCTCCCTTGAAGAAGTCTCAGATTTCGGTTTCCAGTCTCAATTAAAATTCTGATTTAACAAGAATCATTGTCTTCATTGAGACAGTTTTGATTTCATAGCTGGTTTGCTTAACTTTGTTTTTTAGAGATAAGACTTGAGGCAGCTTTGGGAATATAGAGTAGAGTAATAAATCAACTTACTTGCCAGTTATGCGGTAACTTTTCGCTTTGCCATAAGTAATTGATAGAACTGTGTTCATCTGTGACCTGCAGTTGGTTTGCTTGGCTGATTTAGTTATCTTCTGGTCTAGTGAAATTGAAATATATATATGTTAAAGCAGTGGAAACCTGTTAAATTCTCAGTTTCTCGGAAGATACTGCATAATGTTTTATGCATTGAAGAGAGGTGGTTCTCTATTTGGCTGGCTAGAGTGGAAAAGCAAAACTAGTAAATGTGGTAAAGATTAGAGGGAATATATTTATGTGTGTGGTGTGGGGATTTTCTTACTGCACTCAGCAAAAAGTACTGTGTTCACAAAATTCAAACTGCTTGGTCTGAAGAAAATATGATTCATATTGAATCATTTGGAAGTGAACTGGATCAAACCTGCTGTGACCATTCTCGTCCTGCTCATTGAAGCATTTTGCCCATACTTCAGCAAAGAAATCAAAGCTGTGTCATTGCTGCAGCTTAAGGTTGTGGTTGTGCATCAGCTCCTTTGCATGTGTTTCACCCCTGTCTTTTGGGGCTGCTCCAGCAATTGTGTAATATTTTATCATAGAAAAGGGTTTGGATTATCTCACTGTGCTGGGCCACAGCGGTCTGGGAAATTTGGAGAAGTGGGATACAGGAAGAAAGTTGTGTGGTTTCCTACCTGTGATGCAAAGCTGTTTTGGCTGTTGGCAAAAGGCAAGCTGACATGCCTTTGAGGGATGAAGCATGTTTCCTTAATGGAGTTCCTTTGCTGTGTTCCATTTTATCCAGATGTGTGTGTGCTGCTGAGGAAAACACAGTTTAAAGTTGTAGTGCAGCTGGGACCTTTCCTCATCCGTAGCAGTATCTGCATGGTTTTCCCATTTTGCTTAATGCTAGGGGTCGTAATATTGGTCGTGCCTGATGGGAAAGGCAGGTGGAAATCTTGCAGCCTTGCCTGAGATGCTCTGAGAGGAAGTGTTTAAAATAACTGAACTTTGGTCCCATGGGTCAGCTTAAAGTTTCTGGCTTTAAAGGAAAGCACATCAGGTGATGGCTGAACTGCAGATATTTTGTCTGTAGTGTGGGGCAGCTGTGCTTGGGGTGAACTTCAGGCCAGAGCAAGATCAGCTGTGAAGGGTCAAAATAGATCAGCTGTGAAGGGTCAAAATTGAAGGGCTTTAGTTAAGACCTGGAACAGCCAGCCCAAAGCAAGCAGCCATCCAGCAGAAAAAATGTTCAGCTGGTAATGCTAAGTATCTTAACTCTGCTCATGTTACACCTTGGAGAAAACACCTTGATAAAATTAGAGACACAGTATGAGTGACTGACTGTAATTAGCCCATCTGAAGTTGGACAGCCAGGCCAGTGGCACAGCTCGAAGGATGAATATTGGGTCCCAAATGTAATTTTGTGGGCACTGTGGACCAGAAGTGGGGCTGTAAATCATTGGTGAGATCAGAGAATGTATTTCTATCAGCGGGGCTGCTCAATGCTTCTAAATTCTGCGTCATCTTAAATGGGTAAATGAAGTTAACACGTGAAAAACTGGCTTAATGAAATTTTGCTGCTGCTGAATCTTGCTCTGCCTACGCCCGCCTTGAACTTAATGCCACTTCCAATTAAGGTTTGGGGAGCTGGCTTGGTGTGGAAGTGTAAATCCCTGCTTTGGACAGGAGAGGAGTTTGACAGTATTCTCTAGAGGAGATTAGAAAGCCAAATATCTAGTGAAGGCTTAAATTATAACTTTTTTTCTTGTTTACTTTCCTAATTAACAGCCAGAGTGAGTCTGAGACTTGAATAGATGCCATTGTTCAGGAACAAATGCTGAAGTCTCCCACATTGCCCAAAGTGATGGTTTTTTTGCTTTCGTCTTGCAAGGGCTGATGGGAAGTGTCTGAGGCCTTATGGCAAAGACAAAGGACAAGACAAAATCGGTTTTATTTTCATGAAACACTCTATACCACAGTAACAATTGATTACAAACGGTCCCCATCTTCCTCCAAAACCACCAGTGCCTCTGTGATCTGGGAGTTGGCAGCTCTCTGCCTTCACTGCCCTGTGCCTGTCCCTGGCCGCCTCTCCCGTGCCAGCTGCTACTGTCCCTGTAGTGGTTTCCTGCGTAGCACGGTGATCCCAGTGAGGATTTGAAATCCCAGTGATCCGGCTCATGTTAAGTGAGTTAAGTACCTGGGCAGCAGCCAGAGCGCTGAGGACAGAGGGCCAGACTGGGAAGCCTTCGGATGGAGCTGTCCTGCAGGAATCTGCTCGGGCACATTTCTTTATGCAAGTCAAACAAGACGGATGTGCTGTGAGGGGTCGCTGCTGGGGTAATCTGGGCTGGGTGACACTCAGGGTATGTTGTACTTCTTCCCCGTTTGGACTCTCCTTCCTCTGTGTATTTGGGGATTAGCAGCAGTTTGATGAATGACTTAGAAATAAAACTAAAGCAAAACCAACCCAAGAGGTTTTATTGCTTAAAAAGATTTATTGGAGGGAAGTTCAAGGCTTTCTTTTTCAGGTGGTGCTGCGTATAGTAGGCTGACAAATGAATCATTCTGATTAACTGTTACAAGGTCTCTCTGTCTTTCTCCCTATTTTTATCTCTGAGCTTATCTTCTGTTCATGATTAGCTGTTGTGTAACTGAATATTTTAGTTAGTCCAGGTGAAATAATACCGTTCAAATATAACAAGATTCTCCTATTGCAGCACAATAAATGTGGTACTGGCCTGTTTTTTCGTAAAAACAAAAAAGCCCGAGAAGTAGTTTAGAGTTGCATGCACTTGAACTATTGGCATGGCAGCAATCCAGCTGTTAGTTTGTTTGCTGCTCTACTTCTTACAGGGTGAGAGGAGCAGCAGCATGTTTGATGTGCTGAGTTAGATCAGCTTGTGCTGCCATACACAATGTTTGGGGGGTTTTTGGTGTCTTTTCAAAATCCCAGTGTGGGCAGCAGGGTGCTGGGACAGCTGTTTGAGTGTGGCTTTGAAGAGACCCTGGAAACAATATTCTTGCTGTGCTTTTATGCCAAATAGATTCTTTTTTTTTTTTTTTTTTTGGACCTTAGCATGATTTTGACGGAGAATCAAAAGTGTAATTCTTTGCCTCTTTACCCATACTAAGAATAAATAACTTCTGAAAAATGGGTATCTGTATGTGAGTACATATACATCACCAGTACTTGCATGTGGGATTTTGCAGGAGCTCACCTCCAGCAGCAAGTTTTGGATTTAACATGAAGGAGCTGATGGATATATTTTGGCAGAACTTGGCTGTCCTACAGAATTCAAGCTTGATTTCCATGTAGCTGATGAATGCATTGATAGCCATGCTGGCAGGTATTGTGGTTAAACTGGATTCCAGTGTGCTTCTGAAATACTGTACTGTTGTGTTTCTGTAGGAATACTGTGGGAGAACTTCAACCTCTCCTCAACACAGTGCTGTGATCTTGCTTTGGAGAATGTGTTTTGGAAGTGAAGTTTGGTAGGGGAGGATTGAGGAATAGATAACAGGATGTGGAGCCTTTCCACCTCTAATTGCCAGTTTGATTCTAAGTCAGGACACCAGTAATTTGAAAGCTGGCTATTGCTTAGCTGAGGGAAGTGGAATTTTTTATTCAGAGAGGTACTTTGGTCTCTTCTATGGTATGGGATGGGTAGAAATAACCTTTAGAGCTGGTAGTTAATATGAATTTTAGAGCTTTAATTTGTAAACAATTCAGAAGCCAGAAGAATAGAAACATTACTGTTGTGTGTGTCAGTGGGAAGGAGGAAAAGATGCTGCTCTGGGCTCTGCTGGGTGTTTTGTTCTCCCAAATAAAAACCTTGCTGTGCAGTGGCAAGGGCCCAAGGACCACTGAACCCCCACTCTCTGTACAGTCAGACTGGGGTGTATTGTGGTGGTTTGGCAAACCAGCAGGTTTTCCTGGTGACTGTTTCTTCCACTGCATTGTTTAAAAAAAAGAAAATTCCCTGTGCTTGCAGAGAGATAATGGGAACCAGATATAAATCCCAAATCTGCAGACAGCCAGAAACAATAACTCCCGTGGAGACAGTTTTCCTCAAAGTGGTTGAAGGCAGTGTTTGCTCTGAAGTCTAAAAACCTGGGATTTCAACCTCTGATGGTAAATATCATTGCTGCTGAAATCAGAGGGGTGCTGGGGCCCTGCAACAGCTCCAGGCAATGCCCCAACTCCTGGCAACTCCCCACAGAACAAGAGTCCGGGTGGGCTCCAGGGTGATGCCTGAAAGTGTGGCTGTTGCAATCAGGTGTTTGCCCCCTGTCATTTCCCTCGCACCCAGGAGCTGCCTCTGAACTTTGTCACTGGGTGTCCTGCAGTTACTCAAAGCAAGTTTGGTTTAGTCCAAAGGAAAATCAACTGTTTGGTAGAACTACTCTGGCCTTTTTTGAAAGGGAGGGGAGTTTTTAGGTTTTTCTCTCTGCTTTGCTGCGTGGGGATGAGAAGCAGGAAAACTACAATGAAGAGTGGGAAAATAGAGATCTCCTGAAGGTTCAACAGCAGTGACAAGTTTTGGTCTGTGATCCATGACTGAGTTGTACACTCAAATAATGGTGGTTTCTAGCAATTCTCAAGTTGTCAGGAGTATTTGAATTTGATGTGTTTCCACTGGGAATAATCATTCACTGTCTGCAGCATTAAATGTATCAAGTGAAAATGTAACAGACTCTTAGCCTTTTTTTTTTTCTGAAGAAACCAAGTGCCATTCACACGTGTGCAACACTGTTTGTGACACCTTTCTCATGGCAGTGCCTTTATCTGGTGTTGATTGCTGAGACTGGGTCACCCACTATAGGCTCTTGCAGGATCTCCCAGCAGCAAAGTAATTGTTTAAATTGTCTTGTTCACCTGTTCTACTGTGAGGATACATGACATGAATATAACTCACTTCAAAAAGATGGCTTTGGATATTGTTCCCTGTTTTGGTGCACCAGAATTTCTGGCTTTCACAGATCCTAAAAGCTGCATATGTGGAGATGCTTTAAACATTTCTTCAGACCACTGCAGTCTTTTCATTCATGTCTTATGATAAAGCAGGAGAAAAGAACTTGCTAAATTCATGTGGTAACATATTAAACACACTCGAAAATTTTGCAAGGCTGCATCACAAATGATTTTTGTATGTTTACTAAATTGAATTATATCCTGCCTTGCAGAGTTGTAATAAAACTTTGATATTAAAAAGTAAAGTGAGACAAAATCCACACACATTTAGGAACAAACAAAGAACTACCACAGAGAAATCTATCTCTTTGTGGTAGCCTGGAAAGCATCACCAAGTGAGACTGGGAGTGCAGAGGGGACCGGTTTCCATTGTTCAGATACCTGATTTTATAACTGCTTTCTCCATTTTACGGGAATAACTGGATGGAATAAAGATCTTTCTTCCTATGCTGGTCATGCTTAAAACTGTCATCTTACAGATTTTGGAGAAGGAAGTCTTGCTGACAGATCTCTTGTGAGCCCTGGCTGTCTTGACTTTCTCCTCCTGTGCCACGTTGCAGACATGGCTGAGCAGGAGCCGTGGGTGGCTTTGTAGATAGGGGCAGCTCTTGGCTACATGGGGAATGCCTTGGACTTTGTGTGTACAGAGATGTACTTAATGCTTCTCCAGAACAGGGTGCTTATTGCCTTTGGGAAATGGAGACCTTTTTGAGCTCCTCTGTTTTTTGGGATCTAATTTGATCCAAGTTGGTTCTGTATTCACCAGAATGACCTTTCATCTTTCCATCATGGTGGGGACATGTGTGAGTCACTGACATTCCTGTTTCTTCTGCCACCTGATGCAGCTCGTACTCAAAATGGGGTGATGTACACGTGGTAATTTTTTGGAAATTCGTATTTCTGAGCCCACTAGGAACATGCTATGCCATGCAGGAGATCTTCAGCATGGTGGTGTCACTGGTTTTGCCATGTGAAGCAAACCCACCTCCTTCCACATGAAAGAATTTGACATGAAATACTGAAATAAGACCACGTTATAACTTGACTATTTCCCTCTGTTACCAGTGACTAAGGCAGGGTGTCCCAAAAATATCTGGGCCTCCAGGGATAGGAAGAGACCTTGTGACTCCACAGCTTTCTCTGTGTGTTGCTTTTCATGCAGCAGCTGTTAAAGGGTCTTTGTGCCTTGTCCCCACTGCAGTCCTTAGGAAGTAGGATCAGGAAATGGAAGGGCTGAATTGATGGATTTATGGAAGAAATCCTGGTACATTTTTAGCTGCTGTTCAATGTATGAAAGCTTGATTTTAAAGCCTGCTGGGCAGAGTCCTTACTTTATAGAAGAGAAAAACCCTGAAGTTCTGACAGAATAAGGGGAACTTTAAAAGTGGTGTATGAAGCTGGAGATGTAGCTTCTCTCTTGCATTAGCTGCTGAAGGTTATCAGAAGCATGGGCTGTGTGGCAGATCCTCCTTGCCATGAGCTGATGTTACAGCGGTGATGCGCTTTGGGGTGGATGTGTGAAGCAAAGGCCTCTTTTGCAGGAGGAAGAAGTGGGGCTGTGAGGATTGATGTGATTAGATCATCTCCATGTTTGGAAGCTGGGCTGGGTCCAGTGGTTGTAGCAGTATTTTCTGGCTGAAGGAGCTGATGTGTCTAAAACCTGGTTTTTAAGGGTTTGGATTTAGCTGGAGCAACTTGTCCCACATGGATGTACGGTTGAGGTTACTTGAGCCCTGCTGCTGAGCTGGAGGCTTGGCCATGGATAGGAGGTGGAGTCCAAGGCAGGCAGGATCTGTCCTTGAACCACACCTCCCTCTAATCCTCTGTTAGGCTTGAACCACGTGGGAAGAGAAGGAATTAATGAGGGTGCCAAACCATCAGAGACAAAGTTGGCACAGGAAGGAGAAGTGTGAGCTGGACGTAATTTGCTGAGATAAAGGAAAATTACAGGCGCTGCGATAACGGCGGCTGTGACAGTCAGGGACACAGTGAGGGATGTGACACACTGCTGCCTGTCTCACTTCACAGCAGAGGCTCACACCGAGTTAGCTCAAGGTCTGCAACTCTTTCTGTACCGCCTCAGCATCTTCCCAGCCCCCGGAGCTATTCAGACAACCAAGATGACAGTGAATTTCAGGCAGATCTCCTGCAGCTTCCTTTAGTGAGTTGTCCCTTGTCTGAGCTGACAGAGCGAGTTAACCTAAAAGAAATCAAATTTGAGTCATGGTTTCTTGAGCCCCAAACCCTCTACTTAAAGCAGCAGTCCACTTCTGCAGCACTGGGAGGGCAGAAAATTGAGAGGGTTTTTACCTAGTAAGTGCATTGTGGAGCCTCTGAAATATGTTTTATGTTTTTACAATAAAGGGCAATGGGAGATTAATTTCTCATGCAGCCCTTTCTGGGGTTTCTATTTGCCTATGCCAGGCAACAGGATGGAGTTATCTCTCCCAAGAGATTCTTTGCTGCACTCAGAGTGATCTGCCTGGATCTTATGGATAGGGCAGGGAAAAAACAAGTACTTACTGTACTCTTAAAGTTCTCTGTGATGGAAGCTGACAGTCCTTTCCAGTGGGCTTTGTCTCTGCATGGCTCTGTTTGCAAAGCTGCAGTCTGTCAGTCACTTCTGCCTTTCAAAGCCTTGCTTCAGACTGCTTAAAAAAGAACCCCAAAAACTTATAAAATTCCTGGTAAGACTGGATTATTCTTCTAACTTTCTCCAGCCATTAAAATGATAATTCAAAAGCCTTTAATTATTCGCACCTATGTAGCCCTCATGAAGTTGTACCTTCAAAAATGCTTCTAACATTTGAGCCTTGGAGTTAATTATGAGTTGCCTTGTGCTGCTGGCTCAGCTCCTGTGTCGAGGCCCTGGTCTTTTACCACAGCCCAGCAGCTGACAGAGCAGCTCGGTGAAGAGGGAAGAAGCAGTCGCTGTGCTTCCCTGATCCTGGGCAATAAAGCATGTCACTGGGCTGGTCCCCTGCTGGAATTTATGGCAGCCTGGCTGCTGCCGCTGGGCCCTGCTGCCAGTGGCCACGAGGACCTGCTGAGAGGGCTGTGGATGAGCAGGGATGAAGCAAGCTGTGGACTTGGCCCTCTCTTCCCTCTGCTTATGCCTGGCTCAGCAGGGAGTATGGAAGCTGCTCTGCCAGCTCTCTGCCATTGGAAAACCTTCAAGCTCTGGGAGATGTTTCCGAGTCCGGCTCTGCAGTTAAGTACGGCACTGTAACAGGCAGTGATTGCACCTCGCCAAGAGTTTGGGACTTTAGGTTCAACACTGTGGCATGAAAATGCTGGTGCAAACAGCTTTTCTGAGCAGGAACAAGGACATGCTAATGTGTAGCACTTCCAATACAATTGCCTTGAATCCCTTCTCCTGTGTTGTACTGAACGTGCTGACATTTGAGGATGTAAAAATACTGATCTGCCTGCATGCTCCAAGCCTAGTTTACATTTTGCAGCTCTAAATGGTAAAGCTCTTGCCTGTCACGAGCTTTTTATATCTCGGCTTATAAAGCAAAGGGAAGAGGTGATACAGGTACAGCGTATTATTGAAGGGAGAGGAATGTTTGCTGGTAGAGAGACAATAGCACTCATTTGGTGTAAAATGTCACAGATTGCCTCATATTTAAGTGTATGTAGAGATGTTGTCCTGGAAGTATTTTGCAAATTACTCAGAACAATGTCAACTCCAGCAATTGGTGGCATTCAGCATAAATATTTTGAGTTATTCATTACCATTAACAGAAAATAGTAATTCTTGCATCTTGCACCTTCTGTTTTTTTAAAAGAAGCTTGGCAGGACCAAGCACTCCTTCCTCGTGCCAAATTATGCGCTATAGAGTTCAGTCCGTGAAAATTTATTGTTGCAGTTGATGTAAATTGCATCTAATGGGCAAATGACTCACGGCTGTGCTTACAGCCAGCTTTGTGTTCTAAAGGCACATGCCAGCAGATTGGAAGCAGAGGCAGAGTAAGCAGGGCTTATCTGTTTCCCCTCTCCTGTGACAGTTTTCTTCTCGCTGCTGGGCTGCAGAGCTCCTGGGGTGACACTCTTTGCTCAGATCCCTTCTATTGTGATTGCAGTAGCTGTAGCAACCACTATGGGGTGGGGCCAAGGATTGAGGGCTACAGATAAGGGCAGATTTGATCATTTAGCAGAATTTTAAGGACTGTTTTTATAGTGGGAACAAGCCACCAGGATACAGTCCATGTAGTTTCCCTGTGCCCCACTGAAAAATTAATCGTGGGGAATGTGGGAACACGGCACTTAAAACTGGGGAGCATCATCTCGTTGCCTTCCTGTGCTCCCAAGTCTCCTGTAGCTGGAGCTTGTAATTTTGTAATTGGGATGAGATTTGCTCATACAGCACCTCATGCCTATGGCCTGGCCCCAGCCTGGAGGCGTTAGTGTGATGTAACTCGTGTCTGGTCAGACTGGGAAGCTAAACCGGTTTGGAATGCAGATGAAGAAGGGTTTCTGCCCTGTGTGAAACCTTTCAAGGCTGATGTGGAGAATCCAGCTCTGCACTGGAGCAAGTCCAAACCGCTCTTCCCACTCTGGTTGTGGAGTACAAGGTAAATAAAAACAATGGTTATTTTGTGGAAGGGCTCTTGGAGGCTTTAGAAGAGAGGAAGATGAAAGCTGTGGAGCAGGAGTGTCCAGAACGACTGTAGCGTTTGTTTAGCTATTAACAGGAAAGTTTACTCCAGCCTTCTGTAACTTCATTTAAAATGTGATATAATTATTGTTTACACTAAAGCCTAAAGCTGCTTCCTGTTTCCACTACAGTAATTATGCCAGAGGCAGACCATTTATTCCGAGTGTATCAGCCCAGGATATGACCATTACCACATTAATGGGAAGTGCCTTCAAATCGTTACACTTGGCAATAACTGTATCCTGGAGTAACAAACTTCTCGCCATTCAGCTCACAAGTTTGTAAGCATCTCCTGATGAAAATAAACAAGAAAGCACTGATCCTCTTTCCCCTGCCCCAATGCTTCAAATGTACTTAATTAGTCTTAAATAGGATTTTAGAGGAGAACGTACTTCAGAGATGCTGCTACTGCACCAGTATATGCTAAAAGAAATGGATTTGTGCCTTTGTAAGCCCCTGTTACACTGGGGTGGGGAATGGGACAGCTGGAAATTGCTTCTGTGGTACAGTGACTCCTCAGTGGAGTTGGTGTCCCCAAACATTTTGCTGTCCCATCAGTTTTGTTGCTCTGGGGCAGAGTGTGCCAGGCTGGGGTGAATAACAGCCTTTGCAGAGGGCTGGTCACTGGGAGGAAGTGCTACATGAAGTGGTGATTTCATTCTGCAGTTTGACTTGGGTATTTGGCAGTGGCTGTTTTGGCCTCCTGGATTTCATATTGTGGCCATGATTTGTTTGAATTTCTTGAACTAGCTTTAAGCATCGTATTTACTGACTTTTGTTTCCAATGAGAAAATATGTAAATTTTAATCAATCCAAGCTGAAGTTAAAAAGAAAACAAGCCTCTTGATTTGAGGGGGTTAAGGGCCTGGAGTCCTTGGGCTCATTTTTCCTGTGGGATTCAATCTGAGTGCTTGTTTCACTACTTCTTGCATTCCAAGCCTGTCCAGCTTGCTCTGTTATGGTGGGATGGTTTGGTGATAGGGGATGCCTCCTGGTTTCTGGCCGCTCTTGATACACCAGGGAAACCTGCCTGAGTTGTTTTGGACTGTGAAGTGCATGCTAGTTGAGACTTCATCCTTAGTTTTGCTTAAAATCTTCCCTGGCACTTCCTTTGTGGCCGAGTGTGCTCTGTTGTGGGGACTTGGTGAGCCACACACGCGGTTCTGCCAGAGGGGAAGTTTGGAAAGGCTGCACAATACTGCATGGCCCAGCTTACTGGGGAAATGCTCCAGCATCCTGGGCTGCCTTGGAGTACAGATGGAAGAGGAAATTACTCTTACTCCAGTAAGAGAATTAATAACTTCAACAGGCAGCCTCGTGCATGCTATTCCTTTCCCCATAACCTGGAACTGGCAGGGCCTCGTGCATCCTGGCTGTCACAGGAGAATCAGCTGTGGGTAAACATTTCCAGTAGGATTGGAGGGTTTCCTGAACACCCTGTGTTCCCTCTGAATTAGTACTGGTGTTTGGGGGATTCCTGGAGGTGGCTGTGCCTGTGCCAAGCACATTTCACACCGTGTGAGCCAGCTCCTTGCCTAGGACACGGCAGACTTTGGCTCTGCGCTCTCGTGGCTCCATGTGCTCCTGGGGCTGGATCCCAAAGGCATCTTCTACCTAAATATTGGCAGGGAGCTTTTCCATTCCTCCTTGTTATGGACCATGAACGCTTTGTGGGAGTGCAGGGCTCAGTCAGGTTTGTGTCTCTCATAGCAATTAGCTCAACAGCAACCATTATATTGGATTTGGCCAGTAGATGCTAAGGGGGTGGTGTAGCCACCTGCTGACTTCTGCATTTAATCCCTTCAGGTCCTTCATGTCTTTAAGAGCCCCCATCCGTGGAAGCTGTGTTGTCTGCAACAGCTACAGGTGCTAGTTGCAGGAAGAAAACAAAAATCATGTTTCTGGAAGGGGAACTCAGCTTCTTGAGGCTATCAGATCTACATGAAACTCTGAAGTTATATGACACATCTTCATTATTAAAGCAAATTAGAATTTTTCCTGTACTTGCTCTCACACCTGTGCTTCAAACTGGGATTAAGCTCCAGGATGGGCACTGCTAGCAAAAGGTGTACAGTTGGCAGGATTTGGAATACCTGTTTGAAGGCTAAAGGTGCTGTCAGCTGCAGTTTGCTGTTCATCTTTAGTGGGGCTGTCTTATGGAAAGTTTTTGTTCTGCTGTGTGCTGGGGAAAAGCCTTGCCATGCCACTGTCCTAGCCTGGGTATTGGGAAGAGTCTGACAAATGCTAGTGCTGGAGAGGACGTGTTTAAAATTATCCTGGCCTGGAACTGGCAGTGGCCCAGCCTCCTCTTCAGAATAGCAAAGCCAGGAAGGAGATTTCCAGGGCCTGACTGGGGCTCTTTGGCCAGGCCATCTCACCAGTTCTGTTCTCATGATGCACTAGGGAGGAGAGGAAAAAATAGCTTTGGACTTCTTTCTGTATGTGAAAGGATTTGGAATATTTGCCAAAGGCAGTGGAGGGAAAATCTGCTTGTTTTGGGGTTGTTTTCCTCTTATTGCTCCTGGTCCAAGTGGGTTCCTGGGCAGTGCAAGCTTAGCAACCATGCTGATGAACAGGGGTGTCAACTATGAAGTGCTTCTCTTGGCTTGGCGTGGGGAGCAGCCTGTGAAAATAAACTGGAAAACTTCAAAGTGTTTTGAGTTGAAAGTAGCATTCCTCTCAAGGATGGAGAAGTGTTGCTGTTAACCTGAAAACCAGAGCTTTTGGCTAGAGAGAGGATAGTACAAAACATTCATAGCACATGCTGGATGTTCTTGTGTGTTTGTTCATTAAAAAAAAATAAAGGTAACAGGGAGACTTTTTTTCACTGACCAGGATAATGTGGTTCTGCTCATTAAGCCAGGAGCAAACAACATTTTTCTGCTCTCTGGATTTTCACCAGTGTGTGGGGCTAAACTGATTTCCTGAGGAAGCACAGGAACTTCTCCAGGGCTGGACAACAGTGAGATGTGAGGCTGGGGGAGAGCAGGATGCATTCAGTGGAAGTGAGACAAGATCGACTCACTGTCTCTTGGAGTCTCTCCCCGTAAAGGGGTACATGAGTATCCAACCAGTGCTAGGTTCACTTTTCACCTTTTTAGCTAACTCTAAGAACCTGGGACAAACCACTTTCCTTGCATTTTTAAGGGCACCTTCTGCAAAGTTTTAATTTATTTTTTCCTGTGTATAGTACCTAAAATATAAATCATACAAATACTACTTAGTGCCTGCCTACTGAAGTTACAATTGATGTTAAGTCCCTACTATTTCTGCATTATTTGAGGCAAGAAATACTAATGTAAGAAACAAAGTATAAGAAATAATAACCTTTTAATATATTTTTGTTGGTTGAAGGAAAGATTTAATGACTTCCACTTACTGTTGCTTTATCTCTCTGCAGGGATGTGAAAGCAGGAAATATTCTTCTTGGAGAAGATGGCTCAGTGCAAATTGCAGGTAACTTTCCTGGTAGCTTTGAGTAAACTTTGGGCATAACTGCATATCCAAAGAAATAGTTTAATGATCGAGGAGAAACCTACATAAAAATGTTAGCTTCAAAAAGCTCCACAGTTCATAAAACAAACAAAAAACCCCAACAATAAGCAAACCACAAACCAAAATGAAAAACCAACCCAGAGTTTATTATGTTTTGTTATCTTAAAATACTATTACTTGGAATAATGACAATCAGCAGATATAAATCATTTGCCTGTGAAGTCCTCAGAATCAATAGATCAGATAAAGTTCTTGGCATAAGCTAGTCAGATTTTTACATCAGCAAGTTTATAGGCTTGGAAGTGGAGGGCACAGACCTCACCGATTCATCATTGACGTGTGAGGTGGTTTTCCAAAGGTCTCTGGTGAAGGGTGGACAGATCCATTAGAAGGAAATGGGCATATCTGATGATAAAAGTCATTTAAGGAAAGACCAGCCAGTCAAACTGCTCCTGTGGATGCTCCCTGCTCCGCTTCAGTTGAGCTGGATGGCAGAGAGGGTATTTAAGTGGCTGCCCTGACCCAGCCCAAACTGGGGTGAGCTGGAAGTCTTGGAAGCAGTCATGCAAAAAAGAACTGTTAAGGCAGTTTCTTTAGCTGATACAGATGTGCCTGGAGATGTCTGCTGCAGTCACTGCTGACATGAGCTGCAGCAACAGAGCTGTGCTGGAAACAGTCCTGGGTGGGGAAAGACCATGAGGAAAAGGGTATCGTGTGGTGTGTTCTTCCCCCGATCCTCTTCTGATATTTTATTTCATACATGTTCCTACAGACTTCACTCTTCTTTCCAGAAATCAAGAATTATGCCCCATCCCTGAAAACATCCAGGGTTTAATGGGGCTCTGAGCAACCTGTTCTGGTTGAAGGTGTCCCTGCCCATGGCAGGGGGTTGGACAAAATGACCATTAAAGGTCCCTTCCAATCCAAACTTCGGAGTTATTATTGTTATTGCAGATTATTAAGTAAGCCAAGAATTTTGGAGAGTACATTTAGAACCTGTGATATTTGTTTTTCCTTCTCTTCCCAGCATGCTGTTTTCCTATCCTCAGGATAATTTTTCTTCAGTTCTCCTTTCCCTCAATATTGTGTTCTTCCCATGGATCTTGTAGTGCCTTTCCAGTCCTTTGTGCTACATCTGGCTGGGGGGCAGAGCTCGTGTCCAGTCCTGCCAGCTTGGCAAACATCCCTGTACACGTGTAACATTTTCAATCCCATGTTTAATTGGGAAGAGCACACGTATCTGTGTGTTACAAGGTCTCTTCTTTAGTGCCCTGTCCTGCTGGTAGAGGCACAGCAGTGGGTCAGGCCAGTGTGCTGGGAGTTTAGGGATGAGGCAGTGACTGTTGTGTGAGGGAGAAGTGCCTGTAGCATTGTTTATTCCTTTGGAATATCTATGCCAGGTGTTGCATCTTGGAGTGAAAGGTGTAGGTTTTCCACTAGGAAACACAACATGTTGCAACGCAGTTTTTTATAGGTAGCTCTCCTCTCTGCAGAGGACAATAAGCCCTTTTACAGGACCTAACACCTCTTTCTGTTTAAAACCTGAAGTTGCCTTCTTTTCTTTTTTAAGTCTCTTGGTGCCCTTAATGCCTGCTGTTACATTTCTAATGAGGTGTAAATAATTCAGTTGTGTGGCAGCTGATGGAACATAGGGAGTGGCCCCTAAAGCGCTCAAAGGAGCAAACTTTACACAGTGACATCGTATGTTTTTTTCCACAATGGGGCCAAGATACAACACTTTGGATTTGTAATTGCATGGAGCTTTTGATGCTGTTCTGGAGAGGCTGAAAATAGCTGTAACTCTGAGTGTTTCTGCCAGCCTAAGGAGAGCTGCTGGTGTTTCTCTTCCCCAAGGGTGTCAAGGCTTGGCTTTTTTGTATTGAGGCTCACTGGCAATAGGTACCTGTTGGTGCATTTTTTTCTGCTGAGCAGTTTTTAGTTGATAAATAGATTTAAGGGTGACTGGTCTTAGCTCTATGAATTTCAGAGGATTCATTTGGTCTGTGACTGTACACGTTCCCCTAGACTGAACTATTCGTGGTTTTTATGTGCAACATTTAAATGATGAAATCCATCTCTCTGCATATCCTGTGAAAGCAGCGTTGTGAGATGTGCAAAGTTCCCTCTTCACGAATTCTTTCTTCGACCTGCAGAAGGACCTGCCCTGCCACCTTTCATCAGCCCCAGCAGGGCCGCTAAACCAAGGTCAGAGGGTTCACCGCAGTGGCAGGAAGCACTTTCGTTTCTGTGGAGGCAGCTGATGACTTGAAAGAAATGAAAATAAATGAATGAATAATAGAGAAGAGCCTGACCTGGTCGTAACATGAGATTTTGTTTCTGTGGGAATTTCTGACACTTAAGCTTCCTTGCCTCCTGACCCAGGATGGAGTAGCAAAATTTCTCGGGAATCTTTCGAGGAGGAAAAAATGCAGGAAGCAAAACAAGCCAAATAAAACGAGATTTGTTTCAGTGAGATCAAAGCACTTGCCTTTGACAATAATATTAATGCATATTATGAATAATTCTGTTGACTGTTGAGTGCTTCAATTATGAGCCAGATGACATCACTTCGTTTCCATGAAACAAACGCTCTTAAGTTTCGCTGGAAAGTTACCCCACGAGATAAAAAACAAAAGATTGATCAGCTGTGGAATGTAGCCTGAGGGTTGGAGTGAATGGGGCACCTCCCTGCAAGGAGCTGGTTCGGTATACATGAAAAATTTAAATCATGTGGCAGGGAAGAAAGACTTCCATTCTTTTTTAATGACTCCTTCCCTTGTGCCATTCCTCTATCCAAACTGCCTGTGAACAGTTGTTAAGAAGGTCTCATTCAATCTTTGGCTTTTGTGACCTTGTGTTCCTGTGTGTTTCCTACTGCTTGACACAATTCCCGTTTCCTGTCCCAGATGAAATGTAATTCTTAAATGTAAATGAGGAACATACATCTCAATCTGGAAATCCTTTGAGGGAAAAAAGCAAAGGTGCATTTGAGATTGAGTGGTGGGAACCTCACTGCAGGACTGTACCTCAGCAACGTGACAGTGAATTTAATTGCTTGAAACTTTCACTGGATGGAATTCGTGGCAGTAGTTTTGCTGCAGTATTACACACTTATAACCAGTGAAAATTAAAGCCTCTTTTGTGAATTTTGGGCCGTGCCATTCTGTTAAGGCTGAACAGAAAAAGCAGCTCGATGAAGGTGTGTCAGACTTTTCTCAGGTTCTGTTTGTAACCCTGAGTTGGTGGTTGTGCGTATGGGGAAAGCCACTGTGGGAGCACTGTGAGCTGAGGTCGGTGCAGGTAAAGAGATGGAGGAGAACTCTGTGAGCTCAGGGGCATCTGCTGGAAGTGAGAATTCTAAAAATTCCTCTAATGGCCTGCACAAATTCCCACCTTGGAGCTCCTTCCCAAATCTTATTTTTACTCATGACTCTATTTTTAACTCTGTCGTTCCTTTGGCTTTCAAAAAGTGCATCCACTGAACCAAGGAGAAAATGCCTTTAAAAGTTCCAGCTGACCAGCGAGACCTAAAGTGAGGCAGTTTGCTTCTATCTTAACATTTCTCTTTGTTTCCCCAAGGGCACTGGCTTGGGCTTGTGGCTTGGCACCAAGTTTTCGGTGCCTGTTACAATTCAGAGTGTCGCTTTCTCAGTTTGAAGTGTTTTCCTGCACACTGGATTAATCTGTCTTCTGGTGAGAGCAGGACTCTTTCCCAGATACCATTGTTCTGGCCTGTGCTGACAGTGGTTGCAATGTGAATGGAGATAGCCACCTTCTTTTGTGTTCCAGCCTCTCCATGGCAATTACTTCATTTCTTTTAATCGGAGCATAAAACCTCTTTGCCCTGGCATTTATCAGCTCCCTGGAGTCCAGAAGTGCAGGGATAAAAACACTCTGTCAACATAAAACTGCATCAGCACCAATATTGCTGCTTAAACCAGGAGATGGCTTCTCGCAGTATCAAGGCTTTGCATTTGTCAGTTTATTTAATTATGCAGGACCTATAAATCACTGTGAAATGAAGTGAACATCTTAATAGACTGGGAAAGGATGGGAGAAGTTGAGGGCAATCTCTCCCAGGGTGTATGAGACTTTTTCAGTATGAGCCATGTTCCAGCCATGGCATGATTGGAGCATCCTGCTGAGACTGAATGCAGACAAAAATCTTTTTTTCTCCCTGATTTTATCCACTGGCATGTTAAACAATGCTGTCACCCACCCATGTGAGATTGAATGTGATGATACAAGTGTTTGCTAAAGGCTGGGAGGCGCACATCCTTCCATGTGTGGATTTTTTGGTTGTGGAGACAGTAACATGATCTCTTCAGGATTTAAAACCAGAGAATTCTTAACACACACTCCCGAGAGGTGCCCGCAGTGTCAGCCACGGCCTGGGCAGGCCTCGTTGCCAAGCAGTTGAAGTAGATTGAGATTTCACTAAGTCATTCAGGACTTGCTAATTGATCCTGGGCAAATTGCCTAACCCCTCTCTCTTTATCTATTTATAAAACGGGGATAGTTAAGGCCAGGCAAAACTTGTGTAACTGAATTTGTGTAACTTTCCACAAATCCATGCCAGCTTGTCACCGGTTCGCTGTGTTCCTGACTGCTCTTAATTCATTGTACTAAAATAGCGCTCTACATAAACATCGAGCTATGATGCAGGCAGTGTCATTCCCCACTTTCCCTTAGGAAACTCTAACTTTGGGAGATTAAATTGCCTGAACAAGGGGCAAGGCACAAATCTAGCTTGGGAGGGGAGTGTCAATTGCAGGGCTCACTCG
Organism: Oreocharis arfaki; assembly: GCA_013398015.1. Lineage (NCBI taxonomy): Eukaryota > Metazoa > Chordata > Aves > Passeriformes > Paramythiidae > Oreocharis > Oreocharis arfaki. The sequence goes on along the minus strand of VZRR01002367.1, from coordinate 38,571 downwards.
AGGAGCCTGTGTTGTATCATGAACACCTCCAGGGCCTCTTCTCCATTTCAAAAAATGGGCCAAAAGCATTTTTCTCTGTGATTGCTGGAGAGTGTTAGGGCCTCTCCTGCAGCAGCATGTTGTGAAATAACTTTTTCTTTGTGTCACTTGTACTATCTGTGTTTCCTGAAGAGATGTTGCTCTGTTTGATTGTTGAAACCATTTATGAATGTCTCAGAAGGCGATGGGTGGCGTCACCCAGCCTGGGCTTTGTCATCCTTAAGTTACTGTGAAGTAAGAGGACAAGTGTGCATTTACAGATCCAATAGCACTGTGCATCCATCTAGACTTTAAAAGGAAAGAAGCCTTTGATTCTTGTTCTCTGTTAATCTTCCTTTTATCTGGTGTCCTACCACCTGCTGCGTCCTCAGCACAAAATTGCTATTTATCACTGCCTTCCTCTTCTTGCTGCCACTTTTAGTCGTCTTCAGTGCTCTAAAAGCTTTAAGATTTGCAGGAAAGCTCTAAGTACAACTGCAGATACTTTCAGATGGTGAACAACTGAAAAAGGAGGAAGGTGACCGGTGAAAAAAACACTTAGTGCTGTCTTCTGAAATACTTTTAGTTTAAAGACAACTCTGAGTGATTTTGAAGTCAAGATTGAATTATTATGTTTTTCCACCCCTGTTGGTTGAAAACTGCTTTAGGGTCTGATCCAAGCCCACCAAACTCGGTAGGATCCGTTCTGATATCAGCAGGCTTTGGTCCTGGCTCTTTGTCCACATTCTTCCTTTCTTTCCCTTCTGTGTACCTGTAGGTAGCTACGTGCAGTAGCAGGTACTTGGGCTTTTTAGGATTAAGGTAACGTTACAATATGAGATGGCTGAGGAGAGCTGGTTTTTAACAGCTGACTTCTAGATTTGGGTAAAACAATCTAGAATATGGAAGAAGTGGATCTTGCTGAGAGACACACCTGCAGTGGCACCTGTTGTGATGTGGTCCTGCCCCTCAGCATTCTTGCGTTGGTGAGTTGTTTGTGCTGGGTCTTTCTTTTCATCTTCTACATTTCCTGAGTGGTCATAGTAGTTTTAAGTTTGACAGTTTGGGTACCTTGTTATCAGGAATTGTTGCCTCATGCCATGCTTTTTCAAACATTACTTTGCAACTTCATTGCCACTGTGGAGTGTCCTGTAGGGTATGTGGTTTGCAACACATGTTTCTGCTGGAAAAGAAAAAAATTGTCATATTTTGTGCAGAGCCTGCATCAGGAGAATTGACATTCCCATCCTGGATCAGTTTTGCTCTGATATGACAGTCTGGAGATACATATCTTTATTGGGCTTTTTTTTTAGTAGTCTTTAGTTTAAATGACTGAAACAGCTCCAACAGATGAATCTTTTCTACATTGCTTCAGGAAAATGAAAAAAAAAAGATCCTACCACTTCCATCCAGACACCCTGGAGACTGTTATTTGCTATCAGATTGCTGGAAGTCTGCAATTTTTGGGCTCCTTTAGGATATCTGACAGTCGGTGGATCCCCAGCAGTGGTGGTTACCAGTACTGCAAGCCAGGTCCAGCCGTTTCCAATTCCTCCCTGTCTCTCGTGATTCAGTCCCTTCCAGTTATCACTGTAGTGAGCCAATATAAACTACGAGCTGCCAAGGAACAGTACAAACGTGTAAACACTTCGAAACTATCCTGAATTTCATGGATTTTCCCATTTTCTAGAGTCAAATTCATTTACAATAACCTAGTTCCATTTTAACCTTTCTAGGGACAGAGAGACTGAGGCGCAGATGGTACCGACTGCTCTGAAGTAGGAACTGAACCTGAACTTGTGGTTGGGGCTGTGTTTTATTGCTTTGCAGATATTTCCTGAGAGCAGGAGCATTCTTATCTGAATAGCTGGGGCTTGGATAAAGTTAGTAAGATGACATTTGAGAAGATGGTCTCAAAGTCATTCCTTACAGCGGAGTAGCACAGGCTGTTTGAGCCTGTTTTAGCCCACTGGAAATGAGGGAAATTAACTGGGAAAACATTAAATAAATCAACCATGTAATGAAATAAACCTTAATTCCATTTAAGCTTTCTTCAGATGGCAGATGTAGGGGCCTGATTTCCATCTGGAATTTATAAACCCATGCTTGATGTGAGATGTGGTGAGTGCTGTGTAAAGGACTTGTGTTTTTACTGCTGGAATGCTTTTGCTTTGAATGGCATTTCCTTTCCCCTCAAAATGACTGCATGGAAACTTGAGGTAAGATAATATGTGCAAGTTCAAATACAGCACATCACAATAAAATGCTGATGGCACTCGGACAAGTTTCTATTAGTATTATCTTATTTAAAAGAACTTCTAATTGCTCCTGTGTTTAGAACAATAGATCTTGCGAGACTTCCTGTAATGAGCAGTGAAAGGCAACTTTACTCTGAATCTTTTAGGGAGCTCCTTCAGTGTCTGAGAAAAGCAAAGGTGGTGGATATTCCCATGGAATATCTCAAAGCAAAAGTCACTCTTGCAAAAAGTGGGTTTCCAGAAAAATACAAATTGCAGTGCTGATGAGGACAGTGATCCATCTAGGCATTCTGAAACTTCAAAGTTAGCAGGAAGCCAAGATACTTTGGGGAACAGGAAAAGAGTAGGGGCAGCACATGTGGAAGAGCTGAATCTTAATGATAGGCTTTTGTTAGTGATGGTTTTAGCCCTGTGATTTCTATGCAACTTTCTTTAATGTCACTTTGCAGTTACCCATGTCTAGTACTTGAGTAAGCACTAAGTTCCCGTCCTGGAAGTCTCTAACTGAAGTGAGGTGGAACCTTTCAGCATCTTCTGAGTGATAACTTCAGGGGTGTTTCTCAAATATTGAAATACTAATGAGAAGTGACTCATTGCACTGCTGGTGTGATGCAGAGGGAAACTTGGGACAGTCCTCATATGGATGCCATGACTTGCAAATTGTAAGGAGGGATCTTATGTTGCAGTTAATTCTTCAGTATAACATTTTTAAGCCACGCAGTAAGTCTGGCTCCTCTGGCCACAGAGGCAAAGGCTTTTACGTTTACAGTTAGCTGTCAGCAGAGTTTCAAGGATTTTCAAACCAGTTGTGATCAATAAAGTTCTGGTTTTATGTTAAATAGCCCTGGAATTTCAGAGATTTGCCCTCCAAGCCTGTCATCAATCTCAAAAATGTCATTCGAGGTTTTGATTGCTTGTACTGTGTTTAAAAAAAAGAAGTATACGTGGATAAAGTTGAGTTATGGGGAATTGCAGGCCTGTAATTCAGCAACACATAAATAGTGTACTTTGGAGCAGATTGGGAAGAAATACTTACACAGTTCTGTGTTAACAGTTTCCCTGTCACTTGATTTTTTTTTTTTCTCCCCCAAACCGAGTTCCATCCTCTCTTGAATGACTTGGTTGCCAGATCTTTTGTAATGCTCTTCTCTGAACAAACATGCTTTATCCCATTGCTACCCCTGTATGCTGCTGCTGGTGACAGATTCTGTTTTCCATGTAATTCTTAATTGCATAAAACATGAGGTTACAGCGTAGTTTTCACATAAAAGAGTGATTTGTTGCAAGAAATGCAGTTACCAGTGAGTGCAGAGGACATCCTTGAGCATCCTGGTTTGTGAAAGGTGTTTCAGGTGGGGTGATGCTGTGCAGGGTGTGAGTCACTCTCTGTGAGGCTTCCCTGGGATGCTCAGGCTGGATTGTGGCATGTTCAGTATCAGCAGGAACTGGTCCAAGGTCCTCTTAAAGCACTGTGATTTTGGGCCATGGAGGATTATCAAATAAAGCATATTCTGGTAATAAAACATCCAGAATAAGGGCTGATACATCAGTTAGGACAGTGAAATGTTCTCAAGGGAATTTGCACTCGGCTTGATTGCTGTGGATGTACAGGATGCTGCTTGAGGGTCAGTACAGTTACGTGTGTATGCAAATGTAAATAAAGCTCTGGCTGGCAGGGCAGGTTTGTACAGCAGCAGGGCTGCTGGGGGAGTGTGGGCAGCCTCTGATGTGACCAGTGGGCTGTAATAGAAAGTGGAATTTTCCTCTCTGCCGGCCAGGGCTGAAAGCTCTGCTGTCCTCAGGAATTGAATGGCGAGCTGCTGAATGGCAGTTCATGTACCAGCACTCTTAGCTAACTGTTGATCATTCCTTCTTTATTAGGAAACCCCTCATGCGTGACTGCATGGTCTGGTACTTAATAGGTGGCTGGGAATATGAGGGGAAAGAAGGGACAGCCCTTCAGTTTGCTCAGGATGTGTGTTCTTAATAAATGCTGCTTTTGTTTTCTTTTCAGACTTTGGTGTTAGCGCGTTCCTGGCCACTGGTGGTGACATTACGAGGAATAAAGTCAGGAAAACATTTGTGGGCACACCTTGCTGGATGGCACCAGAAGTTATGGAACAGGTGAATTGTTTTTCCCAGTGTCCTCTGAGATGATCTGCACCTGGAATTCCCTGTTATCAGCAATGACTATATTTATTTCAAACTAAGATGATAATTTGACATCATGAAGGGTTTTCTTAAAACCACAGGATTTTCTTTGACTTGCCTATTACAGCCAGACTTGTACTGGGGAATTTTAAGTGTTCAGTACATTTTTGCCCCATTGCTTCTCTTCAGGCTCCTGCCTAAGGTGAGGATGGGACAGCTCAGCTGTTGCATAAAGAAGATTAACCTGCCCCTCCCTTTTGCATAAATGTGAGATAGAGTATAAATAGTTTCACACGTGGTAAATATGCACATACACAGCTCAGTAATGTGCTCTTCTGCATCTGCAGACATAAGAATTTGGGGTAGTTAGTTGTGACATGTCAGAGTGGGGAGTTAATTCAGTAAAATAACATGCATTTGACTTCATTCAGGTTTTTAACTTCTCTTGGCTTGTAGGTATCCAGGCTCTAAATGCTGAGGAATGCTTGCATTTCCCCCTTCTTCCTCTGCTCTTTTGGCTCACTAAAAGATGTCATACTTCTTCCCCTTGCGTGGAGAAATGTCACTTTTTGTCCTCCACTGCTTCTAGACTAAACTACAGAAGCTTTGTCTGTGTGACTTCTCATGAAGGACACCTGGAAACTTTGTTTAATGTAAAATTGCTGCCCATTTCTGAGCAAGATCCACAGAGAAAATCACACCGCAGTCTTACTGAGGCATTTGCAGTAGCTGTTGATGGCATTGATGTTCAGTGTCATGAGCATTCCAAAAATTATCCCTTATTCCCTTGAAATCAGTTTGACAGAGGGCTGGGTTTCTGACAGGTGTGCTAAGCAGAAATATAACTGGCTATAAATGGGTTTCCATATTTCTTTCCAATTTTTTTAAACAAAAATATTTAAGGAAAACATTGTTTTGTTGTAGTAAATCCACCTGGGTACATTTCTCTTTGCTATTGTTCACCATAAAATATTCTGAAGCTTGGAAGGAACTTGAATAATATATGTATATCTGTATCTAAAATTGAGTGCAGCTAAACATGAGTGCATTAAAGTGCATTTTAATGCATTTCTTCCAATATCTAAAACTTCCTGAGGAATGGAGATAATTTTGGAGTAGCTTAAATACATTATTGATGAAGGGCTTGTTCAATGTTTGGCCTTTTCAGTGGCTCCCCATGGTGGCACCGAGGGGCTGGTGCATTCCAGCACTGCTGCAGCCTCCTCAGAGTGCAGCTCTAACAGTGCAGAATAAAGCCACACTTCCCAAGTCAGGATTGTCTTTGCAAACTTGATTCTGAACTGCTTTGCTGTCATATTCTTCTAGGTTTTTTATTTAATGCTGATTTAAAATGAATAAAAATAGAGTTGTGTTTCCAAAGCTAGATCAGAGCTGTCCCTCACTGTGTGTTGTGGCCAGGGCTCAACAACCTGGCCAGGACCTAATGGTGCTGCTCCAGGCTCTTTGCAGCTGCAGTTCTCAGGACAAAAGGGAAAAATATCTTAAGGAGGGAGCTAAAGAGGGGAAATAAAGGTTTCAGTGGCAAAATGGGGGTGGTTCCCCACAAATGTGTTTCCAAAGGAGATAAGTTTTGTAGGGAGTGCAGCACCTCCTCCAAGGCTGTGCATGTCTAACCAGTTGCAAATGTCACGTTAGAATAATATTTGGGATGCTGATGATGCTGATGTGAAATCCTTCAATGTCCATTAGATCATCTTGCTGCCTTCCAGCAGGTGTCACTCTGAGCCACTGAATCCAGCCAGGAAGAGGGACAGAGGGCTTGCTCTAGGTTGGCCTTCCACATGTAGATTTAATCGACCCAATTCCATCTGGTTTACTTCAGCACTGTTAAATTCCTTTAGAATGTTAATATTTGATTGCTCAACATTGTCTTTTAATGTATGGTCACTTGATTTATGGCAAAAAAAAAAAGAAGTTGATGAGAGAAATAAATATTGTTGATATAAACTAACCGTGGGGTGGTGACTAATGTATTGGACAGATGTCAAGATGAACTGCTGCAGACAGTTTTGAGCTTTATAGCTTTCACTTGCAAGCAGGATTACTTGAAATTAAAATTAATTAAAAAAAAACCAAAACAAAACACACTAAACAGTTAAAATCTTGTCAAGAAATGGGAAGTTCCACCACAGTGTATTGGTGTGCTGCAAGAGTAACTAAAAGATGGAGCTAAGAAATGCCCTAAAGTTATTCTCAAAACCTAAAAATAGTGTGAGAGGACTAAAACCCACCCTTACAGCGTATTTCTTCTTGCCCTGTGCTCTTTTAAATTATATTAGATACCTGTGCTTGTGTATGTAACTGACTTGAAATCTCTTCAAAGTCATGGCGTCCATAAACTGAAGCACTTCAAGGAACAGGTCAGACATTTAGGGCTCATGAAAATTATGCTTACAGGGTGGAAGAAATCAGTGCCAGATATAAAATTCCTGTCTCTATAAGAAGTTTCAGTTCAACTCTTGTATTACATGACAAATAGTGCAGGAGGGGTTTTTGTTAGTTTGCCAAGATTCAAGATCATCTTAAAGGTAGCTTGGGGAATGCTTTTTGGCTTCATCACAATGAGTGTCTTTCTAAAGCTTGTTAGGTTAGCTGAGCACAATACCCCTGTTAGCTCTGCTCTGATTCAATTTTCATTTTTCCATAGTGTAGTGAGAAGAAACACAAACCATCCCAAGCAACCAAAACACTTTCATTTTCGGAGCTGCTCTTGAAGTTAGTACATAATGTCTCTCCCCTGCAGCGGAGAAAGCAAGTGCCAAAATATTACCTAATGATAATGAGGAAGTAACCGCTTTGGCATATGAAATATTTTTTCCTGTGCAGGAGGGGAAGTAAATGCTATAAATTTTCCTGAACAAGCCTGTGTTTAATGTCAAGTGCAGAAGCTACTGTTATTTAGTGGAGGGAAACATTAGTCTGCAGGCAGGAATGAGGGGCTTTTACTGGGCTGGTGTGTTGTGAAGTTCCAGGATGGAGCATGTTTGCAGTCAGATTGATTAAGTGGTTGACTAAAAGTGTAGTGAGGCGGGTGTCCCAAGGGGTAGCAGCCCATCTATTAACTGTGAGAGTTTTATTACACTGTGTAATGACTCTCTGTGTCTGTGTGTAGAAGTCAGAGCGTGGGTTAGCCCAGTGCCCCTTTATGTTGTGCACTGCACAAGTTTATGGCAGAGCAGTCCTGGTTGTACAGTGCACAACCGTGATTTTCATCACTGACCTCTAAAACACCTCCTTGAAGGTATGAGGAGCTGGGGGGAGAGGAGAGAGAGAGTGTTCCTGCCATCTCTGTAGTGCTGGTCCTTCCAAATTCTAGGGAAAGGTGTGTGAAAGGGATGGTAGTGTAGGACAGTAAGAGGCACACAATGACATCCTCTAATGTTTTTCAGGTCAGAGGATACGATTTCAAGGCAGACATCTGGAGCTTTGGGATCACTGCTATTGAACTGGCCACGGGAGCAGCTCCTTACCATAAATACCCGCCGATGAAGGTGAGCAGGTCTTCAGATAGCTGTGCAAGATAAGGGATCAGTGTGTTCTGTGGATGTTTCCAAGAATTTGGCTAGCATGTTGCACAGAAGAGTTTGTCCTCTCAACTTAGCACATTGCATAGAAGAGTTTGTCCTTTCAACCTGCACTTGTGGATCATGATGTTCTTGAACGTATCTTGAGTCACCTTTTAAAAATACACCACTTCATCAGCATTGTCTGAACTGCAGTTTTTATTTAGATCCTGAGTCTCACCATTCTTAAGGAAAGTGCTGTGTGATTTAAACCTCTGAAGTCAGCAGATGTTTTTAGGGGTATAAATAATGATCCAGAATGCCTTATGGGCATCCAGTGACGCTGGGATGGTGAGCCATTCCTTCTCCTGCACTGATAATCCTTCTTGATACCTTTCAGAGATTCTCTTGATACCTCTCGTGTTACCAGTTATCCAAAAGAATGTTTTATTTTGTTTAACACTGACACAGTCCTGTCAACCACTGATCCAGTTCAAGGTACCACATCAGCATGAAACTGTGGTATTGGCAACAATAATATTTTATTAAGGATGAAGTGAAAGAAATGTTCTGGTTTAAACCTTGACACTTCAAAATTCTTTTTCAGATATTGAAAACCTTAGATCACCTTATGAGTTTGGCTAACTTTCCCTCTTTACTGATGCTTGAACCAGGAGCTGCTTTTAACATGCTGCTCTTTCAGGGGGAGGGTACGTTTTAAAGTTAAGAGCTGACACCCATCAGTTGAGGTCTGAAGCATGCTGTCCTTCTGCTGAGCTCTCAGATCTTTTTCCTTATCTCCTTTGTGATACCTGATGAGGCCTTGTTTCAGTCACAAAACTTGAAGTCCCTTTGGCCCACGCTCTTGAAGGAGACTTTTGTTCTTCTCCTGGGATGTGTGGTCCTTTGGATCAAACACAAGGGGGTGGAGAGCCTGTTCTATCTCCAAGGCTCATGGTTAGAGCAGTGATCTGGGATATGAGGCCTGTGGGTGTCAAGTCCCTCAGTTTTTGGCATTGGGAAAGCAATATTTTACACAGGCAGATAGTGATAGGACAAAGGGGAATGGCTGTAAACTAAAAGAGGAGAGATTTAGATTAGATGTGAGTAAGGAATTCCTTATTGTGAGGGTGGTGAGGCCCTGGTACAGGTTGCCCAGAGAAGCTGTGGATGCCCCGTCCCTGGAGCTGATCCAGGCCAGGTTGGATGGGGCTCTGAGCAACCTGGGCTAGCGGAGAGTGTCCCTGCCCATGGCAGGGGGATTGGAATTAAGTGATCTTTAAGGTCCCTTCCAATCCAAACCACTGAATGACACTGTGGGCAAACTTCCATTTTCTGAGTCTTAACTGCTGGAGCGCTGTGGGAGTTGGGTGTCACTTCTTCAGGACCTGTGTGTGTCCCCTCCCACACCACATTACAATGGTGTTTGGAAATCCAGCAACTCCTGACTCAGAACAGGCACATCTGTGTATCCCTTTAATGCCAGGACTTTGCACAGGTTTAACTCCCGTAGAACAGAATTACTTTTAAGAGTTGTCATCTACATGCAGGGATTGTTGAGAGGCTGAGTAGTTCAGAAATGCCATTAAGTTTCCTGCAGTATCAGTGGCTATGGCAGAGCAAAGAGCAGTCCAGGGAATGTGTTGTTGATTTAGGTGCTGCTGGTTTCATTGGTATTTCCTTCTGGGCTGTGATTATTGGTAGCATTTTGCAGCAGCTTCTGCAAGTTGTACTTCTGTTTATTGTGGTTTGAATGCACAGGATGGAGCTCTGAATACCAACATCACCTATTTAGTATCAACAGCACCTACTTAGTGCTGTCATATGCTAGATAGAATTGAGTCCCCAGTTCTGTGAGGTTTGGGTTCCAGTCATGCAGCCTGCAAGAAGACTTCTCTATTTTATGTATTGAATGTAATTGTATTGCACTGCAGATTAATTTTGTTATGCAGCAAAATTACTCATGCATTAAGTGACCCTTCAAGGAGTGGGGAAGAAAGAGGGGAATTCTGTCACAGGCTGTATAATTTCAGCTAGATTGATGGGCTTTTGCTGCCCTAAGCAATATAGCTGTTGAAAGCTATTTAAATGTGCTATGTACTGTTTCCTTTTCTAAAAATAGATATTCAACTGTATGTAGGTGACAAGTGGAAATGGAAATGAGTCATTTTCTTCCTTTCCTTCAGAATATTTAAGTGATGTGAGGGAAATCAGTTTGGCCTGATGGGTGCTTATGTGAGGAGTATCTTCACCTGCTGTCACATTGGTACATGGAAGTGAACTCTTGTATTTTTTTATGTTGCCCTTCTGTCTTTAATTTGATTTCTAGCTGAGAAGTACCTCAGGGAGGTATATTGAATCAAAAGCCTTGCACAACTGCTCATCTCGAATGAGGAAAGCTGGTAGAGGTTCTGCTCTGGTTGTGCTTTTAATCCCACAAAACAGACCTGAAAACACATTCCAACCTTGTCTTTGGCCCACAGTCTGCACTGAGGGCCAGGAGATGGGATGGAAGGCAGTAACTTTAATTGTGGGTGTTTGTTGTCAGCATATCGTTGTTGACTCAGATGCTTGATGAAAGTGCTTGTCTAAAATGCATTTTCCCCAAGATCTGTCTCTAACAAAGGCCAAAGAAAATCTCTTTGCCCATAGAAATAATTCTTTCAGGTTTTAATGCTGACGCTACAAAACGACCCTCCTTCTTTGGAAACTGGTGTGCAAGATAAGGAGATGCTGAAGAAGTATGGGAAATCATTTAGGAAAATGATTTCATCGTGCCTACAAAAAGACCCTGAAAAAAGGTAAGAATGGATCACACTAAAAATAAATGAAAACAAACAAGCAAACAAAACAACCCTCCAAACTCACAAATATCATTATGTTCCCTGTTTTTTGAAGTTGGTGTACTCTCTGCCCCTCCAACCTTTCAGTCACAAGGAACACAGCAATCTTGCTGTGTGGCAACAAATTCTCTTGGCTGTTCTTATTTTTATGGATAAATGTCTGGCACTGTGCCTGGCCAGGGCACACATCTTCCATTTGGGTTAATGAGAGTGCATCCCAGTCCACTGCCTGTGTAGGGCCATTCTCCCTTGGCCACCTCCAGCAGGTGACTTCAGTTCATGTTTTGTTCCCAGTCAGAACTGCTTTGTGTTTACAAATCAGAAATTACAGGTTGGGCAATGTGTGTTTACTTGCCATACTACATAAATAAACTTTTTAAAATTTGTCAGTGCAGAGAAGTCTTTCAGTGTAGTTTTGACTTGTTTAATTATATGTAATATTTGGTTTGGATAGGAAATCAGGAAAGACACTGGCAAATTTTACCAGCATGTTTTCATCAATACAGATTGCTTAGGTGACCTGATGACACTTTCAGCCTTCCTTGAACAGTATCTTGACTACTCAGTGACGTAGGAAATATTACCAAGGGGATAGTGTGTGTGCTGTGCCAGTTTTTAATACCTCTTAGGTTGTTTCTTTTTTTCCTCCTCAGTAAGCAAACTTAATTCTGGAAAGGAAAAAGTGCTTTCATAAAATAATAATAATAATAATGAAGACTTTTTTCAGTTCCCTCTTGTGTCAGGTCCAGGAACACAGGCTTCTCACGCACTGTGCAATGAGTCTCTCTCTAACAAGCATTACACTTGAAATGCTTAATGAATCCAGTGGAGTGCTTGATAAAAGTTGATAGCAGGGTTTTTTTTCCCAGCATGACATTTTTTTCACCTTTCTGAAGCATGTCCTATCCTTGCAGGTTAGGATGTGTGCTGATCAGATTATATATAATCACTCTGACTCTGGCACACCCCTTCTCTCTCCTCAAGCACTGCTGGCATCGTCCTGACTGTGGGAGCAGGAGGCTGGCAAATTGCATGGGAAGAGAATTTAGTGCAATTGCTTTCTGATTATTTTAGGGACTCCCTTGCTATAAGGTGGATGCCTTTTGTTGGAGTAGTCTGTGATGAAATAAACCCTGTGATAAAGGGCCTTTGCAGGTCACTGATTAAACTCTGTTACTATTCAAGCACCGTTTGCAGTGTGGGAAATGCTGTAAGCTTTCTCATTCAAGGCTTGAATCTTTAGGAAACTCCGCCTTAACTGACATGGGGATGTCTCTTACTTTCCAGTATTTATTTTGAAGTCTGACTTGAAGGGGGAAATAGTTCATACTTGTTCATTTTTTATTAGACCAAGATTGATCATCCCACCTGTGTTTAATAGAACTAATTACATTTAATCAGGTATCTCTGAAATAACTGTTACTTGCACAGGGTGAGTACTGCACTCCAGTGATGATTCTGTGATTTCAGTTCTGAGCAAATTGTTTCTGTGATCCTGTTGTTATCTAAGAGTCTCAAGTTCAGCATCAAAACAGGAGCAAATTCTCCTCACCAGTCCCAAGTTACTCATTGCTTTTGAACAGAATAGGCCTTGTTCAGAATACACTGAGTAATTGAAAAGATTGCTGGTGTAAAATTTACTTGGAATACATTGATTTTAGGGGAATTATACAGGAGAAGCTGATGCCCTCACGAGATGCCAACAAGCTGCAGCAGCCTGGAAGACCATTGGGTTGAAAGGGAGCATTTATAATTATCTTTTCTACATCTGTTTTTATTGACAGACCAACAGCAGCAGAACTCCTAAGACACAAATTTTTCACGAAAGCAAAGGTAAGAAAACACTGATTTATGTGGAGCCTGTGGAGAGGACTTTTCAGAAGCATGATAGGTGTGGGTGACAGTTTTACTGGCAAGAGTGTGGGCTCTTTCACTTGGAATGAGCAGAGCTGAGTGAGTTGAATGGGTCATTGTGAAGGAACAGAATAAAATCCCCCTTCTGTACCTCCTCTGTATGCTGTTGTTAACAGAAATTTTCTCAGAATTCTTGAGCATTTAAATGTCTTTCGGTGCCTTTTGGGTTTGTTCTTCCCTTGTAATGGTGCCATCCTGGCTGCCTGTCCAACCATAAAGGTCTCTGCTGCAGCGAGTGTAACCCGTATTTCAGTAAGCTCTGTAATCAGTCTGTGTGCAAGGGGCTGAATGAGGCCCACTGTGCAAGAGCTGCCTAAAGATATTTCACCCTGTGTTGCCTTATGGAGAGTGAAGATCCTGTGATACAGAACAGTAGGAAACTCCCATTTCTAGCCTTGGAGTGAACGGCCAGCGAGCATTATGTAATTACTGCCTGGAGATTGGTGCATGTGCAAGGTGCGAGGTCTTACTGCGGGAGACAGACAGCAGGAACACAGGGGAGGATTTGGATTTCCATGGGCATGACAGAATGTTTTCTCTTTGCTTATTTTTTTTGTGATCAAAATGCACGGGATTTATAGCAGAATACAGATTAAACTGTCAAAAAGAGACTGCATACTTGAAATAGCACAGCAGCAGCACCAATTAATCAGTTTTCAGCTCCCAGATTAAGATGCTTAAGTGGAATTGGCCACATCAGGTATCTGTACAGGAGCTGGATGCCCTTTTAAAGCTGACAGGAATCTAACAGGTACAACCAGGGGGAGTTGCACTTTCACTTCATGAGGAGAAGCAGAGGGGCAAGTGCTGATCTCTCTGGTGACCAGTGAAAGGACATGAGGGAATGGCCTGAAGCTGTGTCAGGGGATGTTTAGTTTGAATATTAGGAAAAGGTTCTTCCCCCCAGAGAGTGGTTGGGCACTGAACAGGCTCCCCAGAAAATGGTCATGACCCCAAAGCTGCCAGAGCTCCAGGAGCATTTGGACAACACTCTCAGGTGGGATTGTTGGGGTGTCCTGTGCAGGGCCTGGCACTGGACTCAATGATCCTTGTGGGTCCTTTCCAACTCAAGGTATTGTGTGATTTGATAATTCTATGAACCAGGGAAATCTGGTGATCCAGTTGATGAAATGCAGCAGTTTGCTTTAGGGCAAGTTTAATTGATGTCTGGGTTCTTGACAGTATTAGCTGGGGTTTCACTGTCCATGCTGGGGTTTTAGGAAGCTGATTAGTCTGCATCTGTATGCTGGATGCACACTTGGTGTCCAAAGTGACAAGATGGTTTGCACATTGCTGACCTTTCTCTGTTTGGTTATGCGAGTTGTGGTTCATGTTACACTTCACTGTGTGTTAAATCTCCTTTGTGCTTTCATTAAGCTGCTGGAGAGTCACATATTAGCATGGGTGGTGATAGAAAATTAACGATTTTGTAAATGGGGCAGTGCTTAACCCAGCATCTGAAGTGCAAACGTGTGCCAGTTCACACTCGGGGTTACATTACTGTCACACATCAGCCACTGCCAAACTGACAGCTGGAACGTGAGGGCTGAGGAGTCCAGCTTCTATACATCTATATTGAGTCATATATTTAAATACCATCTAGGTTATGTAAAAGTACAGTTTGATAATGCTGGGAACCACTTATCAGGAATGACAGAGTGTGTCTTGAGACTCTCCATCCTGCCTGCAAGCAACCATCCTGGGGGAGTTCTGGGAGCTCTGCGTGGGCAGGGACAGCAGAGCTTTCCAATTGCACTGGTGTGGTGTGGAATACCCAGCCAAATGCCAGGGTGCCTGCATGGACTGTCCTGCTTCCCCTTCTGCCAGAAGTTTGGCCCCGCAGTTCAGCAGTCAGAAAATTACATTCTCAGGAGCCCACATTGACCAGTCTGGAGCAGCTTGCTGAAGGGGAAATTTAATACAATAAAGCATCACAGCAGTTTCCCAATATTCAGTCTGTTGTGATCTCTGCATTTGCTTCCTCTCTAAACATAAATGCTGTACGTTTTTTCAGCCGCTTTTAGTCTCACTGCCCCAATTTTTGTTTACTTCAGCACAGAGGGATTCTTGCATCCCAACCTGTCTGACATCTGAGGTTTGCCTTTGACAGTTGGACAGGCATAAATTTAGGAGTAAGATAAAGCAAAGGGGTTGGATCCAGGTGGTGTAGTATCTGCAAGTGGAAGAATGCCAAATGCCTCAGCAGGGTATCAGATACTGCAGTATAATATGTATATTTCCAAGTAAATCAGAATAATATCCAACTCCTCAGTTGTTAATTCCATGTCACTTTGCATAGGGAGAGTGCCACTGTTAACTGAAATGGTATTTAGGATGAAACATCATATACTGCAGCCCAAAGTAGGGGAGTGGTTAATAGCTTTGGGGGAATAGGGATGAAACACATAAACAACTTTCTGCTAGAAACAGCTTAACAGTTACTTCATCAGAGACACTGAAGGCATCAAAGGGCATTTTCGGCAATTCAAATGTTTGGTATTTTTTCCTTTGCAGAATAAAGAGTTTTTACAAGAGAAGATGTTGCAGAGAGCACCAACAATCACTGAAAGATCCAAAAAGGTATTGGAAACCTCCTGGGCTCTTGCTGTTACAGCTGTACTATTTCTTTATGTTTGTATTCACTTTTTTAATGGTAACTACTGCAGTAGTAGGTTTTTCTAGATAGAGCCATTTATTTCAATAAAATAATCAGACACTGTGGTAGGTGATGTAACCTGAAGATGTTCTGGTGCTATTTCCTCTAAAAAAGTCAACTGTAGAAACTGTTTGCTGAGGTGTGAGTTCCGTGTCCTTGTGCTGAGCAGGTCCGGAGAGTCCCAGGCTCCAGTGGGCGTCTTCATAAGACTGAAGATGGTGGCTGGGAATGGAGTGATGATGAGCTCGATGAAGAAAGTGAGGAAGGCAGAGCAGCAATTTCACAGCTCAGGGTGAGTCCTCCAGCTCCACTGTCTCTGTTTTGTTTTCCAGTTGTGGTACATAAAACTATATTTGAGGGGCACGTAGCCTTAAGCATGATAAACAGCAAGCTGTAATTCCTTCCCTCCAGTTCGGAGCTGAAGGAAAGAAAGCAGACTGAAGGTTGAAGAAATTGTATTGATCTTTTCTGTCATTGTGGTGGGGCACAGCTGGTCTCATTCAGGGATGTTCAGCATAATTGGAAATGTTAATTCAGA
Organism: Oreocharis arfaki; assembly: GCA_013398015.1. Taxonomy (NCBI): domain Eukaryota; kingdom Metazoa; phylum Chordata; class Aves; order Passeriformes; family Paramythiidae; genus Oreocharis; species Oreocharis arfaki. Next base: position 22,669 of record VZRR01002367.1, on the reverse strand, counting down.
CAGCCTGCTCCCAGCTCAGCATACTAATTCACTGCAGCTAGGATTCCCTTTAAGGGTGCTGACTGCTTGAGATGCTTTCTTCTGGAAGTGTCAGGAGAGGTTTTATCCTACTGCCCTCTCCAGGATGAGGCTGAAATCAATAGGACCTGTTCTTATGGCTGGTTGCTGAAACATGCAGGACCTGGTTCTGCCCCCTCAGTTACACTCAAATCGATTAATCCTGCTAGAAAACCTCACAGCATCCCTGAAGCCACAGGAGTGATTGGTCTAGTGCTTGAAAATCCTCAGGAAAACACCACTTTCCCCTCTCCCAGCACATACACAAACCCCCCAAGAACTCAGAGCAGTGATGCATAATGATCACCTGAAAGATTACAATGAATTTTCAGTTTGTCTTCCCCAGCAGTCACCAGTGTGGGTTTTTTCTGTAATGGTTTGCCTGGTCCCTTTTCACTACAGCAGGTGGCTGGAAGTGGACTCTGTGTTAATCATCCTGTAACTGAATTAGTCAGACAGTGGAGGATTTTTAGAGGAAGATTTTCAATATGAAAGGGAAAAAAGTAGTATTGGTTTGAAGCATTTACTCCTTTGCAACTTTTCTCATTTCTCTTTCATTAGCCTGGCTTCTGTTGCTGTTGTGAATAGACACTTAAATATTAAATGCAAGTCTTTGCATCTTTTTAGCATCTTTTGAAATGCTTGGGTTTTTAAAAACCACTTGACACAGTAATTCCATACTTTGTGACAGCAACTCTTGTGACTTCTTAAAGGGCTTATTTTGTCCAACTTTGTATTATACACGATCAAGGAAGATCTCTTGGTACCAGGTGGCTACTACTGAAATTCTTGGATGCTTTATAGCTGAATTCTTCTAAATTCCTTTTTTAGGTTAGAATATGTTCAAATTTTAAGAAGCATTCTTGTAAAAGACCCTAATTCTGTTTCAGAGATTATTTAGAACTTGTTGTATCTTGTCTCGAAGCCTGGGGTACCATGACTTAACACTGTTTACTGTGTTTTGAACACTACTTATTTGTTTCATGCCTCTTAGGCAGGAAAAAGCAGATTGACACACATGTTTACAAGCTCCTTTTCAAGACAGTTTTTTCTTGATGCTTTGATATATTTTCCTTGTACTGCTGCCTGTCCTGATCGCTCTCCTTTGGGCTGTGCTTGGCCTTTGCTTGTAGGTCTCCTATCCAGCAAAGCTTTAAGATGGATGTTGGAGCAGTAGGTCTTAATTCAGTTACCTCTCTGTAGATGTATATTACCATTTTGGGGGCACCCCATGTGTATGTAACACAGAACTTTGGGGCACCTCTATGTTTCAGGATGTGAGGAAGGGCACTGTGGCACCTCAGACCTCACTACATGTCTGCCTGGGTACTTGAATTTGATTCATTTTCAAGCAGTCCTAACACTTGTATCCAAATTTCCGATTTTTGCTATGAATATGATGCTGCTACTGAGGGCTAGTGTTTATCCTGTGTTTTTGGCCATATTTCAAACACTGGGTATAAATTCCACCTGTCTGTAAATCTCTCTGCAATTTTAACCAAGCTGTTGGATAGAATAACTTGTGTTAACTAGGTGGCACCTTTTTTTCCTGCCCATTGCAGTGGGGGTGGAGTAGAGGATTTTTAAAGGTCCTTTCCAACCCAAAACATTTTGTGATTCTGTGATTCCATCTGTACCTGCATTTTACTGCTGTCGGCCACAAAGTAAAAGGAGGCCCTGCAGATTGACTTAATAGTGAAGTATTAACCTGCATAAAATCATCTACATAAATGGAAAAGGATGGTATTTTCTATTTGTTTCCACTTTACAGAAAAAAATAGGGTGCATTTAATATGTGCAAACATGTCGTTTACAAGTCTCTTCCTAGGACTGCACCTGAAAGCAGGTAAATATTTATTAGACCCAGAGCCAGAAATATCTCTTCAATTCATTGAATATGGTGACTTCCTGGGTCAGTATTGCCTTTTGGATATAAAGACCTTCTAAACTTCCTTCCTCTCTGCATTTAAAACCTTGAATTCAAATTAAAGCAGTTGTTCTCTGGGGGCTTTTAAATTGTGCACCTTCTGTTACCCAATAAATCTGTGCAGTGGTGAGTTGTGTGGTCACATTTCACTGCTTACTCACATCATCTTTGATTACACAAGCAAAAATTAGTTAGAACTAATCCCCAAAGTCATCCGATTTGTGCCTTAGGTAAATGTTTTTTAACATTTATGCTGTTTTCTTTCTGTCCATGTTTTTCATAAAATCATAGAATTGTTAATTAACAATTGGAAAAGACCTTCAGAATTGTTGAGTCCAACTGTTAGCCCAGAACCACTGTGTTCACCACTAAACCCTGTTCCCAAGGGCCACCTCTTCATGTTTTCTGAACACCTCCAGAGATGGTGACTGCCACTTCCCTGGACACCCTTTCGTGAAGAAATCTTTCCTAATATCCAGTATAAATCTTCCCTGGTGCAACTTGAAGCCATTTCCTCTTTTTACTTGTTACCTGGGAAAAGAGAGTGATCCCCACTCCACCTGGCTGGACCGTCCTCTCAGGGAGTTGTAGAGGGTGAGAAGGTCTCCCTTGAACCTCCTTTTCTCCAGGCTGAGCCTCCCCAGCTCCCTCAGCTGCTCCTTGTCAGCCTGGTGCTCCAGACCCATTCCCAGCTCCTTCCATTCTCTCGATGTGCTCCAGCCCCTCAATGTCCTTCTTGCCATGAGGTGTCCAAAACTGCACACAGCACTCAAGGTGCCTCAGCAGTGCCAAAGTACAGGGGAAGAATCACTGCCCTGGTCCTGCTGCCACGCTGTTCCTGATACAGGCCAGGTGCCATTGGCCTTGGCCACCTGGGCACTCCTGGCTCACGTTCAGCTGGCTCTCACCACTTGTGTTTCATTTATCTGGATCAGTTGTCAGCTGAGGGGCAGGGCCGGTGTTTCCATACTTATCTGTACAGTGCTTAGCACACTGATCTTTCAGACATGTTCCTTTTATGTAACTCCTTGAGACATCCAGGTTCACTTGGGTGTGAGCTTTGTTCCTGGAAGAACACTGCAGCAGCTGTGGCCTGCAGATGTGGAGCAGGGCTGTTTCTCTGGGAGCAATGCCATGTTTTTCGTCCCACCTGGTAACTGTCAAGGTGAAGGTTGAGCACACCAAGATGGATTTCAGGCTTTACCTTTCCGGCTGTGTGACTTTTTTCCTGACACTGCCTGCACACAGTCATCCTGAGTGAGCTGTTCCTTCTCCCCCTGTCCAGAAGTGCCCTGGGGCTTTTTGAAACTTGCTGTTCTGAGAGTGAGACTTCTTAAACTTCTCTCACGAGGAGCCTCTGAGTCATATGTTCCAAATTGCTCTGATCTGCACTTGTTAAGGTAGTGGCATTGGTTAGTGCAGAAACTGGCTCAGAGTAGGGGCATGATGACACCTAATGTTCTGCTGTCCAGCTTGTACTGTCCAAACAACAACCTGTTAGACCATTATGTGCAGAAGGAACAGGTCATTTTTAAAATTCCCATCATGGACCAAACCATCCCACCTGTCTCCACATAGTAATTGGACTTGTTGGAAGTCAAAGCTGCAGGGTCTCTTAATTGAAGGGTTTTCCAGCAGTACTTGGCAATTCCTCCCTCCTCACGTGAAACAGCTAGTGCAGTGTTATCTTTGTTTTACTGATAAGCAAAGGTTGCTTTGCCTGCACTTTCCCCTTTGTTTCGCTGGTCTCTTTGTTTCACTGCTGAGTGTACACCTACCTATCAGTTCTCTGCTTTCTCTCACAAAGAGCACAGCAGAATGCAGGGTCCAAGGGCAGGGAGAGCAGCCCGGGGATTTCCTTCTGAAAAGCAGCACAAATAAGGCTGATTCCCCCCTCCCAGCCTACAAAGGCTCTGTATGTTTTAAGCAAGCTGGTTTGGAAACTATCTCCCTAAGTAAATGAAGGGGATTTGTTTTCTAGCAGAATTCTGCCAGGCAGATCTGTGTATCTTTTTTTTTTTTTGCCAGATTTGAGTAGCTTAAAATGGATTTTCCTGTCTTGGTGGATAAGTAATTTGATCCAATCTGAGTGATCTTTCAGAGTCCTGGATTTTGCTAATGGGTAACAATGATAGCATCTTAGGGTATAGTGTGCCACTGTGGAAATATTGACTGCAAGTTCTGAACTGTGACGGAGTTTCTGGCTGGTACAATATGACAACAAATTGTGTGGTGTCCCTTTTATCATGCATCTTAATACACATATGGAACTCGAAACAATTATGTAGGTTTCTCGTGTTCAGTATGGCTCTGACAAGTCCTCTTAAGTCAGTAAACTTCACTTTGGTCTAGGCAGTGATGTCCTGTTCTCTGTTTTTCAGTCTCCCAGAGTGAAAGAACCTGTACAGAATTCCGAGGTAAGTTATAATTGCAAATGGCTTCTTGAAAAGATGACTCCTTGTTACTGCTGTTGTTTCAAGGAGCGTGCTTTATTAGCCTTTGTAGGCAATATTGTGTGAAGTAGAAGCTAGTGTCCAGCTGAGCTCTGTTTGAAGAGCTCCCTAGAAAAGGAATCCTTGGCTGTGTAATGCCAAGAGCTCTTCTTGGGCTTTGTTGTATGTCTTGTCAGCTTGCTGCGGCAAAAGTCTGTTGTAAGGTAATGAATGGGTCACAAGAATAATCTAAGCAAAACAACTGTCTTCTCATTTCCTCCTTCAAAAAAACCCCAAACAACACAAACCTAACAGAACACAACTTTAGGATGTCTGGTTTGCTTTGTCTAATTCTCTGCTTTGGAACCTGTGCTCAGAACTGTGAAAGAAATCTGTAGTAGTATTTGATAGCAAACAAAACTTCAGTTGCAATTTATCATCTTTCTTCAGTTCTGAACTGTTTCTCACATTAGGAATATTAGTATATCTTATCTGCCAGTGATAAGGAATGCTTATCTTCCAGAGGCTGTGCTGTGCCTGTCTTTTCCCTACCTGTGTTGGAAGATAAACAGAGCTGTCTGCTAGAAATTAGTCTTGAGTCGGGCTGTCCTGTTCTTCCTTCATTTGTTTCCAAGAAGTGTTTATAAAGGGAGATCTCAAGAAAGACTACGGTTCTGGCACTGTAATTTGACATAAATTCTAAATTCAAACGAAAAGCTGAAAACCAGAATCCCTTTGGGGTGAATTTTTCCCACTGGAAGTCTCTTGTCCAGGTTTCCAGCTTTCGAGGTGATTTATATTTCCTATAACCTGTCAGAGTAAGCTGGAGGGCACACTGAAGTGCCATCAAGCTGACAGTTCTTTGGCTCCCATGCCAAAACTGGTTTCTCTGTACTGAATAACAAGAGGTAAAAAAGAGATTAACCTTTCATTTAGCTCTTTTTCTCCACCCTCAAGTTAATTTCATATGGGTTTTTTTGGGAGTGCCTTTTTTTGTTTGATTGGTTGGTTTTGTTTTCTTCAAGAGACTAAAGTAGAGTCTAATCCTAAATCTTCTCTAGTGTGATTTGAAGAACTGTGAATTCACTTTCCATCGATACCCAAATTACTCTGACATTTGCTTGGTGAAAGGCTCAGTTGTCGACAGTTATCTCACTGCTTTGCTGGGTTTTGTTCTCTGAAAGGAACTACAAGTCACAGCAGGATTGCTCTGCTCTGGGTGCATGGCTACTTGGAAATATAAGTAGGACCCAGATTCCAGGAAAGAGGGAGACTGAAGGATGGGGTGCTCTCATCCCAGCTGGATAGGATAGCAAGGCACACAGCCTTGCCACAGCGTGTGATTTTTGTCCAAGAGCCACACCCATGCTGGTATCTTGGTTTAGTGATGAGTAAAACTTGGAAATGTCAGGGCAGAATGGGTCCCTGGACATAAGGACAATAAACCCCTGAACACCAACTTGGGATCAGCGTTAATGTCCTGGAGGCCTGGGAATGCCCTTGGCACTGGACTTCTCTAAATGATTAATGTGGCAGACAAGCACTTTTGGGAAATTTGCTGCTTGAATTGGAACTCTTGAGTTGCTTTTCTTATTAAAACTCCTTTTTGCTTGCAGCTGTTTCCATCAGCTGAGCCTCCAGGTCCTTCACTCAGTGCTCCAGCACAGGCACCTACTGAACTACCTCAGGCTGCAGGACAAGCACCTGCACAACCTCCCACTGCTGTACCTCCACCCAGCCAGGCTCCTCCAGCAGCCCCAGCAGCAGCAGCAGCCGCCCCAGCAGCAGCAGCAGCAGCAGCTGCCCCAGCAGCAGCAGCAGCCCCAGCAGCAGCCCAGGTAAGAGCAAACACCCTTCCTGCCAGCTTTCAGGTTTGCCCTTAGCTGTTCTATTCCGGATGTGCTAGAACAATCTGAAACCACAGAAGTTTGACATGTTCTTGGCAACTTTAAAATGGCTTTAATACTTAGATCAAACCTCTCGAAATCTCTTCGAAAAAGGCCAGTGTTTAATCCTTGAATTTTATGCAGCAGTTGAAACACCAGCAGCAGTAAAGGCTGGAGCAGTGTTGGTGTCAGTGACACTTTGGATTTGCAGTAGCAGAGTATCTGCCACTAGTACCCAATACTTTGTTTATTGGTAGCTTGCCCTAAGCTGAACTTCATGAACTTGTGTCAATGTGTTCTTCCCTATAGCTCTTAGTGTCAATGTACTCTATTTTATGGTTCTACGTTGTCACTGTGTTCTTCCTCAGACCTCTCTGTGTCAGTGCCATTTCTTTATGGCTCTGCTCTGGTTCTTGTTGCTCACTGGTTACTGTTTTGCAGAGCTCTGGGCTTCTCCATGAACCCTTGTTTGTTTTCACTGACCTGGTGGTTTTCAGCTTCAACAGAAACCAGGTTATGATCAGAAGCCCTGAGCTGTACTGCTGGGCCAAGAGCACCTTGGAGTAAAATGCTAGTCTTAAATGAAAGGTTATTTTTTTTTGTCTTGTGAAAAAACAAGTGCCCTAGATGCAAAACACTTGTCAAGACTTCTGTGCTTAAATTGTTGGCCTGGTGCTGTGTCTGTCTTGTTCCTGCAGGTATAAAACCCTTTGCCTCAGCATGGGCAGTACAAGTGACCGACCCCTCTCTGTTCTGTTTGGGGTTTTTTGGTGGAGATTGACTAAAACACAGCTCTTTACTGGAAATAGCACAACTGCTGTAACAAGTGCAGGGCAACTCCTGGATCTTCCCTACTGGAAATCTGCTGCTGACCAATATAAAATTCTTTGATTGCATGTTCCAATAATTACTCAGAAGTAATTTAGGATTGAAAATAGGCAGCTATAAAATTGCTGTTAATTTCATGAGAAAAAAGGTAACTGAGAGTACATGCTAATCTGCCAATTGAAATTTTTACTGATACAGTTGTATCAGGTTTTTAAATCAGATGTTTGGGGCAGGGATTAAAACACAGGAGGTCTTAAAGCTGTCATGGATATCCAAAACCCTTAAGTTGTAATGCAAATCAAGCAATCTTTTTACATTTAGCACTTCTGAAGTCTCCTGCCATTTTGGCATTTCTCAAAGTTTTGCAGCTTTTACTCTTTTCAAGGCAATTGCAGAGACCCTCCTGTTTAATTGTGAAGTTTTCCTGGTTCATTGGGCTGTTGTCTTTCTCACTGTAGTGCCATGATTCCAACGATGAGTTAAACTTTTACTTGTATCTATAGCTGATCAAGGTTATCTCTAGTTTTGAAGCCAGAGCAGGGAATTGTTAACCTGCTTTAAAATGGTGTAATTCTATTGCAGGCCCCACCTGCAGCTCCTGCTGCAGCTCCGGTACAGGAAGATGTGAGAGTCCCCATCAACCTTGTATTAAGGTTAAGGTAAGGGCACAAAACTGTCCTGTTCTGTCAATGTGAGCCTTTGTAGAGAGGGACACTGGCAAACTGCTGTGCCTTTTAATTAATAGGGTGGCAGTTAAATGTTGTTTGTCAGCTTGGATTTCATCAGCTCTTCCGAAACTGGGACCTGGAAAAGCAGTCTATCACATCCACTTCAGTTTGGCAAAACCTGTGTGTTGAAAGAGGTTTTGATATTTGTGTAAACATTGCTAAACTCTTAATGGGGTGGGAAGGAGATATTAGTTGGGTTCCCTGAAAGGATTCAGGGATCCAGAGGTTCTGACCTTGTGCTGGACCATCTTAATCTCCATGCACAACTTCAGACTTCAGCCAGTTCTGAGAGTGAAGAGCTTTTACCCAGTTCAGGGAGTGGATTCTGGTCTGTGTCACTAGAAATAGGCAGAAAAAAGGATCTTTGTACACTCACTGCACAAACTGCTGTTTGTCATTAAAAGAACCTGCCTCTCATCTCTGGAGGCATCCTGGTTGTTGGTAGGCATTGCAGTGGGGATTCCGAGCATCGCTTCCATCATGTGTTTGCCTCTGCAGCCAGTGAGCACTTGAAGCATGCACTCCAGGGATATCTCTGCTGAGGGACAGGAGTTGCTGGGACAGTGGAACAACATGGCCTTGTACCCAGAGAGGTGGCACTCACCTATCCTGGACTGGCCTGGGCTGGGCTGTCACGTTGGGAGGCAGACTGTGCTGCTTCCACGTGCACATCCAAGTGATGAGTTTCTGCCTTTGAGGGGTTAGAATGCAGTGAATTCACTTCACAGACTGATTATTCAACAACAGCACTTTCTTTTGGGCACCTGTCAGTGCCATGAAATGGTCTGTTTTATACAAAATTCTCTTTGTTCCACAGGAATTCAAATAAAGAGCTCCATGATATTCGGTTTGAATTCACCCCAGGGAAAGGTGAGCTGGTGGGAAACTCCAGTGCATGAAGGGGAAGTTTTGGGTTTGGTGTTGTGCAGTTGTGTGAGTGTCTGTCCACAGTGCCTTCCTAAAGGTCTTGTTGTGGCTGGGCTTGGAGCACTGCTGCAGAACCCATGGATGTGGCCAAAGTGCAGCCCTTCAGTGAATTCCAGTGAATTCACAGCACCCAGTGTGCACCCTGGTATCTGTCTTTGGTAAAGAACACTTTTGCTGTTTGGTTTGTACGAGCTCCTTCAGGTTTCTGTGTGGTGCCTTCACCAGCTGGACAACTTCTGCTCTGTGGTGATGGCTCTTGGGTTTCTCCCCAACAGATACTGCAGATGGTGTGTCTCAGGAGCTCATTTCAGCAGGTCTTGTTGATGGCAGAGATCTGGTAATAGGTAATTACGTATTATTTTTTCTGCTCGAACCATTTCACTCATTTTTTGCATGTTAAAAATTACCTGATTAGTTGGTGATAAGAAAATTTCCTGTGGCCTTGATTCTCTACCCCGGTGGCTCTGCCCAGCTGCTGTCAATTCTGGTGATAGTTCTGTGCCAGCATGTAGGCAAACCCCAGTTTACAAGAAAATGATTTAGTTGGTAACATTGTGAAGCAAATGTTCCTTGTAATGCCGAATGAAATCTGATTGATGCATTAGCCAAATCATTATCATCTGACAGAGATCCATTACCAAACTGCTGCACAAGCCTGTCCTGCTCACAGGTCCTGTGCAACAGAGCTCTGGGACTGGAATCAGCCAGGCTTTTGGGGTTTAATTAGGGCTGGGTAAGGAAGTGTGAGGTGCACGTGCCCTGGGGCAGCAGCATGAGTTGTATGGGGGGAACAGCTGCCTCAAACAACACTTGGATAAATAACTGCATCCTCCTGGGCAGCAGGTGAGACTTTTAAACTGTCAGCACTGCCTGTGTATTCCAACTGCAGCAAGCAAAGCTGTTCCTTGTACACAGAACAGCTGCTAGTGCAAAATTAACTGGATTTCCAGGTGCAGTGGGCATTTATTGCTATTGATCCCATCACATCCTGGGAAAAATAACTACCTCTGAAAAAGTTGTGTAGTAACAATAACGTCGTTTTCACAGTTCAAAGCTGTAGATTTAAATAGACTGAGTCTAATTGAGACCTAAATCTTTCCTTATCAGTGTAAAAATTCAAAGTTTGTTAAGTAATAGAAAGAGGACTAATGAGTTTGGGATGTTTTTCTCCAGCCTGTCCTAATATTTGCCCATTTTCTTTGTGTCTGTGTGATTTCAGTTGCAGCTAATTTGCAGAAAATTGTGGAAGAGCCCCAGGCAAACAGATCCATCACTTTCAGACTGGTATTTATTCCTGTTCCCTAATTGATCAAGTTGTCCCTTGCAAGGAGAAGGCATTGCATGTAGATGTCTACTGCAGGCATCTGATGTATGCACTCTGAATCCTCCCTTCTTTCCCAAAGCTTCTTACTGGCTGTATAACTGTAGGCACTGCAGGCTCCCTGCTTGTATCCTCTGAGCAGCACCTGGGATAAATAAGCATGAGATGATGTGCTAATAAACATATAAAAATGTTGCAAAGGGGTACTTTTGGAACTTGGGATGTGCACTTGCAGAAATATTTGAGGGCAGGTGGATGGGCTAAGAATTGCCACAGGCTCCTTAATTGGAGGAAGAGGATGAGGGAGGGTCCAGATACATTGTCCCTGAGGAGGAAATGGGGAAATGAAGAAGAAAAAAGGAAAATAAGAGAGGTGGGCCAAAAAAGAGAGCGAAAACTGTGAGCAGAGCAGGTTAATCTTTCAGAGGTGGTGAAATTCAGGGGGAGTTACAGGGGCAAAGCGAAGGTGTAACCAGGTTATTGGGAGTGAAGCAGTAAGTGCTCTTTATTTTTTACTGTTCCTGTAAGAAGTTTTCACTTGTTTTGCCCCAGTTATTGCACATACAGTCTCTGGTTGGAGCAGACATTGGCAAAACTTCATTCCCAGCCCTTCATAGCTTCAGAAAAAAGCGCAAAAATATAAAAGCACTCAATTTTAACTTTGGGTAATGCAAGCTGCTGAAAACAGTGCAAAGCTGTCCCGTGTCTGCTTCCTCTCCATGCCCTGATACACCTGCTTGTGGTTTGTGCTGAAAGGCAGAGCATGTGTGTTGCTATTCGGATCTCTGTTCCTTGTTTCAGGCATCTGGTGTCGATGGCTCAGAAATTCCGGATGATGGCAAACTTATAGGATTTGCACAGCTCAGCATCAGCTAAACATTGGTCCCAGGAGATGTTTCCCAACAGAGAACCCACATGTGCATATTCGTAATGCTTCTGTTAGCCTAAAAAAAAAAACCACTACTGCCAAAGAATTGAACTACAGCCCCCTTCCTAGAAGCTTTAACATTTTCCTTAATAGGATCACAAACCTTCCTGAAATTACCGATGACGTTTACACCTTTTGTAAACAACTCTCATGTTTTTGTATCTGTCATCTCAAACATGCAGACCCAACACGTCATTGCCTGCATGTTCATTTTATTATTGCCTTACTTTAAAGAAAAATACTACTGAGTACGAAGCAGGGGGTTCCACTGCTCTGATGATCTTGCCTAAGTATTTGCTTACATGTGGTTTCATTTTTTTTCACTTGCTATTTTTGCACAAGTTTTAATACTGAACGGATTTTTCTTTTTTTTTTTTTTTTTGGTTCCTAACCTGCTTCTCCTTCTATCTGAAACACCAATGTACATGTTGTTTGGGTCACCTGGAGTGCTGAGAAATCTGCTTCTCTTTGGCTGTGTGTTTTAAAACTGATTGTTCGAATGCTTGCACCTGAGAAAGCAAGCGGAGTCTTAACCCACAGGAGGGAGAGCTGCTTTCCCTTGTGTTTGTGGTTTTGAGAAGTTCCCTGACTTTGAGGTGTTAGAAGTCAGATTCCCTTTGTATACTGCCTTAATTTTTTTTTTTTTTCTTTATCATTTTGGTTCTCTCCACATGAGTGCCAGGCATGGCATGAGGGCTGAACCTTCTAATTTACATTAAGCAGTCCTTCCTGCTGCTTTCATTCTGCATCTTAGATGTAGTCTGTTCTTGCAGCAGACCAGAGAGGCATTGCTGCCTGGAAACTGGTCTTTCAGATGATGAACACAATATCCATGGTCACAGGGAGATCTGTGTCACTCTGCCTTTGGAACAGATGCACTTCCAAGTGTCCCTGAAATCCACTTTGGTCATGCCTGGCTGGCCTCCCAACGTGTTCCCCAGTCCTTTGCAAGCTGGTACCCGTGGAACCATCCCTGTCGTGTTTTACAGCAATAAAGAATCACCAGTAGAGTGGTTGCACTGGGCAAAAGCGGGCGCTGGGCTTGTCCCTCCTGCACTAAATCCCTTGGGTTGTCGGGCTGCGTGCCGGCCCAAGCCTCGACGTTTGATCAGGATGTCACTGCACCCCTGTCACACACGTATTTAGCTTTTCTTTCCATGTGGTGTTGAAGCTGAGTTTCTACATGAATAATATAAATTATGCTCTGAGTTTGATAAGAGGCACTTGTAATGCAATATGTGAATAATAAATGGTGTTGACTNATGCAATATGTGAATAATAAATGGTGTTGACTTTCTTTTTTTTTCCTACTGTTTCACAGTTGGCCTTTGTAACTGCTCTTGGCTCTGGAGTGTTTTCTACACAGAAATTGTAAGTCTGTAATTTAACACACAGATGGAAACGTGCTTTGTTTCCATCAGACACAAACAATGCAGAAACAGAGCGGAATGACTAGGTTCAATTAGGACTTTTGTTCCGTTGTTTTTTTGGTTTTTTTTTAAATTTCCAAGTCTTCAAATGAACAATCGGTATTTATATCTTGTTCTCTATGAGCAGTTGTGGAAGCTTCCTGAATCGTGCATGTTCATTTTTTAGCACCCCTGTTGCTTGTAGCCTCTGGGTGGATGTTGGGTGTGTCTCCATGGGCTGTTTGCAGGCCCATGGCTGGTGAGTGTGAAGGGGAGGGAGAGGAGGATGAGAATTTTGGGGTGAGATCATCCCGGGGTGCTGAGCTGATGCTCTCAAGAGCCCAGGAAGTGAGTGCCCGATAGCAGGGAGTTGGTGGTGGCTGGGTTTGGCTGAGTGTGTGTGGCACCATTCCCTGTTGCCTGTCACAAAGCACTCCCTACAGCATCCCCCATGGAGCTTCTTGGCTTGGGAAGCGCAGGCTGGCACCTTGATTTTCCCGTCACCCTGTGCTCAGTGTGGATGTGTTGGGAACCTTTAGGATACAGAGACAAGGTAGTTGTGGTACAGTATTATTTTCCCTCTGCCTGCATGCCCTGGGGACCTCCTCATTCATTTGTGTACTGGTGCTGAGGAAGGTTAGGACTCAAACTGCTCAAATGGAACAATGCAGCATCTATTTATTGTTATTCCCCATTTTCCCAAAGCCAGGACTTAGAGGGCTTGAGCTCACGCTAACCCAAGGCTCCGTAGTTCTGTAATGGAGAGACTAAGTGAGGAAGAAGCCGATGGGTTTTGCTCTATGGATCTCCAGATCTTTTGAGTAGGGATCCAGGATATTTACTTGGGCTATTACAGCGCTAGACAACTGTCTTTTCTGATGTTGTTCCAGTAAGTGCCAATGCTGTTCATAATTGTTTTCCAGTGTCATTAAGAACTTGTTTTTTGTGCAAATTTCTGATCTGAACCCGGAAGCAGGTGGTAATTTTAAGTTAGTTCCTACTTTGAAGGGCAATGCTCTGTTAATGAAAACGGATCCTCTTCACAACTTTGGTGTATTGTAGATTACAATGAAAGATGTAAAATAGTCAGGCTTTTTTTCCTTTTTTGGACTTTGTATTTTACTGCATGTGTCTAATTTTTAATCAATAAAGAACAAATTGTCCATTGCCAGGTGTTTGATGTGTGGTTTGCTTGTCATTGGTTTGGACATTGGTGTGTCCTGGGGAAGGGGTTTGTCTGAGTGGTGTCTGCAACCGCTGGGGTGTTTCTGCTTGGGGTGGTGGGAGTTTTGACAGCCCCCAGGAGGGGGACAGGGAGATCAAGTGCAGGCTGGATGGGGCTCTGAGTAACATGGTCTGGTAGGGGCTTGGAAGTGGATGAGCTTTAAGGTGCCTTCCAACCCAAACTGTTCAATGAGTCCAACTCTGCAGGAGTTGTGTGCAGAAATGGAGCCAGGAGGGCACACAGGATGGTGCCCTGAGAGCTTGTGTCCAGTTGAGAGGTTTGTTCCAAGCTCTGCATGCCCTGTGCAGCTGGGAATGAGCTTCCCCTGTCCAGGAATGCCTTAGGATGACACAGGCTGTTGTGAAGGTGGGAGGATTTATACCCTGGCAAGCGGTGAGAGCATGAACTGCACTCCCTCCTCTCTACCTCTACAATAATTGTTCTTTGTGGGTGCCCTGGTCAACCCCAGTGGGGCATCCATGGTCTGTTTTCCATCATGCCTTACAGTGCCCTTCTCATGGATCTGTGGCCTGGAGAAGGAGTATCCAGGTGGCTTTGGGGCACTTGATGGGAATCTCAAAGGGGCCCCAGGCAAATGCTGTTCCTACATCAGGGATGGGCTGAACAGTGCTGGACTCGTGTTCTTGATGATCATTTTAGGGATTTGGGCTTCAAGCAGCATTGCCCTATTTCAAAATTTCTCCCATCCCTTTACCCCTTCCCCAAGTCTTCCTTGCATTTAGCCCCCAGCAGCCTACAGGGTGGCCCAGAACTGGTGGGAATGGGGAACATCCCATGCCTGGTTTGCTTGTGTTGCACAGGGAAGCTTCAAAAGATGAAGGAAATGGCAGCTCCCATCACCTGGCATCAAAGTGAACTGGCTGCCCTTCCTCGTCTCTGGCTCTGCCCATCCATTAACATAATTCATTTTATTCCTCCGGGCTATTCCCAGCTCTGCATCATGCTGGGCTCATTTTGGCCCCTCTGAACCTTGCTTTCCTGAGCGGTTCAGCAAATGCAGCCATTGCTGTCACTTTGGAGAAGAGGCTGTTCCCTGTCAATGCCACCTGGCCCTGGCAGAGCGGGGTGGCCCAGGTTCCCTGAAACAGAGGTCCTGCTCCCGCCAGCAGTGGATGTTCGTGGATGGCACAGAGATGATGAATGTATTACATTGTGTACTTGTAGTGACTGCCTATGCCTGCAGAGCTTATCTGAGGTTTAAACATTAATTCCAGCCCTCTGGGAAGTCTGTCCCAGCACTGTCCTGTCCCAGCACTGTCCTGTCCCCAGAAGCAGCTGCCAAATGTCAGGTATCGGGGAAATTTTGAAAGCAGTTGGTGATTTTGGGCGATTCCAGAAATGCCTGGTGCTGCTCTCTGTGATCCCCTGCCTCAGTGTGGCTTTCCACCAGTTTTGCCAACTTTTCATGGTCCCTTATGTGCCTCACCACTGTGACACCAGCTGGATCCGCGCCGTCGGCCCCAACCTGACTGAGGAAGAGCAGCTGAACCTCACCCTGCCCCGGGGCGCGGACGGGGAGTTCGAGCAGTGCTCCATGTACTCCCCGGTGGACTGGGACCTCGATTCCATCGTGGCCTACGGCCTCAACGACACACAGAAGTGCAGCAGTGGCTGGGTGTACCCCTCAGAACAGCCACCGTCCCTGCTGACAGAGGTTGGTATTTGCCTGTTGATGTGCTGGGATGTGGAAGGGACGGGACACCCAAAGGGCCGCAGTTCCCCCAGAGCTGGTGCCTGACCACAGTGCAGCTGGGGTGGGCTGACATTTACAGCAGGTGTGTGCTGGGGACTTTGGCTTCACCACGCAGCCCCCAGGTGTGGTGCTGGAGAGGGTGCAGGCTGTGATAAAGGTATCAGTGGGGCCACATGCAGAGCCAGTGGGGAGATGAATCACTCCTGGTGGGACCTCCTGCCCCTGGGTTTCCCATCCCTCTGCACACGGGGTAACCTTCTGATTTAAAATCATGGAATGATTTGGCTTGGAAGGGTCCTTTAAAAGTCATCTAGTCCAACCCCTAACATCACAGTTGTAACAACTGCTGAGAAAAGCTAAATTAAGATGGAGAGTAGGTTTAGGTTAGATATTAGGAAGAAATTCTGCCCTGTGAAGGTGGTGAGGCCCTGGCACAGGTTGCCCAGAGAAACTGTGGCTGCCCCATCCCTGGAAGTGTCCAAGGCCAGGTTGGGTGGAGCTTGGAGGGACCTGAGGTAGTGGAAGGTGTCCCTGTCCATGGCAGGGGGGTTTGAATTAGATGATCTTTAAAGTCCCTTCCAACTCAAACCATTCTATGGTTCCTTTATCTTCCCTATGTCATTCTTTTCATTGATGCCTTCTGGATGCTGGCAATTGCAGGACATCTCTTTAACAGAAACTGCTTGTCTCAGGAATCAGCATTGCACTCATCCTTTCTCCTCTGGGAGGTCAGGTGGTCTGGGCGGAAGCAAGATGTTGTTTCTGTCCCCAGGTCCACCTAAAGCAAAATTTGCTGACCAGCAGGCTCCCCTGGGTTGTCTGGGCTGGACGAGGGGGACTCCTGCAGGTCCCAGTGCATGGTAGAGGGACCTCACTGAGTGCCCCAAGGGCTTGTCCCACCTCTGACTTGTGTGCCCTGGGCATTCTGTGGCGATTCACCTCCTTGGAAGGGGAGATCCCAAAGCATCTGTTTCTCCTTTCTCTAGTTTGACCTGGTGTGTGACAGGAAGGACCTGAATGACATTGCCCAGGCTATCTACATGGCAGGGATGCTCCTGGGATCCATGATCTTTGGGCCTCTGAGTGACAGGTGAGGAGCCAGAACCCCTCATCCAGGGTCTGTGCAAAGCCAGCACAGCACAGAGCAGGTGGTGCGAGCCTGTCTGGACACTGCACCGTGTGCATTTTGTCACCACTTCTCACTAATGGGGACCCTGACCAAAGTCCTCGGGTCCCATGAGGACATGGACGCACGGGGAGGCAAAGGGAGAGAGACACAGCGTGTGTGTACAGTGCTTCACTTGTAACCCCACAATCTAGTCTGAGCCTTATCAGGGTGATAAAAACCACTGTATAACCTGCTGGGCTCCTTGCCATCTCCGTGAGGTCTCTACAGACACTGATTGTGTCTTCCCTGTTTCTCACTAGGATCGGCCGCCGCCCAGTCATTCTGATCTCCATCTTCCTCCAGGGTTTGTTTGGCCTGGGAATTGCCTTTGTGCCCCATTTCTATGTGTACATGGCCTTCAGGTGTGTTGTGGGGGCCTCTGTGTCAGGGATCACCATGACCATACTGGCCTTAGGTAAGTAGAGTGCCCTTGCCCTGGGGCTTCTCAAGATGCAATAGAAAACTCTGCAAAGAAATAAAAATATTCATGTTTGACTAGAAAAACACCGTGGCGAGGACAGGTCTTGTTCTTCACTGTCCTTTGGCATCTTCTCAGCCCTCAGTCAGAGCTTTGGGGAGCATCTCTCCCCAGCCAGTGCTCAGAGGAGGGCAAGGGGACAGTGACCCACCTCAGGAGGTCAGTCTAATCCTCACCTCCAGAATAATTCTTCTCCAGGGAAACACCCTGTTTGCATCAGGGAAAATCATTTGTATGACTGTGAGCCTTCCTTCTTCCTTTCAGCTACAGAATGGATCGGTGTCTCCTCCCGGCCAAAGGCAGTGCTCACTTCTCACTGCTGTTTTGCCATCGGGCAGATGATTTTGGCTGGTTTGAGTTACGGGATTCACAACTGGAGGCTCCTGGAGATTGCAGGATCTACTCTTATATTTGCCTTTTTCTTCTGCATTGGGTAAGTGGGATGTGGACAGAGCTCCTGCAGACATGACAGCAGTGTGAGGGGTGTGAGTGAGGAGGTAACAGCAGTGCAGGACTAGGCTGGGTCTTTCCCATTAGCGTGCAGCTGCTGGAGGAGCTGCTGCAGAGCTCAGCACATCTGCCTGGGGCACTGGACTGCTGACAATAGCAGCTGCTTTGCTTCCAGTCTCCAGATCTGGAGCCTAAATTTAGGGTACTTAGACCCATCCATCCCATGGGCCATTCACTTCAGAGTTGCACTTGATGATCCTTGTGGGTCCCTTCCAACGCAGAATATTCTGTGGTTCTGTGATCTCATTCTGTGGTGGCCACGGCTTGCTGGACGTGGTCCCAGAGAAAGGGGCTGTGGGGAACTCAGCAGGGCACAGCAGCACGTCCTGGCCTTCTCTCCTGGCAGGGTGCTCCCAGAGTCAGCTCGCTGGCTGGTGACCAAAGGCAGAATCGAGGAAGCCAAGAAGCTCCTGCAGAAGGCAGCAGCCACCAACAAGCGCAGCCTCCCGCCAGGGCTCCTGGAGCAGGTACTGGGGGGTTCTTGTCCTCAGACACTGCCCTGCGCCTTGCAGCAGCCCCTGGAGCTCAGCTCGCCCCAGAAACATCTCTCCATTCCCGCTGGGCATGGTCTGGCCATGGACTCTGGGGGGACTCCAGCTCCAGCTGAGTTACACAGGGACAAGGTCAGAGAAGAGGCCCAGCTTCTGCTGAGGCTCAGTCTGCAGCTTTCTGGAGTCCACCTGGGGAGATGGGAAGGACTGAAATGCTTCCCTGGCTTTTCTCCTGTGACCATTCCAGGAGCGTGACTGATGAACACAAGGTCTCTCTTTAGTCTGTGGCTGTCCATGCAGAAAGGCCTGAAGGGAAGTTCCCTCCTTGCCCACCCCAAAGTTCCTACACTGGGGAAATGTTCATCCCCAGGAACCTCTCGGTCACCACCCTCTCTGTGGGGCACCCAGAGCACAGGGGCAGGAGCCCAGCCCCACTGGGTTGCCCTCCCTCCCACACCACTGGGGGTCACTGGCCTGTCCCACCGAGGCTTACCATGGTCTGCAGGTGGAAAGGAGCTGGCCATGGGTTTCCTTTTCCTGCTTTGACTCTTTGACTTTCTGTGTTTTGAAGCTGAAGCCTGAGAAACAGACCAAGTCTGGAAGTGTCCTGGATCTCTTTCAGAAGAAGAACCTGCGGAAGGTGACTTTGATCATGTCATGTGTCTGGTAAGACATTGCCTGGTCCCCTCTTTCCCAGCTTCTATGTGGAGAAAAGAAGGGATTCATGGTTATTCTTAACTAAATTCACTTTGTGGGTTTTGAAAGTTATTGATTGGTGTTTCTGCTTCTGGCTGTTCAAGAGCTTTGTGGGAAAAGGTTATAGCATTTCCAGCTTTGGCAGGCCTGTGGTATTCCTCTGATTTTACGTCTCCTTGGAAATGCTGCGGCTTGGTCAAAATGTTGTCATTGGAGGTCAGTGCTGCACTTCCTCATGGCTAACAGCTGCTCAGTGCCACACTGCCTGGCTTTCAGGTTTGTGAACAGCTTTGTCTACTACGGACTGAGTCTGAATGTGACAAATTTTGGCCTGGATATCTACCTGACTCAGCTGGCCTTTGGAGCAGTGGAAATCCCAGCCCGTGTCGGTTGTATCTTCACTCTGCAGAGGTTTGGGAGGAGGAAAACCCAGGCTGTTCTCCTGGTGCTGAGTGGCCTGGTGTGTCTGATCATCACCGGCATCCCGGAAGGTGAATGACCTTGTCCCATATGCAGAGGACGTCCTCTGGGATAGGGAGGCACAGAGCCCCCACCCTTCCCTTGCTGGTCTTGTCCTCCCAGCCAGGGTGGCTTCACATCCCTCTAGCCCTGAGCCAGGCCACAGGGGCCTGGCTGAACCCCCAGGTCCCATTCCAAGAACACAAACCTTTTCTTGCCAGTCATGATAGAAGAGGGCAGAGCTGAGCCCAGTGGGCCCCCTGTCAGCAGAGATGTGCTCTGGGAAAATTAATACCTGGGGAGGTGAGATGATGGATGCAGAGTGCACTGAAAGTGGCCACCAGGCCAGAGCAGCCTGGTCCATGCTCAGACACTGTCAGAGGTGATGGTTCCCTGCAAGTGACACCATTGTCCCTGCAATCCCCAGTTGCCACCTGTGATTGGTGCTGAGCCCTCCCCCATCCCATAGCAGCCGTTTCTCCTCCTCCCCTCAGACCAGCCCGTGGCAACCACCGTCCTGGCCACCATTGGCAAGTTTGCAGCCACAGCCTCCTTCTCCGCCTCCTACGTCTACGCCGCTGAGCTCTTCCCCACCATCGTCAGGTGAGGTCTTCCCCCCCATTGGGGCTTCCCTCTGCCGTGGCTGGTGGTGGTGATGGGGCAGGAGCCCAGTTGTCCCCATGGCCACACTCAGCCCTGTGGTGGTCTGGGGGTGCTGCTCCCTGCCCACACCTCCTGCTGCCCTTGCTCCCACAGGCAGACAGGCGTGGGGCTGTGCTCGACCATGGCGAGAGTGGCCGGGATCCTGGCCCCGCTGGTCCGTCTCCTGGACCAGTTCCACCGGGCCATCCCCATGGCCATCTTTGGGAGCGCCCCTGTGCTGGGGGGGCTGCTCTGTGTCCTGCTGCCTGAGACCTGCAGCACTGACCTGGCAGATGACACGGGGGATGGCCACCCCCCAGCTGAGGTGGGTCCCTGGTGCTGCCTCTGGGGTGGGGATATGGGGAGCCAGCACTGGGGGAGCCCCTTGGTGTTGCATGTGCTGAGGGTTTCTTTAGGAGTTACAGGGGTGGGAGGGCATGGAGTGGGGCTGTCCCACTGTGGAGGGAGGGGAGGATACCCCCATAATCCTGCCCATGGTGGTCATCCCTTCGTTCCTGTCCATGGGATAGAACAGCCAGTGCTCTGCTTTCCTCCCCTTGCCCTCCTCAGGGAAGGGCTGGTGCCTTGTAGCCACATCCTCTGGCTTTCAGCCTCTCATAGCTCCCAGCCCTCATTCCCCATGGGACCAGGTGGAATTGCACCCCAACACTTCTGTTCTCCTGCTGGGAGAAGGGTCTGCACAGGAACAGTAGGGAATGGGATCCAGGTTGCTGAAGGCTGTTTGTCCCAGGAATGGCTGCCCTCAGCTCATCACACACCTTTCCTTGCTTTTTCACCCTTTTCCCTTCCACCAGGTCTGCGAAAATGCCACCAGCGGCTCTCAGAATGGGCAGGTGAAAGGAAAAGATGGTGGCCAAGACAATGAGAGTGCGAAGACCACGTCCTTCTAGCTGGGTCTGCAGGTGGCTGTGGATAAAGGCAGCCCAGTACTGTGTGGGCACTGAGCACAGGCAGGGTCTCCACCACAGGACACCACCATTGCTCAGGCTATCACTGCCAATTCTTGGGTTTCTTTGTCCTTTTTGCCTTCCTGTATCTTCCTCTGTAGCTTGTCCTCAGGCACTGCAGGCTGTCACTGGTGTCCAACAGTGTTCTCACTGGAGAAAATTGGGTGCTTTTTATTTGAGGGAAAAAACAAAGAAATCAAGAATCAGAATGGAGGCACTTCCTCTTCATTTTTCCTGTCAGGTCTCCAGGAAGGTGAGACTGTGAACTTTGTTCAGTGAGACACCCACTAGAGCATTGACTAAACTTGCAACAGAGAACTGGGCTCACTAACAGGAGAGCTGGAGCAGATGCAGCACTGAAAATAATCTCACACTTGCAAGGAGTGATTTATGGTGACTGTCTAGCAAGATCATCCCGTTCTCTCACCAAAAAACACTCCTTTTTTTTTTTTTTTTTTCAATTTGAGATACTCAGCTGAGAAAAAAAAAACCATGATGGAACAAACAGCATTCAGGGAGCAAGGACATCTAACAGGCAGCAGAATTTTCACCTCAGTGCTGGTGGCTTTGAATTGATGCCTGTCATGATGCTTTGGGCATGAAAAATGGTGCTGTTGGGTGGCAGTGTGGGACCAAATTGATTTGTCCATTCCAGGAAACCGAGGGATGCTGTGGCAGTTGGTCTCTTAGAAAAAAGTGCAAATCTTTCTGGGAAATGTCAAGTCTTTTCTACTCTGTTCTAGTCTATTCCTTTTTTGCTGGATCCATCTTGTCTTTAAAAGATTTAGGACCACCTTTGTCTTATAATGTGAAGAAAAAACCATGTTTTTCCTGTGCTTCCCTTCATATTATTTCATGTCCCTCAGTCCAACTTTCTTTTCCCACTGGATGGGTACAGATGAAGCCTGGGAGTTGCACATGGTGGTTCTTCATCTTTGACTGTACAGCTCAAAGGTTTTTTTCTGGTAGTGTCAAGAAACTTTTAAACCAGAGTATTTCTTCTCTCCGTTGTTACGCCTACATGTTTTCCATGGACCAAAGTACCTCATGGATATTCAGTTTGATGAAGACAGAGTTTTGGATAAATTCAGTGCCACGTGACAATGTCCTGCTAGGAGGGACTGGCTGTGGTGCTGTCTTCTCTCTGGCACTGCTTTTCAGAGGATTTTCTGTGGTGCTCCTCTTCAGTACCCTGAGAATAGAGGACCTCAGTCCTTTGCCCTTTCCTTGGAAAGGCTGTGGAGTGCCTCCTTCAGGCTTTTATGGAAAACAAGGCATTGAGGGTAGAGACTGAGGGAAGAGCTTGGAGCCAAATCTACACTTATGGAAAGAACCACTTTGGAAATTGTGCTCTGAGACTCTCTGGTTTAGTTAATTTCATATATAAAGGCATCCAAGCACAGCTGATGTACTTCTGCTTCCATCTCATTCATGCCTCTAGTGGGCTGAAGATCCATTTCATAGAATCTTGGAGTGGTTTGGGTGGGAAGGGACCTTAAAGATCATCTTGTTCCAATCCCCCATGCAGAGACACCCTCCACTAGACCAAGTTGCTCCAAGGCCTGTCCAACCTGGCCTTGGACACTTCCAGGGATCCAGGGGCAGCCACAGCTTCTCTGGGCAACCTGTGCCAGGGCCTCACCACCCTCACAGGGAAGAATTTCTTCCTAATATCTAATCTCTATCTCCCCTCTCTCAGTTTGAAGCCATTCCCCCTTGTCCTGTCCCTCCATCCCTTGTCCCAAGTCCCTCTCCAGCTCTCCTGGACCCCTTTAGACACCGGAAGGCGCTCTAAGGTCTCTCTGGGGCCTTCCCTTCCCCAGGCTGAACAAACTCTCTCACCCTTTCCTCTTAGGAGAGGTTCTTCATCCCTCT